>CM073774.1:102541687-102996435 GCA_037158775.1 Hetaerina titia | reverse complement strand
GCGGACGGCGTACTCACTCAACTGCTCTTCGCAAAGCACCCCCAAGTTGGAATCGGAATACCAATGAAAAATCTGGCCAACAACGGGAGTCGAACTCGGGCCCTCGGGGTGGACACTCGAACCCCCCCAACGGTCTATGTCTCTGATCAAAAGGTCCAAAGCACTTAACTCGAGTTCCTCCATTTAATTGCTTCCTTGGTTTCTAAGCTTATCTTATTTGAACCTTGTAGTATTTGATCCTGGTCTTCTTACGAATAATGTTTCCATACTACTTAAACTGCTTTCATCCCATATTCCTCTATTTCCGGGTCAGGTGAAAAGTTCCATCCGTTTTAATGTCGCTCGTTCCAGCGCAACATCTGCCTCTGTCTTCGACGTGCTGGTTACTTCCACTTCCTCTATTTTCATCTCAAAGATTTAGCTTGTTAAGTGCTCAGTCAGCTCTCGCCAATGTTGCCTGCATATTTTGTGAGTTATTTGCTTTTTTCTGCGATGTTGTCTGCAAATTTAAATAGGATGCGTCCACATCTTACTTAATATCCCGTAAGCCGCCGAAAGGGCGTGTTGGCGGGGACTGTTAGGGCACCACCCATAATAAGGTAAAAAATCGCATGCAAAATCCACAAATTTATGAAATCCATAAACAAAACACCGTAGGCATTCATGCAAAAACCTTACAACCCACACACATGCAAACACTCCTAAAAACTACCAACTAACATACACATGCACCCTAGAAATATACCTGATATCTTTGCAATGTTTAATTTTGTTCTTTCTTTTTATTATTGCCAAAATTCAGTGCTTTTGATGTTTCTAAAATTACTTCATTCCAATGGATAAAGTCACCAAATGCACCACGGGTCGCAATTGACAACATCGGAATCACCTGAAAACATCTGAAAAAATATAGAATGGGAGACCAGAATGGAGCTATGAATACTAGGGAAATGAAATGAACGAAGGCAAAATGGAAAGTTCTTTAACTTCATTTATGCGAAGAATAATTTTTATTCGAATCATCCTTAGAATTTCAGACATATTTAAGCTTTTATGCCGAGGAACATTGAGGAATGAAAGTTTCAGAGCTAGTCCACTCAGTTTTTTATCATAACCTCCTGGTTTTGATTATAAAACAAAGTGAAAAATATGGGATTATAGCATAATTGTAAGGCTCATAGTTAGCTAAATATGAGGAGTTACCTTTTAACCGCATAGACATTGGTTTTTAAGAGGCAATTTTTCAAAATTAGTACTTTGCACGTGATGAAATGTAGCATAAATTTCTGATTTTTTTCGTCTTTAATTGGCAAACTCGGGAAAGACCAGGGATTGAAATAAAGATTTGAAAAGCAAATGCAAGGGAGATTTACCACTGAAAAAATCAATAACTGCACAGATCGAAAAGAAAGGACGAAGATATGCAAAATATGACGAAGAAGGTGGTAAGACGAAAACGCAGGGAATACGAAAGTGTTGAAGAGAAAACAGCGATAATCACAATTACAATCTGGTGATTGGTATTAAAGAAAATTTCAAATTGTTCAAAGGGAGTAAATGGTGTGAAAACACAATAGCAATCGCTATGGAGATACTCAATTTCATGTAAGAGCAAACAGATCATTTAACAAAGTCGTTACCCGCTATCGACAGGGGATCGTTGAACAACTCGCATATCCACATTGGAGCCATGGAATTTGCAAAATAATTTTCCCCAAGTTTTTTATCCTGCCCTGCATTCTGCAAGTAGGCTATCGCGAGATAGCTGTGCAAGGAGAGGAAAAGCTCACCGAAGCGGTTTACGGAAGGTCAAAGAAGTTGGTAAGGCTGCATCGCAAGCCTCGGAAAAGGAGTGTCTCGTCATGGCTCTGCTAATTTCTTTCCAACTCGTTTCCAAAAATTTTTGCTTCCTTCTTCCACCGAGCGAGTTATTTAAAATACGTTTGCTGAAGTAAATTCTTGCCGCGATCCGTCATGCCTCGCGGCGATTCGATGATCATTCTTGTTTTATTTCTCTATAACTGCAAATGCCGCTAATTGTGTTATTGATTATGATCGATATACCTCCCCACCATATTATTTATGGGGAAATTTATTTTTAACTTGCTCACCGGCCAGAGCGGTTTAACGAGAGCCGAAATACACGTTTAACTTGTAAATGAGGTTCAATTGTTAATTGGACCCGTGTATCGGGTCTCACAAGGATATTGGTGTCCCACAATATCTGCAGTTCATACCAAATGCAAGTCAGTGTCAGGCACGTGTTTACTCCGTATTCATGTCTAAGTAAAGCGAGCTCTGACTTAAGATCTTCAATAAATTATTTCTTTCCGGGTCGTGCAACCCGTCCCCGCACTTATCAAAGGGCACGTGTTGATAGCTTACCAGTTTCTTACGAGCGTGAAATTTATCAATTGAGACATAAAAGCATTAGAAAGTCGTTCAACTGAATTACATTCATTTGCACAAACATAATGTCCTGTGAGGTTAGAGAAATATCTTCAAATGACATAACACTGGAAATACGAAATGTGAGTTCAACGGAATACGATTACAAAAAAATTCAGGTAACGGAATAATATATATATATATATATATATTTTTTTTTAGGTAATCTACCGGTTAAGGTAGGTTTTTGGATGGACCCAACTATCAAATAAACATTTTGTGACTCCCCACCTAGCAAACCAATCTATATCAGGTCCCTCTTCATCTCGGTGTACTTCTTTCCTCCCTTCATCTCGTCCAACATCCCTATCCTGTTCCTACCCTTACCTCGCTTGCCCAACATTCTTCCCTCTATTACCCTCTTCAACATTCCACTACCGCTCAATACGCCCTTCATCCATTTTTCCTGCCTCCATAGGATTTCTCTCAACAAACCCCTCTCCTCCCCCACCATTTCTAGTACTTCCTCATTTGTTTTCCTTTCGGTATATATATATATATATATATATATATATATATATATATTCAAACGTGAAAATCCCGCCATACGGCGCACAAATATTCATTCAAACAGAAATAGGTATAAGGAAAAGGGATAGGAAAACACATAATAGGCGAAGACAGGACATGTGGGGAAGGCGGTTTTTGAGCAGATCACGAAAGTAAAAATATTTCCCTATCCGGGATAGGGAAATATTTTTACTTTCGTGATCTGCTCAAAAACCGCCTTCCCCACATGTCCTGTCTTCGCCTATTATGTGTTTTCCTATCCCTTTTCCTTATACCTATTTCTGTTTGAATGAATATATATATATATATATATATATATATATATGTATCAGGAAAAACGAGACGTGCTCCCCACTTCTGTGTCTGCAGGTGTCCCATCGGGTTACGAGTATACCATTGGGGAAAGGACGAATTATATATGGGTATGTTTTCTCTTCGAAGAGTTACTTCTTTTGACGACCATTAAAGGTAAATATAGTGATGAAAAATTGAAGAAGATAGTTTCCATTCCCTGATGGTAGGTCCTAAAATGAATATGCCGCGATTATTTGGAAACCATCTTGAGAAGATACAGAAAAAGATATTTAAAAAATCACGGAGAAAATTTTTCTATTAAAAAAAATGACTTCAAAGGATATAGTCAGTCAATTACTACCCAATTCTAAGATGGAGAAATCATGGATGAAGTATGAGTTATTGTAATTTGAACGCCTTTATGAGATATTTTACACATTCATTATCAGCAGGATCAGGATCCAAGATTGATTTTCTCCAGTTTGAGGTGTGCTGGAACTGTGTCGAAGAGATTGGTGAATTGGTGACTGAATGGCTGAAGAATTTTTAGAAAAAATGCAAAATTGATGATAACATATTTTTTCAACGCTACATGAATGGATCATGGTGCAATTTCTATTATAATTTGAGTTTATCGAAGTAAGAAATTCAGTTTGGGCATTTTGTGATTGTATCTACTGTCCATATGTTCAGAGCCGAATCTTTCAACACGATGAATGTGATTACCCGGATGTGTAACGAGTCCAAATTTAATCGTCGGATATGATTCATTCCTCTTAAATTGTAATTCGCATTTTCGAAATATTTTCTCTCATTTTAAAGGGAACATCTCCTCATTCTCCTCTTGATCGAGCGTCTGTAATTTCAGTCTGGTAATTACGTGCTCGCGCCTTTCAATCGAGTTGATTAGACGGCCAAAACTTCTTGGAAAGGAACCAGTGTGTATCCGTGTTTGGGGTGAAGTTCAAGGGGAGCCCAGGGGGAAGGCGATGTTCCAAATGCCGAATTTTCGAGGGAAAAGAGGGAGGAAGGGGGACCTGATATTATCCGGACCGGGTTGGGAAGAAGGGGGTCTTGGAGGGGTGCGCGCAAGGGCGGGACGACGAAGAAGAACATTCGTGCCTGCGAGATATGCTCGCATTTCACGTCGCAAATTTTCATCTCCCTCCACGAATTTAACTGTGGATGATGAAAGAATGTACCCCTAAACCTCCAGAAAATTTCCCTTCAAATAGGTACGTTGTTAACCTGATGTTTATATTA
The DNA here is from genome assembly GCA_037158775.1 of Hetaerina titia. NCBI lineage: Eukaryota > Metazoa > Arthropoda > Insecta > Odonata > Calopterygidae > Hetaerina > Hetaerina titia. Next base: position 102,991,920 of record CM073774.1, on the reverse strand, counting down.
TTTCTTTGATCATGTAGGAAACATAGTAATTCGCCGAGATACGCTTGGCTCGATTACACGAATTCCGCAATGCTCGTCGTCTCAGAAACACAAAGAACCCCTGCGTGACTTCAATCATTTTCGCCCGATACTTCTTCCTCCGACGGCTTCGCGAGCTCTCTCTCCCTTCGTCAAATCTACAAAGTGGGATTTCTTTTCATTCATCGTTTCCGCTTGCCCTGCAGCCGTTCTAGAATCAAGTCTTCAACACGTCTGCAATTAGTTCGCAACTGATTCACAATTCACTTTTTTTCTGCTCTTTTCAAGTTTTCCCTGCCAATGTTTTCTCTTCCTAAGGCTCTTTGTATCATTCTCTATCTGATTGTTCTCATTATCCTCCATACTCTCATCGCATCGCCTTTTAAGGCTTTTCAGGACACACGGATTTTTTGAGCTCACTCACTTTCCTATAGGACCACACCTGCCAACCCAGAGGTCGCGGGTTCATTTCCCACCCACGTGGGTTTCCCTCCATGCAGGGCAATGGTGTTTCAGTTGTTATCGGTGTTATGTACAGGGCTTCGGTGGAAGAAGGGATTATACGGTCTCAATCTCGCCCCAATGAAGAAGTTAATTAACGTGGGACCAGGTTTCTACTTTAGCCGACCTCGTTTTAATTATCCTTTTACATTCTTCCTTATTTAAGGCCCCTAGCATCAACTTCACACTAATTGAAATACTTCATCATCTCTCTTATTGTATTGCTACAAATTCAAAATGTTTGAATTGAAAAACATTGTTTTTGATGCCTCCATTCCATTTGAAGCTGCCCGAGTTTGAACTCCACACTAAGACATCTAAATTTGAGAGAAAATATATTTTCCAATTTCATAACATACTCAATTATTATGTTCACTTAGGCTTTCTTAATTTTGCAAAAAATCATTTTTGACATTTATTCCTACTCAAAATGAAAGTTCGCCTGGAACATTTAATTTCCTTCTCTTTGAGTGCGGAAATTTCTGTTATAAATGAGAACCAATCTCAATTGCAAGTTTCAGTAATTGACGAATAAATGTTTCATTTTTGGCAAATCCGTGGTAAAAAGTCATCAAAATTAGACTAATACTAATTCACGTTGTAGACGGAACACATTATTTTTGCTGTCCGGACCTTAATGAATTTATATTATTTAGTAAAGGATTCTCCTATCACAAATATATACCTGCGCAATTACGTCATCGCATCAATATCGCAGGCCCGATAGGAATGCGTTGGGGACGAAAGCGGGTCCATTTTCACGTTATAACTCCAATGATAAACAAATATCCCCATGTAATGGACCCATTTTTAAACGTGGCTCCACTCCGATCACTTACGGTACCCGTATCACGTGCCCTTGACGAGAATACGCAACGGACCACACTTTGCATCGCCAACGAGTAGAGGCGAATTCTGGGAGAGGACGGATGGCCTCGGGGGGTGTGGTCCCGTGGACTGGGCGACCGGCCCGCCTGCCATGCCTCTAAACCGGGAATTAAGGCGGGAGCTCTGCCCGTAATGAAAGGAGGGATCAATGGCTTCACATACTGGAAGAGACTAAATTGATACAAATTGGCCATTTCCCCGCGCTTTAAGTTGCACAACATAATATGTGCTAAAATTTATGGACTCGCCTTTGACTTCATCGAAGATTTTATGCCCGCGTGCTGAAAGATATGATGGATGCTCTTTCGCAAAGCACATACCATTTTGCTTGACGTATTTTTCCTTTAGTCTGTCACGATGTTTCCCAAAGTATGGTCTCAGATTTGGTACTGATTGGTGGGGAAAAATGCACGTCTCCGGGATACAAAAGTATTTAAATAAGGCCATGGCTTCAAAAATGTACGCGCACAAAGCAAAATATTCATACCAATTGTAAATTCACCAGAAATTCAGTAAAAATCATTCCGTCCGCGACTTGTCTGTTAGAAATCTTTTTCTGTACGAGGGTAGCCGAAAAAGTAATGCACACATGCTTGTAGAAAACAAAATAACAAATAGCAAGATCGGAAAAAAGGTAAATTCAAGTACAATTCTTAAGTTTCAATGTCATATATTTATTTTTCAACTTAGTCACCGTTAAGGCTAACAGATTTCTCCCAACGTGTAACAAGTTTTTTTTTTAATTCCGTCACTGAAAAACTCTTCTGACTTTCTCGAATCCATGACTTGACAACTGCATTCACTTCATCGTCCGAGGTGTTAATGATTACCCTTGAGGTGTATCTTGAGTTGAAGAAAAAAATGAAATCGCAAGGTGCAAGATCAGGGGAATAAGGAGGGTGTGGAATCTGTTCAAAGTTCAGGTTTCGCAGAGCCTTTTCAGTTGAGCGCGGGGTGTGTGGACGAGCGTTGTCATGTTGCAAGATTATTGGCGCCAGGCTGCCTTTAACGCGACAAACTCGACGTCGGTGATGTTTTAGAGTCTGTACATACTGAGAATAATTTACCGTTGCCCCTCGTTCCAGAAAATCGACAATGTTTTGTCGGTGAGCATCCCAGAACACAGTCAAAAGAAGTTCCATCAACAATTATGGTTTTACCAGGCTCGTAACCATGAAATTTTACTACGCATTGATTTACAGTAGCCCTATCAACAGCATCGTCACCATAATCAGCCTTTGAACGACGGTGAATCTGAGTGGGAGGTACCTTTTCAGCAGTTAAGAATTCGACGACAGCATGCAGTTTAACTCGCCTTGACATAGCACTAAAACACTGTCTCCATAATTTCGCTTCTCAAAACACACTTGATGAATTTAATGACCTCAAACTTGCGCATGCGTGTTGAGGGGAATGTTACTTCCACATGCCACCAGGAGTGCTCCTGAAGGTCATTTTGTTTGTGGTCTACAAGCATGTGTGTATTAATTTTCAGCCCACCCTCGTATTGATGCGTATTTCCATGTTATTCGATTGTTATGCTACTTGGGCTTATTTTGGGAGCTTATAAATCAGTTCTTAGTTCTTGATTCTCTCAGAAATCTAACTTGTACTTTACTGCTAACTCCTGGTATACTCATGATAAAAATAAAACATGTTGCACACTCAAAAATGGCGCTATGGTGCACATTTAGCCTGACAATCTAGAAAAATAACCAAATAATTCACAAAATATTTTCTCTTCCAATGTAGGTCGTATCTCATTTGAGTGGCTCACTAATGCGCACACGTTGTGCCCACTTCTTTTGTTCGAGGTAACATATCTTTTATCTGCAGCCACGAAATATTGACAGCTAATATTTCCCCGTTGCCATCGGGTTTGAACGTTTTCTGGTAAGCCAATTCTGATGAGAAAAAATCAGGCTGAAAGTAGGAAACCACTCCGAGATGACCATCGTCGATTTAGGTAATCAAAGTAGCAATTTTCCTCGGATACCTAAACAGTCACCGCATGTTTTCATGAAAAACTCCATTAATCTGAAATAAAATTTCAGAACCGTGCTTTTATTTTTTTATACATTTACACCCGTTGTGATGTCGTATTAATTTTTTCACGCGGACCTTGAAAATGAAGTTGACCCTGTCCAAGACCGGGTCTGGATTGGCCTGGCCTCTGAATGAATGAATTCTCGGCAAACCCGACCCCCCAGAATGTGTTCCATATTGCCCGGGAAAGGGTCGGAGAGAGGGATTCTGAAGAGATGAGATGGGATGCGGTGGGCTGGAAGGGGAGGGGAAGGAGAGTCCCGTGGGCGGGGAAAATGAGAGGTTTGGTCCGAGTGGGCGCAATTCCTTTGGCCCGCGTGTGGTGGGCAAGATTCAGTGCCGTTCCCTCTTCCGGGGCGTGTGGGCGGTGGGGGTGGTGGTGGGGGCTGCTCCGCCACCGTGCGGGGGTGTCGGAGGCCGGCGGGCGCACATGGCCCCCGTGGTTCCATTCCGGCGGCCTCGCAACCCCAGCAACAGAAGCAGAACACCCCTTCGCCCTACCTCCGCCCACCTGTTCTCAAGGGGTTGGAGGCGTAAGTGAATGAAATTGGGGAAGGAATAAATGGATGCATCATTTAAACCTCCAGTGAGCACAGAAATAGAGCGATGGAAAAATAATCTCAGTCTCCCATTTGAAACATTGATAAAGGTTTGGTCATCGTGACATTTCTAGGAATACTCCCTAGGCACTTTAAGGTTCGCCATTTTTTTCTGCTGTCAAGTACAAACGAGTAGTTTTCTTTCAAGAATGAATCAGTTCCTATCCACCTCCCTGTTTGTTTCTGCTATTATGATTGAATTAATATTCAACCATAATATTGTTTCATTCTTTGAGCATTTGATCCTTTGGTTAAAGATTCTTCTCATTCCCGTGTCTAGGATTTGTATTGGAATCCAGCGAACTGAAAAGCATGTTTCTCTTGTGCTAGGCACCAAATTCTGTAAAACATGTAATTTTTGAAAAAAAATAGATATTTTGTAAATGGGAAGCTTAAATAATGTGTTAAGGATAAAGTATTAAATCACGAAAATACATATTTGATCTGAATTCCATGAAGATAAGTGTAAAGGGAATTCCATAAATCGAATATTCAAAAAATACCAAAAATATGAAAACCAGCGTCGGCGGGAATTAAAAAAAATAAAATTTTTACTTTTTTAAGTGAGGAACTGAGCATTTAAAGTTAAGCCAGAGCTGTTGCCACGCCCGCTCTGCGAAACGTAATTCCATTCGCTGACACCTTCGTGGCATATTCTATGACAGCAGGAAGATGAGCTGCGCATATAAACGGACACGTGAATCTTTTGCCTATTCATACGGCCAGCATTAATGCAAAAAAACGAATATTTTCAATGAGTTAATTACAGGGCTTTACCACCCGACGCTTTACCCTCATTCTGCTGAAACTGGGGAATAAATTACTTTTCTGGCTTAAATTGGGTTTCCATGAAAAAAGTTGTAAATAGCTTCATTAACACCCATTAACTTAAATATTCGTTACTTTTACTTCTGGTGGATATAATTATTGTGCTAAGGCAGTGAATCGCGTGAAATTGAGGAGGGGAAATACGTGTGGGTATATATGTTGTGTACCCCAAATGGCGATATTTTCCGGTATTCCGACAGATATATGCCTGCATCGTAAATATATGCACATACAATTATAACTTGTTTTGGAAATACATTATACAAATAGAGTGAATTCGTATTGCTATAAATTTATGCTCACTACGTGTTTCAACGTGAGCATACATGATTGTGAGGGACATAATACCACCTTGTAAGCCCATGTCACGTAGTCACATTTCACGCGCTTGGCCAAGGTTCAAGGACAGCGTTAGCTCAAATGAAAGCTAATAACTAATTCGTCTGACACGATCATTTTTAGGAATAGTGAAGATGACGGTGATTTGAGCCTTCCTTCTTCCCATTCCTTAGCACGCGTCACAATCTTCTTTCCGGTAAAGCATATCGCTCCGAACCTGCCAATAAAAAAATAGCATTGGTCAGCAAGGCCGATGCTCGTTCTCATCAAAATACGGATTTTTATGTTTTCTAACGTTTACACCGTGTACTTATTCGTGTCGGAAAAATCTGCTTCACACGAATTGAAAACTTTAAAAATATTAACAATTGTGCCTTCTTGTTCTTCCGATGATTACCTCTGTTCTAAATAAAACAACCTTCGATTCTGTAAGATAATTTGTAAGACCTTTTGTTGCACCGCACCTTGAGATATTCAAGGCGATTGTATATGGACTGGAAATGATCCGGGTAGGGGCCAGCGAATAACTATGTCAGGGGGAAAATTCTTGAAGGAGCTATCGTTGTTTCCTATTCCTGATGAGCTATGGCTTATATGCTCCGTCGAATCGCATATGAAAAATGATAATATGTACCTAATAGGGCGTAGATACCCGAGAATGAAATATGCTGCAATCGAAACGCGTTATGTGGAATAAAATACAAAGGACGATGCCGAACTCTTTGTATTTACATGCATTACGTAATTACTTGAATAAGTGCATAAATATATTATGGATAAAAGCCAAATGCGTACATATACATGAGATTCATCATGAGTTTTTCGTGAAAACATTCGAAATAGCAACTCCTCAACGAAAACACCGAATAAATAACATATTACTCATACTTCGTGCAACATGATCTTTGGAAAGAATTTCGTTTTCCCCATGGAATGACAAAAAAAGTTCAAAGCATTGCCATAGTAAAAAATAATTTATTTTCATAGTTGAAACAGCATATGCCCTCGTTTTAATTCAAATAATTATAAGCAAATTCTAGGTGAACTAGTGATCCAACCTATTTGAAAAATGCATACGATGTACAATCGGAGCATTTTGAAAAATAATTCTGAATGACATTTCGGGAAATTATAATGTTCATATTTTTAAGTTGACATTTATGAACTGTGCGTTGAATTGTGTTGCTTGAGGATCACTTTAATTCCAAAAGATTCAGCTTGATTTCTTTTAACGCCTCTTAATACTCGTAATTATGAATGAAGAGTTCACTGATGTATTGTAGTCATGTATTAGTTTCCGTACACTGCCATTTCCCAGCATTGCACGCACAGGTTTGTCGGCGAGAGAATCGTGTCTTGCCCATTCAGCTAACACAGAGGATGATCGAGCTGAGCTTAATGGAGAACGGTGCAGGATTATGGGCTAGGACCCTTTGCTTGAATACGAATTGGTGCTAATTTCTCTTAGACCATCTTATTTCATCTCTCAATATAATAATTGATTGATTATGATTTGAAATTGTTTTTTTAAGGAAGCGAAATAAGTGTCATTTTCACGGGGTAATCCCAGCTGGAATTTGTCCAACTGATTATTTTCATAAAAATTACTTTTTAATTCACTTTCTTGGAATTAATTGACCAAAGGTTATTTTATCAATTTTAATGCATGATGATATGCTGACTGGAAGGAGTCTTACGTGCTTCATGCACTGATCACGGTAAGTCGCAATGGACTCATTCATCAGTCTGCGGCCCAACTTCTTTCGGAAAAAAATGCTCAGAGGGTGTGACCTTGAGCATCAGGTAGGCGAGATGAAAAATATTGGGGTAGGGTAAGGAGTTAATGTGGCCCCGCGAGTCTCCCTGCGATGGTGGGCCTGGCGGGGGTGGTTGATATTGCGGATGGAGGGGTGGAAAGGTTCGGACGGTCAGGAAAGGGGTTGCTGCTGCGGCCGAGAAGATCTATGCAGGGGTCAAAGGTGAGGAGGAAATTGAAATCGGGGCTCAAATCGCCGTGGATGGGATTGGGGTCGGGGAGAGAGATCATCTCCGGCGAAACAGATGAAGTGGGAGTCGCGCAATCGCCCTTAATCGGCCTTTATTGCCGGTTATCGCTTTCGAGTCGGGTGAGGGTCGATATCACTCAAAGGGGGAGAGGGTTTCACGCCGGAAGGAGGAGGCGTTTGCCCACGCTCATCCATTCACTCCCGCCACGCCCAGGGGGACGCCCCGGCGGCATCCATCTCGGCGGGCGCCTTATGGCCCCCGGTGTTGCGAGAGGCCGGGAGCGGGGAAGGCGTGGGTGCAAGGGGAGGGGCCGCAAGGACGCCCGATTGGAAGCCTCGGCGGAAGGAGGCCAGATTTGTGAAAAATTGATAGAAAGGATGCCTCCAGAACTCATTTCAGGTAATGGAATGTTTTGAATGGACGTCATTAAAGGAGAAACATTGATACACATTCAGGATAACTACAAGTGGAAGGATATTAACCATGGTCTGTTGAGCAAAGTTGCTGGATTTTTGTATTTTATGACTTCCGCGCTCCATGAACGAAAAAGAGTGAGGGTTTTATTTATTTCACCATCGCAAATTCCGGAAAGAAGAATACGCAGCTGAACAAAAAAAGACATAAGCCTGGGGTTTGTCTTTAATTGGCGGAAAGACGTAATGACCTTTCGATTTCTGTTTCAAGGAAGCAGTCCCGCTCCTGCCTCGTCCTCCGACGGAATACGTAAGCATATCATAACACGATAATATAGCCTAGATTAGCAACAACGGTATAATCTAGCATAGTAACAACGGTAATACACGTATATATCTACTTGTGTTTAGTATGTAATCGCCTACTTACTCATTAAGACAATTTGTCGCTGAAATCATTCAATTTAGTCGATAAGGTAACTCGCATATTTCTTTAGGTATTTACATGTGCATGAGGCCATGACCGCACGCAATTAACAACTCATAGCAATTAAATAAAAATATACCTTTTGTCGACTTCATTTTCTAATTGTGATACTCTTTTGTGTCCATCCGCAGGTAGTTAGCATTTAATATTTCTTTAGTTAACTTTATAGTTAAATCAAGTATTTAAAGTTAATAATGAAAAGCTTAGGATGACATTACATTTACATGTTAAAGAAACATTTTTGATTGTTTAACAGTCATATTTCGATAAAATTGAATGGTATCAGCAATTGAACGGCATTGTGTATTGGCGATGCTACCCTATAGTAAAATCTGGCTTCAGAATATCCTCATACAAAATATGAGATCAACGTTAAATTAATAGAATCAAAATTAATGAAATCAACGTATCCTAATCTTTGAACGACACTTTTGCCGGAGTGCACTGTCTGTATTCGTTATAATTTGTCGCTTGGACATTATTAGTGTCACAACAAATAATTTTATAATATATATATTTCAATTTAACACGATCCAAAAAGTCTGTCTGAATTTGGACTTCACATACTATATATGGTCAGTTATCAAAATAATGCGCACGATTTTATTGTGACGCGACTATCGATGCCGGGCGGTAAAATTCATCGGGAAATGTGGTGGGGGTCTGCCCTTCTAACACAGCTGGTCGCCAGTTTGCTGCGATTAGTCTGTGCGGAAAGACTCCGCGTGAAGTGTGTTTTTCGACTTGGTAACACGGCGCGATGGAGCGCACAGCCATAAACCTCATGCTCCCAGCCACACGTCCTTCATCATTACCTACTTCCTGGCCCGAAGCACCCCCAGGCCCCTCACAGTCCCGATTTGACTCCGTGCGAGTTTTTTTTTGTTTCCCCGACTGAAGAGATAGCTTAAAAGAAAGCATTGGGAGACCGTGTAAAACATCCAAAAGCATGCTACAACGTTACTGGGAGACATTCCCGTAGAGAGGAGTTTCAGGGTGCCTTATTAGGCGTGTGTTGCAGACACGTCTCCGCGAGTGTATTATAGATGCAGGGGGAGAGAGTGTTTTGAAGGATTTGAAGCATCTGTACAAGTACGATCAACAAATCTATTTTGCCCAGAGAATGCGAGAATTACTCAGAGGCATCCACCTGCTTCAGTATATGATAGCTTTATCGGGATAGCCCTCAAAATATTTGGCCAAGGATCATATTATTGATTATTATCAATGATAATAATATTAAAGCGAATTGAAGAGCTTCAGGAAATTTTCCTTGGGCTTATAATTGGTTTTCTAATCAACATTTGCCAGTCCGTGTGGTACTATAAGAGTAAATTACAATCACGAGTTGCCAGGATAAAGAGCGGCATGAAAAAGAACGGGAGTTTGGATAAAATGGTCGATAATTTACAAGCACCACCTGCCCAATTCTGTGATCTAAAATCTCAAGTTGAATTGGGTATAAAGGGTTTTGTGGATAGGAAGAAAACAGAAAACCTTTTCTCTCTTGAATAGCACACATTTTATAAGTATACGCTGGCCTATTGAACCACAGAAATTTCCCTTGCGAATAAATATGATATTCCTGTACTTCATTTTAGTCGCTAGATATACTCTTAATTAAACATCCGTTCTTTCAGAAGAATATCAATGTACGCTGTCATTTTTGACATGATTCTTCAAAATTTTCCTTTATAATGACATTATAATCTTTAGGCATTATATACAATATGGCGTAGATAGGTGCCATACAACTGGTTTTCATTTTCCGCAATACGCAATGTTTGTCTTATATTCTCGTATACTTTTTCATTTCTGAATTTATGCCTCTTATCTTATATTAAGCAGTCTCCTCATGCGACGATTATTGTTAGTATCATCCCCTCATGTCCGATTTGCTGACGGCCCACGAAATTCCGCGATCCACTCGAACATTTCCGCGCACCGTTTCCTTGCTCGCGTCAGCGCCTCCTTTGATTCCATGCGGCAAGGACAAAAAATTGCGAGACACGCCGTGCCGACGCGTCGTCATGGGCCGCCCGGACTGTGTCTATTAGCGGGCCTAGAAGCCTGCTAATAGACACGGAGGACGTGCCACCCACACGCACTCACGGAAGCCGCCGACCGTCATCAAAAACCCCGTCGATTGTCGTCAGGTGGCGTTAAAAGCGCCACCGAAGGCGTAATTGCCACCACGCACACCGACAATTTTCCGAGGACGTGTGTGAAGCGGCGCAATCCGCCTTTCGGAAGCCGCCTTCCCCCTTCCCCCCCTCATTCCATCCCCCTCCCCCTGGGGAACGGATGGCGTGGACTTCGAAGAACAGACCACGTGCGGGGGCGATGTCGGCACAAAGCATTCTCATGGCGTGACGATGTCTGTTACTCACGGTAAAAAATTTCTCCAAAAGAAATGTATACATGTTACGTATTAATCGCAAATTTAACGATGTGCTCCTCTGCTCTAACTTAGCTTATCGTACAGCCCGGGGGTCATTAAATGTAGCTACAAGTACATGTAGGCTTCCTGTGTAGATACTAGTAATTATAAATATTCTAATAACCCATGGTTTCAATTTCTCCCGATTACAATTGATTTTTCATTGTTTTTGTCGTTCAAGAAATGAGTTATTGTGTGAAGGGGAAAGATCGCCGATGTCCTCCTGATGAACCAGCCATTGATACTGCCAAGCAGACCTCTTCTCTGCTTGCCAAGCGAAACACCTGCTGTCAGTATTTCTCTAGGCACTTCCCCCCGCTACTTATTTCCTTGTTTTTTGTTTTCATCTGTGCGATTGACTGGTTCCTGGCATAGGAGGAATCCGGGTAAACCCTGAGCGAGTGAGTGAGTGCGATTCATAAAGGTCTAACACACCCGAGTGATTGCCAACGTGAGCATGGGCCTTTTCCTATTTTGATGTTTATTTCAATTTGTTTTTCATTCCTGTGTGAGTACAACTGGTCTCTGACATATGAGATATCCTGAAAACCCTGAGTGTGTGTGTGTGAATGTGATTCACGAGAGTGGCTGTTATTCCTTAACGCACCCTGGTCATCGAGTGGCTGAGTGTTTGTTTCCTTATTTGTACACTGTTCTTGTTTGATTGAGGTACGCGTCGGTCGCTGTTTCCCAAACATAACCAAGTAACCTAATGTATGTTCCCTATCCTTCGCCTTACTTGTAATTTTGTTTTTACCTCCCCCCTTTAAACTAACCTATTCCCAATCAAGTTTATGGTATCGGCTATTTCGTTTTACATTGATACTTGCCTGCTTGAGAATGCTATTGCAATTTAGAAACACCATTGTCACATTTCTGGCTATAGCTTTATCGCTTTACATTACACAAAATTACATACCCTGTATATTACGCAATGCGGAAGTGGTAATATTTTCATGTGGCAATTGATTTATCAACTTTTCAGTAGGTATCTTTTCGTGAAGAGTATGACGGTAAATCAGCAAATCCTAGATTTTTGACTATATTACCAACTGGAGATAACTTTATATTAAGAAAATAAATTATGCACTCGACTGTCCTCTGAAAAAGAAGAAAACACCGCAGTACTCGGGCAGTTACGCCAGGAAGTGAATGACTGGAGATTTTAATTTCGAGGAACCCAGAAGTTGGTACCCGAACCCCATATACAAGCATAGTATTGCTATCGATTCGAGAAACAAACGTCAGTTTCCAATTTTACGATGAATTGCGGAGGAGTTGAACGGTTGGGTTGCAGTAACCGTTTCTTTGTTTAATGATTATCACTTGTGGTTTCATGCACAAAATATACTTAATTTTTGTCTAATATTGTTTCCACTTTCTTAAATAAATTCCACTGTACTAAAAGTATTAATCTGATTGTTGCGGTTGGATCCTGCCCTGCCTCTGCTCAAAGTCGTCAAATCTGATATCATAACCCGATTGAGCCTAGATCTTTCGAGATGGACTATTTAAATCCCAGGAACGTCGTCATCTTTCGCTTCAAATGTAATTCGCGAGGATTTGACGTCGTTGGATGACCGTTTGAATATTCACGTTATGTTCAATCGCAGGGTTTTATTTAATCGGGTTTTTCAAAATAATTCGGCATTATCAGGCTCATTTAGGTACCCATACGAAATTAGTAGTGTTACCGATATTTTTACGGGGCGTTCTACGGAAAGGTTTACGCAGCACGTATGTGCAGGGTAAAACGAAGGAGAGTTCGTAGGCTGTGTTGGGGATGGGAGGAGGGTTTGGGGGCTTTGTTCTTGTTTGGCCCTCCCGTCCTCCGGCGCGGGAAGCCCGTCGAGACGAGGCCGTAATGGAAAAGAGAAATAGTGGAGGTTGGCACCTTCGGGTGGAGGGAGCAGTCGTGCCACATTCATTTTATCGAGAGTGAAGGATAATTTGGGCCTCCTGCGGGGACAGGGAAAGGGCGGGAGCAGCGGGATGGGCCGGGGGCCCCCGCCCGGGATGCTTTCAAGGTGGGGGCGGGAGCGAGTGGGAGGAGGGGGGCGCGGTTGATGGATTCAGCGGGGGCGGGCCCGGGGGGAGTCCAGGGGGCTGCCGACAAAGGAGGGACCCACCCGCCGCGATATCTCCATGGATGCTCCCTCCATCCCTCCCTCTTCCCCCCCCTCTATTCCCTCCTCTCGTCCCTGGCCTGGTGCCTGGGATTTGGAGTCCTCTCCTGCGGCAGTGACCTGGGTTATTCCGCGGCAAACATTCCAAGCATCAAGCTTTGATATTCTAATGTCGCTGATTTGCCAAAATGTTTTAATGATAAAGCTTTATAGTGTAGCCTTAACTTTGCCCTTTTTCCCCTATCATATATAGTTTCCCTATTATATAAAGAAACAAATGTAATATAATTACGATTTTCTAAACATATCAATTTTTCGTCTACACGCAAGAAAGTTATTTCAATGCAGTTTCCATTGAATGTTTTGACCTCTAAAAACGAAAAAATCTTTCCGTATTCAAAATTGATATTCTTTCTATCATGTTTTCATCTATCGTTTTTCGTATTTACAATTTTGAATGCTTTACTTTTCCAAACCCGTAATCCCATTAACGATATGGAGTACCGTGTGAGGTAGTGCATCTATACAAAGGTCGTCGAGTTTGGTATCAATAGTATGACTAGTTTTCCAAAATTCAAAGTTTCATTACTAAAAATCTCTTAAAGTAAAAGTTAACTAAGAGAAGAGTGCAGATGGTGGAAATACAAGTATAACGAAGTAGGTCTTTTGCATATAATAAAAATAAAAAATCTAGATGGATCCGAATGGAAAACCTATGAGCATAATATAATTAGAGCGCAGCTTTGAGGGGCAAACACCCGAGTTTCTTTCTTCTGAGCCCAAAATGGCCGGGTTTCTCTCTTGGACGACTCCCACGCCTATTTAAGGACAGACTGTACTGGAACGGTATTCGCTTGCTCGAGGGCTGTTTGTTGAGGGGAAAGATGCCTTCCTCCCCTTTTCGGTCCAGGCGAATGGAAATGCATACTGCCCTCCTGTCTCGGTTGAGTACGGGATACTTGCCGGGAGCGCCTGCATCCTCATGCACACCGAACCTTTCGCGAAACTCTTTTAAGTTCTATTAGACGTTTAGGGCGATCTTTTATTCTGGTGCTCATTTTTCCAAACTTTCCATATTTCTTGGCTCTGCACAAGTTCTCTGATTTTGCCACATAACGCCCAAACGAATAATAATGAATTTTATTTCTCTACATTTCGCTTCGAGCACATATGGGCTGCGAAAGTACAACTCCATTCACTTTCTTCCATGGTTTTCTCCTCCATTTGCCTTCATTCTATGCCACACTATTGCTTTTTTCTTTTGGTTTCTCTTCGGGTTTAAATGGCAATATGTATGGAATGATTTACAACTGCAATTTGCGCTCTGAACTCTTCTTTGAATCGTATAACCTTTGTCCTGATCCCATGCTATTTTTAGATCCTGATGAACTCCTTTTCCTGCTAATTACGTGCACTACTTATTTTAATGCTAATAACGACCTTTTCCAAACTTTTATCCATTCATACATTGGTCGCAATATGTGTGCCAAGGCCTCGTACACAATTAAGCGTTGGGATTGGTTAAATGCAGCACCGCTTGGATTTCCAAAGATTTTGTCCACGGCCATCATCACCAGGGTTTCGAAACTAGAACTCTTCGATAGTCGAACACTCCACCTGTATTTGTGCTACGCTACTTACTTTAACATTTTAAAACCTACTGAAACCTTTTATTTACGCTGTAGAAGTACAGAGTAGAGGGAAAAGCCAATGCGCCGATTGTGGTATCACTAGTCACTAAATTTAGGTGTAAGTGATGCCACGGCATCGACACCCCCTTGATTTACGCGAATGACAACACATAGTCAACTGGCAGTAAATTCTTCACGGGATTTCATACGGGTAATCTCCTCCATCTCCATCGCTGCCGACGTTTCGATGAAATCCTTTTTCATCGTCATCAGGGCCGATTCTGTAGGTGCCAGTTTATATATCCTCGGTGGTCATGTTGGGTCCCTTCTGATTGGCTGAGGCCGAGCACGTTTTCCCGCCATTTTCAGGATCGGGTTCCATGCCCTGCTCAGGCTGAAACCCTCGTCTCTGTTAAAGTTTTTCTCAGAGAGCCGTATTTCAATTGCCTCCGTGGTGAGGCGGTCCCAGTAGCCTTTGGAATGGTGGAGCATTTTGGTTTCTTCCCAGCGTATCGCGTGGTCGCAATCAATGGCATGCTCCGCAACCGCCGATTTTGATGGTTGTTAGAGTCGTAGATGACGCTTATGTTCTTTAATTCGGGTCTCGATCGTTCTTCCCGTCTCACCGATATACTCTTCGCCACACTCGAATGGTATACTGTAGACACCAGGCAATTTCAGTCCGGCGGGGTCTTTGGCACGAACTAAGACTTGTCTTAGTTTTTTGTGTGGTAGGTGCACTGTCCGTATGTTATGATTACGCAAAATGCGCGAAATCTTGCCAGAAACCGTAGAGATGTACGGCAGGAATGCGTTGGCCACCGGTTTCCGCTCTTCTTCACGTGTCTCCCTTTTTTCTCCGAAGGCCCTTTTCAGGGCCATGGAGATTTCTCGCGGACTGAAACCATTTTCCCGGAATGTCTTCTTCAGATATCCGAGTTCTGCAGGAAGGCTCTGCTGGTCGGAAATGACTTTGGCTCTATGCAGCAAGGATGAAAGAACCGCCGACCGTTGTGCTGGATGGTGGTGACTTTTTGCGTTCAGGTATAAGTCGGTATGAGTCGGCTTCCTATATACCTTATGGCTCAAACTCCCGTCTTCTTTCCTTTGGATGAGTATGTCGAGGAATGGCAATCTTCCTTCTTCCTCCGATTCCATAGTGAATTGGATGCTTGGGTGTCGGCTGTTCATGTGGTCCAAGAACGGCTTCAGGGTGTCAACTCCATGTGGGACATGTGGGCCATGGGGTCCCCATTGTCACCGGCCATTGCCAATTTCTTCATGGAAGAATTTAAGGAACATGCGCTCCAATCAGCCCCCTACCGGCCAAAACATTTTTATCGGTACGTGGATGATACTTTTGTTATCTGGCCTCTCTGAGAAAAACTTTAACAGAGACGAGGGTTTCAGCCTAAGCAGGACATGGAACCCGATCCTGAAAATGGCGGGAAAACGTGCTCGGCCTCCGCCAATTAGAAGGGACCCAATCCTGGAAATGGCGGAAAACGTGCTCGGCCTCATCGGCCCTGATGACGATGCAAAAGGATTTCATCGAAACGTCGGCAGCGATGGAGATGGAGGAGATTACCCGGATGAAATCCCGAGAAGAATTTACTGCCATCATCCGCCGGGAGAAATTGAAGTCCTACACATAGTCAACTGGTTAAAGGCTGCTTAAAGTCTTCCTAAAATACTCTCTGCGCTTAAATTAACAGATAATACGCAATCCGTTACCTGCGTGAGTAGATCATAATACACGGTTAAGGATGGTAGCCGGAGGATTCAAAACACAACTGTGTTCTCGTGTTGCCAGTAGTGGCGCCACTCTGGGTATACTGAATATTCGAGGGCTGTCTTATGCAAAATGTGTGGAATAATTAACTGCGACTCAAAACTCTGATCACAATTTAACGCGGCGTGTGCTTGGTGTGAATGTGAAGAGGGCGTAGAATTTTGACAATATTTGTAGCACTGCATATATG
This sequence comes from Hetaerina titia, assembly GCA_037158775.1. NCBI lineage: Eukaryota > Metazoa > Arthropoda > Insecta > Odonata > Calopterygidae > Hetaerina > Hetaerina titia. The sequence continues at coordinate 102,975,615 of CM073774.1, read as the reverse complement.
CTATATGATGAGAAAAACCTATCGATTAATAATAACTATTTCCTTCGAAATCGAGACACCGTGTTATGAGATAGGGGTAACCCTTGGTTTATTTATTTTCTGATTATAAATAAACCAGTTTAAAGGAATTTATCCACTGTTACAGAAATCAATTTGGTGGCATGAAATTACTCGCCACTTACAGCCGGGAAGGTTTCTCAAATTGGCATCATTTCGGTTTTGGTTCTTGAAAAACTGGTTGTCCAAGCAACAATGGGTCACTCTGCCCTGAAAACCGAACCAGAAGAACATGACAACCTATTTTGTTTCAACCTTGACCCATATCTTAACTCATCGGAGCCTTGCGTGTTACCATATCACCTAATGGGTAATTACTCCTGCCCTTTCTTTTCGGGAGGTTTTCAATTTCCTCTCCACTAAAGGGAATCCTTCGTGCGTCGAGTGCGACGCCGTCACCTAGGAGACTTTAACGCTTGTTGGGGAGCGCCTTTTCAAGGTGTTTTTTTCTTTCGCTGTAATTATGATTATTACCCGACTATTTTTATAACTCCGCAGGGAGCCGGCGAGGGGCGCGCGTCGGCCCATTTGAAGTGACCGGGCGCCGCAGTGGCTGTTTGCCTCGCCCTATTGTCCACTTCGACGCTTCCCCGCATGGACGGGAGATTAGAGGGGGTCACGCCTCTGCTCTGGCCTCTCCGAGAGAACGGCGATTCATCAAACCGGCAGAGGTACGTCGGAATTTATTGATTCTCCTCTTCGACTTAACATAACATTGCATTGACTTTGATAATTAGTTGAGGAATTTTTATGAATACCTTCACCTTTGTTCGTTTGCCAAATCTTGTCCTATCCTGGATCCTGTTCGTTTGGTGCCATTGAAATATTGAATGCTATCTGAAGAATGGCATCGCATGTTAGTAAAAATACATCTCTCATTACCATTGATTATAATTTACGGTGCACATGTCGCTTGCTACAGGGGTTGAAGGAACAATATTTTGTACATATTTAGAGCATTAAACCTTAGAGAAAATTGTAATTGGTCCACTTGCAGTGAGTGTTTGATTAGAGCATTGAGAGAGGCCTGAATCCATGCTGGTTGATTGCTTTGCCACACTCGGCTTTACCCAAACCGTGTGAATGTTTAGATTGCATGCATTGCTGGAAAACCACAGATGGCGTAAGGACAAGGACTGCCCTCCTCTGCTCACACCTCGTATTAACTTATATCTTCCTCAGGTTTTCACTCTTGATGTCGGCTACTTGTGAAAGTTTAAATTAATTTTAATATCAGAATGGTATCCATAATAACGACATAAGTGCTATTAATTAAATAAAGAACTAAAGTCAACTAGTGACTTCAACGCTTGTTGGCGTGACGATTTACCTTCAGTACCCTGAAGAGAGCTACTTTGTGGCCGAAATACGAGAATTCGTGTTCACCTTTCATTCCCTTTTTATTTACCCTTTACCCCATCCTTTGACTTGTGGCGTTTGTCAACTAATCTCAATTGTACCCTGTTTTGAAAGGTAAGCTGTTTACGACTATTGGAGTTTTCTCAATTATTCTAATACTATTGGCCGTAAAAGCTTAATTAATTTGTTATGAGATCTAAGTTGACTAATCTGCTGCGTTAAAATTGTCTCGAATCTTTCGCTATTGCCAATACAAACCATACTTATTCGAACATCGTTCTGACCATCCGTTGCTCCCATTGCGACGATAGTATGTATCATCAATACTTCACTTCAGTACGCTGTTAAGGCTAAATATCATTCCCGTTTCTCTTAATTTATTCATAATATTGTCAAACACTAATAAAATCCCTATATGTTCTTCCCAAACCTTAAAAAATCGGCACACGCGTCCACGCTTTGCGGACTATAGCAGTAAAACAGGCGATTTTGGCACAATTTACATTCTACCTTGTGCACTCCCGATGATCTAGTTCAAGGCCACTCCTCTTCGGGCTGCCGTATTTCACTGTCAGCAAGCCGCTCGCTGCCTCTATGCATGCGGAAGTGCAAGAAGCGTGGCCAATGGCTGAAGAGGAAGAAGGATGGAGGCTTGCACGGATTGTCCACACCTCATCCACCAATTGGTCATTTCTTTATTTTCTCTTTTAAAAAAAGCAAAGCAACGGTGCCTTTTTGAAACTGTTCCACGTTTTTTTCACGAGAACGAGGGAAAAAAGTAATCCGGTCCGGATTTTCCGTGACTCCTTCCCGCCTTCATCAGCCCCAACCCCCCGCTTCCCCTCCCGACCCTCTCCGCACATCCTTTTCGCCGTTTGGCGGAAATCAGCCCTCGCACCACCCTCGTGCAGGGGGCGGAGTGGGGAGGGAGAAGGATGTTGCCAAAGGCGGCGGGTGCCGGCAGTAGGAGTTAATTAGGGTTGCCAATAATGGCGTGTGGGTGGGTCCGAGTGCCCTCCGGTTGCCTCTCGGTGGTGCCAGTGATGCATTGGGGGCGTGGACCTCCGCCCACGCCGCTGCCGAAGGCCGAGAGCGTGGGGCGGGGGCGGCCCGTGGGAGGATGAGGACGCCCCCTTGTCCCGGGGTCTTCCCGTCCGGGTCCCGTATTCCCTTGATTCTACGGAGGATAACTACGTTTGTGGCCGAAAAGCTTCTCCACCCAGGCGAAGATTCCTTTTTAACGGGAAAGAGGGCAATAAAGCAGCGGGGGGAATTGGCTGCACAAACAGCGATCATCAACGTAACTCGAATCCAGGAAGGAAGAGCAAACTCGTAAACTTCGAGGCTGTTTACACTTGCGACCGAGAGAGATGATCGTAAATCTGTGCCCGGGACATCCTCACTTCTTTGGGATCCTACTTTATGCGTGAACTTTTCTGCGACGTATTAAATGGGTCTATACTAGAGAAGCGGTGTGAGATGAGACCAGGACGAGACATTACTCACGTTTTATGTGATCGTGCGGGGAGGAGGAGTTGGTGCTATCAGTACAACTTCAAAGTCAAGAAATTCTCGTAGAGTTGGTCGGAAATTATTTCTATCGGAAACACACTCTTTATATTCGATTATATTATTCATTTGAGCAAGTTTTTTGTGAGTACTCGAGATTCGAGTACTCGTGGATGAGCGCTGGGCTGTGATTTTCTTCTCTTCAGTTTAATGCCATATTTCTCCGTTAATTGCTCCTCCAGGGTAAAGCCATTAATTTAAAAATCAGCAGAAAAACGTGTGATATGTGCATTGTAAATCTATGGCACCCAGATTAGCAATTTCCATCTATGTGTGTGTATTACCACAAAGGGGTAAACGGTAACATGTTTACGCCGGAGTCTTCGTTCACTTCTCGTGTTAAGCAGCATAATTGCTGCATTGATACAGCAGCATCTTGTAGGAAATGATAATACTACTTATATGTACGAGTACGATATATCTCTGTAGTTTTTGAGCATTGTTTTTCTGTAACAATTTATTTTACTTTTTTGTTGATTTATTTATATTTTATGATATTTTTATGACTTTCATAATTGCATTTCTTATTAATAAATTAAATTTAATGCCAAATAACCTAATGGGCGTGATTCAAATCATGACGCCTAGAAATTAAATAGTTAATCAGCCACGAAGATGGCTGATTATATTATATTTATGTTAATGCCCTAAATTTTGAGTTTTACTTATGCCGCCGAAATTTAAGCAATTTCAGAGTGTAAAAATTATTCGCATTGACCGGGATTCGAGCCGGGATTCCTCGATTTCCGACCAAATCCTTTCGCCGGTTAAACATCGAGGCGTCCTCTCGCACTCCGTAATTTTGGAGGCTTCAAATGAAGATGATTTTTTACCGTACATATGTCACAGGCATCCGTAGTCGTGCGCGAAGTGCCTCAGTCCAGGAGGTAAAAACCTACTTAAAACACTAAAGGTGTGTAACCTTTGACAAATCCAAAGAAACTTCGGGAGATGCTGCGGCAGTAAATTTTAACGGAGTCATCCGCTAAATTTGCATGACAATGCATCAATTTCAGGGTGTAAAAATCAATCGCCTTGAGCGGGATTAGAACCCGGATCCCTCCCGGTCAAGGCAAATGATTTTTAAACTCAGAAATTGTTGCATTGTAATGCACATTTAGCGGCTAAAATTTCCTGTCGCGGCATCTCCCGAAGTTTCTTGGAATCCGACTATAATTGCTCGAGTAGCATTCATTTTTTCTGCTTTAAATAGTTTCAATAAAAACTCTATTTTCTAAAAAAAGGCGATCAAGTGAAAGAGCGGAATCGAGATAAATATCACATAAGCCATAGTAAAAAAGAAAAAGAATAAATTCAAACAAAGAATTTCCCAGAACACTCCCCACAATTGCGGGGTTTCGGGTGATTCGGACAGGCAGTCGCTTAACTTTGGCTGACCGGGGAGGGAGGCACGCGATCGTGGGACCGACCGGCAGTCTCGAGTGCAGCCCACCGTCTACGCACCACCAACCGGAAGGCGGGGTGGTCGAAAATATCCCTCTCTCCTTTCCTCTCTTTGGTTGAGGAGGCGGACGTTGAATGTCGATATTATTTCGGGAGATGAAGGGGATGATGCATAGTGTCCCGCCTCCATTCCCATCCTCCCTCGTTGACCCGCCCCTTTTGGAAACGAGCCGGAATTGAGAGACGGGGGCGGAGTGGGCGTGGTCCACCGCGGAGCAGTTTAAAGAGTCCCGCAAATCGGTTGCCATCAGCAACGGCGGCAAGGCTCCCATCATTTCGTGCTATTCTTCTTCTTCTCCTCTTGAGTTCCGAATGCCAAGCATTCGGGGAATCCTCCATCATCCCCCGGATGCATCTAACAGTCTTCGGTCCAATCACGCTCCTGCCCACCAAATATTTTGTGTTCCCTGGTGCTGGTGCCTCGATGCGCTCCTTGGCGCAGCGTTTCCCAAACTGTGGTCCGTGACCCGTTTCCATTTCTTGGGAAAATAATAATGCTGGTCCGCAGAAATTATAACCTTGACGCTATTATATTACTTCTTAATAAACATTTATTGCAGGTGGAATTGACTCTTAAACATGGTTTGTGCACTGTTTCGTTTGTATACATTGTTTTATGTAAGGTAAAATAAACGCGCCCAAATCTCTCGTCGTCGAACCCCTTGGGTTTCAATAGATTGAAATATTTTGAGATAAAAATCTACCCCGGTAGGAATTAAATCGCGACATGGAGCAAGTACTATTTGAATAATTGCGTTATGCGTCGGGTACCTTTCATCAAATTGAAAATGACGCTCTTTTTCTGCCGAATTAATTCTCCTCAGAACTTTGACGCGGCAAAAAAGCCAGAATTAAATCCGCCAGAGACTGCAAATAAGTCATTGTTTGTTGATTTTCTCCGTTCTTGGTAGGTAGGTTAAAAGAAGAAAAAAGAAGGAGAAGTTAGGCTTAATTCATGTTTCGTTTCCCTAGAGGCCTCTCCTACACTACAATGATAACTTCATCAGCTGATTCCAAGAAGTAGAGGTAGGAAAATAAATTCGGATATTGAATGTTAGTTAATGGAAGAATAGTCTTGGTTTGCAAAATAAATCATTATGTTTACAATAATCTCACAAAATTGCTGATCTATTTTATGCAATGTGTGCAAATTAGATTGGGTTTACATAAAAATTCGTCCAAAGTAATACTGCACTGATATAAGTATGCAGGCAATATGGCCAGGTACAGACTTTGAAAAGAGTAATCAATTGATGTAGTGTTCCGGAAGCGGATTCAGAGCACAATTTACTACTGATGAAGTGTAACGCCAGGTTAAAGAGGAGAGGCGCGAGAAAATATAAAAAAGGATAACGGAAACCGCAAACGAAACTATGAAGTAGGACAAGAAACCCATGGATTACGAACCGAATGATTAGAAAATCGAGAAAAATAAATGGAAGAATGTAAAAAACTAAGGTAGACGAGTGTATGCGATTGTTAAATAATTAACTGTGGCAGGAAGCGAATAGATCCAAAGAAGGGTGGTGGAGAATGTACTGCGAGGATGTTGAAAGTTTAAAAAGTAAGGGTAAAATAAATTATTTGTATAGAAATTTGTCAGCACCGCCAGGAAGGAGAAGGGAAAATCCGAGGAAACTTCCAAAGGTAATGCATGTAGGCACATTATTAATTGAGCCAGAAAATTTTCTAGAAAAATTGAAGGATTATTCAGAAGAACTCTATGGTAAAGACAATTAGGCCAGCAATCTGGAACAGAAACTCAAGGAAATGACGTGCACTCGGATAGCTAAGGTTCAGTTAAACTTGATGCAGAGGTGTAAAGAGGATTTGGGGAAATTAAATCAAATAAGGCCGTGGGGCTATATAATATAATTCTCATCAACACACAAGTTGTATTTATGAGCTATTTTTCAAATTTTAAGAGGGAGGATCTTAGTCGGATTATTTCGTCAGATCAGAATTAACTCCCAAACAAAAGAAGGAAAAGGAATTCGTAAGTAAAGATTATGGACCTATAAGTTACATTTCACTTGCAGCTGAAAATACATTATAGATAATCAATAAAAGGATGGAGAGAAGGAAAAATGATTGCCTCGTTAGAGTAAATCCGATGGAATTAATGAATATTTTGCAGAAAATTGGAGTAGTTTCGAGGAATAAGCGAATTATTTGCACCTATACACATCTCAGACTACTAGGGGTCGGGATGGGAAGTGTAAGGGAAGGATTAATGTAGATTTGTCCATTTTTGCCCGTGTTTTTTAACGTATGTGTGGAGGAAATGGTCAAATAGGCATGGGAAGGAGTGAAGATAGGGATGAAAGTCGGCGGGAAATTCATGCGATCAGTTAGTTTTGCTGATGGCCACGCTTTAGTTTGTCATTCAGCCAAGGAGTTGCAAACTCTGACGAATCCACTAAAAGTCAGTTCGATTATTATGAGATGAGAATTAAATTAAAACAAAGGTAATGCGATTTTCCAGTAAGAGAAAGGCTAAGGTTAACATTGAAATAGGAGGGCAAAAACCATAGCAGGTGGAACAGTTTACGTGTCCCGTAAGTGTTTTGAACAAAGATGGTTAGAGAAATAGGGACCTACGAAGAATTGCGTTAGGGAAAGAGACTTTTCCCCAAGGAGGAGGGAATTCATGAAATGGACGGGTAAATGTGTTAAGAGAATACTCGTGGAAAATTTGATATGCAGCGTGGTTTAGTACGGCGCGGAAACATAGTCCTTGAAGCAAGACGATAGGCGTACATTGGAGGATTTTGAAATGTAGGTGTGGAGAAGAATGGAGAAGGTGAAATAGTAAACACACGAAGAAGTAATGAGCATAGCGAGGTATGAAAGGGGTTGTTGGGCTACTAATAAATGAGGCCGGAGGAATGCAAACAAAGCGTTTAAAGGGGCATGGTGTGTTGAAAGTTGTGAGAGAAAGGAGAACGTTAGGCAAGCAGGGAATGGGTGGAAATAGGATAGACATGTCATAGATAGTCTTTCTCTATTTTATATCTGTTGCTAGAGAATTGTGTCGAAAAAAATATCTTAAAATCTCCCGTTTGTAGCAAAAAATAGGCTCCAATGTGGCTAAAATTAAGCTTCAATGAATATATTTCCTAAGTTGGCGCCATTAAAATATGGATCAGGAACTAATTAACTCTTGGCAGGGAAATTGAAGAAATATTACTACAAAATGAAAGAGAAATCGGTTCAATTTTTGAGCTTTCTTGTGATATTGTATGTTTCGTTTAGTTTTCAAATAAATATGCGCATATATCGGAGAAAGCAGTCAGAGTTCTAATGCCTTTCATTTCAACACGTGTGTGAAGCTGCGTTCTCTACTTTGGTTTCCTTCGAAACAAGGTCTCGGAATAAATTGGATATCAAGCCGTATCTGCGTATAAAATTGATTTCATTTTAACTTTTCAGACTTAAGTAAACAACAAACAACAGCATCCTTCACGCCAACACGATTTTGTCTTTATTGCTCAGAAAAAATAATGGAAATGTGAGTTCCTGCAAAGATAAATGCTGTAAAGATACGCAGGAAGTGAATTTTTATTAAATGGGAAAGCATTGGATTTTATATTTTTCGATCGACTTCTTGATTTTATAAATCTGAATTTACAATATGTGTAGCATTTATTTATTAACTAACCATTTCCCAGGAATTGAAGTATAGATCCTTAAAAAGCCTCTTCATAATTTTCTTCATTACTCAAAGGTAATGGCTTTACAAGATTTTTTATATTGAAGGTGTAATTTAACAGTGGTGGAATCTGTCCATTATGGCGGGAAATGAAGAAGAACCTTCACATTGATCTCTGCCAGGAGAATTACAAAGTTCTAAAGGATTCTTTTTTCCTTCCCGATTACTTCAGTCATTTTTTTGTTTTCTTAGCGAGTTGAAATTAGTTTAGTATCATAAAGCGTTGCAAACCGATTAACGGTTGAGTAATAAGCTTTTCCGGAGATTTTCATTCCACTGGCCGGTGCGAAGGAAGAAATCTAGCATCGTGCATTGAATCTCCACCGCTGCCTCTTCCCCCCCCCCCCCACCCCCAGTACCCACCCTCACCCCACACCACCACCCACCCTCCACCTTCTCCCTCTCTCCACATTCTCCGTTCAGTCTACGCACGTCTCCTAGCACTCGGCGAATAGGAGTCTGGCCCTCAATGCGGCAGGGGAGAGGGGATTTTTCTCTTCCGAGGAATCGTCGGGAGCAGGGCTCACTCGCGGTGCACGTGGAACCGCCCCCCCTATCCCCCTAAAGCCCCACCCGCCCCATGGGGAGGTGAAAAGAGGTACAGAAGACTCAATCGCCTCCGTCCAGCCCTCCCTCCCTCTCGAGGACAGGATTTATTTCCCTTACGCTTCGCCCCGGGATCAGCTCTCTCAACCCCAGAGCATTCGAAAGCGCAAATATGAGTCAGCTGCTGGTATCGCCATTAATCCACCTCTCGGTGAGGCGGGAGGGGAGACGCCATCTTCGCTCGGCCGGAAAATGTCCGCGGATGGCAGCGGGGGTGCGGGCGGACTTGATCGCGGGGTTGAAGGATTTATACGTCGGGTCGGAGCCATCTGCCGCTCCTCTAGCACTCTTAAAGAAGTGCGGATATGAGGAGAAGACAGGATACACCGCTTAAATATCAGAGAGAGAAAGGATACGGCTTCGATTTAATACAAGTGACACCTTTTCAGTTTCACTCGATAAATAGAATTCATGTTCCAAATATTTTTTATCCTGAGCCCAAAAGGAGGGTGATATGCCATAAATATAGTAATGACATGCCATGCCATAAATATAGTATTTTATTTCCAGCAACAGAAAAATTATAACAAAACGTGAGTGTGCAATTGCACTAAAAAATCTAACTAGATTCTCCACTCTGCTTCTGTAGCTAGTAAAGAGAAATTGGCAAAAAAATGGCTCCTAAATGAATTTTCGAGAGAAATTCATTTCTCCTAAGCGTTAACCAGGTGCATCCTTAAACAATTTGTTAATTTTTCACATTTGGTGATTTTTATCTTTTTAAATTTGCAAAGATTCATCTCTTTCTTCCAAAATGTGAAATCCAAAATGTGAAAGTGTTAGAAAAATGTGAATGAAGTAATTTTGAAGCAATGATTAGCCGAGTGCTTGCCAACGTTTGAATATTATTATGATGTCACGGTTTTAAGGAGACATTTATGCGGTTAATAAACTGGAAAATAAGATTAACTCTGAACGGAGTCTCTTCTAAGGAATACAAAATAAAATATTGAATCTAAATGAAACTTTAAGAACTGCATTATTCATCAGTCAAAACTTTTAATACTTCGCCGAGTCCTCGTGGAGATTATAGAACATATTCATGACAGTTATAACAGAGGAAGACTTAAAAGTAAATACTTATTTTTTTCAATTCTAGAGAGTAAGTGAGGTTCAATATGAATTCGTTCTTCGCCAATTTTCTTACTGTGGTTTTGGAACAAAAATTTGTTTAAAATGTTGAATGACTGGAAGCAGAGGGAGTAAAAGAATGTGCGGTCCAAAAAAGTGGGTGTGGACTTGATTCGATTCGCTTCACGATGTTGCGAAATAACTTTGGTCACTCCACACATGGAAACGACTTTTTTTGTAAATTTCATTGCCCTTTTGGGCTCAATGTCTCGATACCAAAAATTTGCATGTCAACCACGAGAAGTTTTAAGTAGGCGGTACGTACAACGTTATAAGTAATTTAAATCGTACAAAAGGTACATGAAACATGCCGGTACTGCTGAATTTGTTCCATCGATTGGTCATATTTTCCGGCTTTAAATTAATTTAGTCCTATCCACGGAATAAATAAACATTTAAACAACTCAAAGACTTCGCGGGACAGGCGCATATAATATATCTAATATATATTCATATTCCAATGATACCACGCTTGCTTAATTGCGTCTTGAACATTAAGAGCTATTATCCCGAATCCAAATTAATTTTATAATCCCTCCTAGGGTTGGCAACCTTTATTGAGACATTGCACTTAAACTGTAACTATGGTTATAGCTTCAATATATCCCTTAAATTCAGTTGAATACATGAATATCAACATTTTTTTCATCCGAATCACGTGATTCCTTGCTTTGTCTATGTTTGAAAAATTAGGAAGATAATAAAATGTTAACAAAGAATGAAATACTACCTTTTTGGATTGTATTCTTACTTTAATACCGGAAGCGTTGTAGAGGTAAGATCGAGTATTCCATCCTTTGACCTTAATTTTTATTAATTGCCAAGCTTTTGTCCTGAGAATAGCGATTTTTTCAAAAATTACAAAACCCTTATTTCACCCTTGCTTCTTCAGTTCTAATAATTCTCATTTGTATTTGCGTGTATACCGTTTCCGGGAGTTTATTGCTAGTCGGCAGTTGCCTCCTGGGCGTGCTTGGGTCCAGGGGTCCAGTATTGCGCTGTCTGCGGGAGGAGATTCGTGGGTGGCAAGGAGGCCGTGCGGGAGCGCTTTCTGGCTTTTGGACACCCGTAAGCCTCTCTCCCGCCTCTGACCGCCAGGCCGGGCGAGTTATGGCCCCGCAGCGCGTGGGCCTCCTTTTGGCCTTCTGCGCCCCGCCACCCCCTTCTCTTCTAATCCCTCATCCTCGCCCTCCCCCCCACCTCTTGGGCTCTCCTTGCCTACCTCTCAAAATGCCTCCGGACTCTCCGCTCATTCCTATCGCTTTCGGTCCCCCTTCTCCGTTCGCTTGATTGACTGCGGTCCCCGATCGTCAGCTGGGTGCCACTCGCCGGCCGACGCACGCACACACGCATGTCTCATCGATTAGCTGAAAATGGCGCCGTCGGGTGGCTCATTAGGTCGTCTCCCCGAAACGAGCTCCCGCCCGCCCTTCAATTGTTCGAGTGCCGAACCGTCGCCGTTGTCGCATCGTGGCCGTGTGGTCTCTCTCTTCCCCGAGGGTCGCACCGCACCGCAAAAGGAGTCGTTCTGACTTAAGTGGCGACTCAATTTCGAGCCTCCCTCGGCGGCGACGGTGGAAGTCCGGCTTTGGTAGTAATCTGCGTCACGGCGGACAGCATTATAACCCTTTCTCTTTCCGCCGAAGTGGGCTCACGACCAACCCAGAGCGATGGAAGACTCGGCGAGTCTGCTGCACGCGTTGAATTCTCCGGAGGTGGCCCTCCGACCGCTTCCTGGAGCTGTTTACGAATGACATTACAAAGAGGGAAAGCCCTTCCTTTTAAGACTATTCGTTCCGAAATAGATGGGGATTGGCTATATATTTCATTCAAGGATTTTTTCTGTAGCAAGAAAAGAGATAAATGGAAACAGGCATGGTTTCAATTATCTCGGGTGCATATTATAACGATTAAAGTGAATATTTCTCTTTTAAAGTACTTTCTGAAAAAGTATAATTTTTATTCGTGATGCGACTTTGGTTTACGCAAAGGGATTACTCTATATGATTCATCAAGTTATGTTCATAATTTTATTTTTGATTAACTATTATCCGTTTACTTAAATAGTTTACAAAATTTAACATCAGTACAAGACTGAAAACACTGAAAATAAAAAATAGATTTCTTCAGAAATAGGCACATCAAAGATCGCTTTATTATAATAAACATTCACCCAACTTTTATCGTCTATTACTTGATGGTGACATTAAACAGGATTGTTAATTTCCAGCTACGATAAAAATTCTTTGAGGGGTCACAATATATTTTAAATGTTGTGGTCTTTCTCTTCGTATATTCATTATTTGCATTCAAAGATTTAATATGAAACTCTTCTTCTAAGGTTTAGATGGTGAATATCTGTTACGGGTCTTAAATCCTATGTATGTGACATTCATGATCTCCATTTTGCCAAATATAGTCGTAAATAGGCAAGAAAAACAATGAAGAAACTTTCTTCGGTTAATAACATTTTAATAATTATTTGGTTTGTTACTAGTCGCATTATATTTATTTTATTGTTGCAATAACATAAACGTAGTATATGTGTTAAACTGTGTTGAAACATAAGCTATGCGTCCATTTTAAAATGTTGCAAAATGCCAAGAGCCTTTCCCGTTTCTGCCGGGTTCACCTGGTGGTGATGCTGCATTTAATATGTTATTCTATGGCATGATTTAAGAAGTTATTACCGACTTTGATTGATTAATGTCATCGCTCTAATTTTTAACTAATGTTTACTTTAGTTGCGAAATAGGTATTGCCATTACCAAGTATGTATTCCGCAAAACCTATTTATTGATTGTGCTGATTTACTTATTGTACTGAAGTTCTGATTATTGCCACCACATCAGCCTCTAACGTTTTCTTCTTTCGGGAAAGTTGTTCCATCTGAGTTTCCTCCGGCACGGGCCGCGAGAACCGGACTTAGTCTAAGACGAAAAGAAAAACAGACCTCTTCCCATGTGTGTTTATAGAGTCTGATGATGAACGTCCCTCGCTCAAACTGCGCTCGTTAGCGTGGAGAAAAAAAGAGATAGGGAGGAAGGTGAGCTCATGCGGGCTGTGGCATGAATTGAATGATTTAACGCCTCATACTAAGTACACTTTGCCGTTGCGTTGGGATGGATGTTAATAATCTAAATGTAAATGGCATACGTTCTGGTAGGAATAACACTTTTCCTCAATGCTTCGCGGGCTTTTTAATCGGCAAGCAGTTAGTGAGTGAGCGAGAGGGAGGGAGAGAGAGAGAATCCTCTCGCCTTGTCGACCCCTTCTTAGTCCCCTATTTCATTTTTCTCGCCCCTATTTTCACCTGCCATCCAATTAAGTCTGGCTTGGAATTAATGATCTCTTTTTGTACCTAGGAAACTATATGGTCCCTAATGCATATTTTGGGATCAAAGCCAAAAGGGCTAATCACCCTAGGAGAAGTTAAACGGGCGGATGACTGTAAAGCAAATGCTTGTGATTGAACGGTCAGCGACGGAACAAAGTTCTGGGATAAACGATCGTTGGAGAAGGCAGAGACTCTTCTGTTGGTTGTGCATGAAATTACCTCCCTTGGCATGTATACTTTGAAACGGAACTGGATCATTTGTCTTGTGCACACGTGCGCTTCGTTCTGTCTCCTCCAATCGCGTTGCACAATGATAATTTATAACTGTAAACTTTTTAAGGATTTGGTAGGACATTAGACATAATGAATTTTCCGAAGTAAATGTTAGTGATTTTTTAACTTAAAAGACAATTGACAAAATCATACCTTACCCCGTACAAAAATGCGTATTTTGACCATGGAGATTTTTTTCTACTCGAATCAGAGACGCGGACATTGAGGAGTAAGAGGATAAATGCGGGGAGATTTTTGAAATGTGGTGCCGCAGAGGAATAGAAAAGAAGATGAAGGGGCGGATATTGTGACAGATGAGGGAGCCCTAAGAAAAAGATTGGGCTGGAGGAGAACAATGTTAGATAGAACCTTCGTGCGAAGGCAAATTGGTTCGGGCACATCTTATGGGAAGAAATTCCTGTTGCATAATGAAATTAACGAGTACGTAATCATAATACTCAAGGAGTTGGAAGAAGAAGAATTCAGTTGCTAAGCGATTCAAAGGTAAAGAGAAAATATTGGAAATTGAAAAAGGAGGCCAAGTATAAATAGATGTGAAGAAGTTGATTTTAGAGAATCACAGGCCATGTGCAAAGACCTGCCTCTGCGTCAGTATGAGAACAAAAAATCCTTTTTCTGTGCATTTTATCATTTGTAATACTCCATATAATTCCATGAGTCAATAAGTTTTCTGTTTTCTCCAGATGAATACATGTTGCGGTAACTGATAATCGCACAAAAGATCACAGGAGATGGTTGAAATTGTGAAAACTATGATATGTTAGGTTTAAGAGGTATTTCGTTTGCAGTTTTTTATCTTTTTGGCTCAACTTTTGACTGAAAAAGATATTATTCTAATTAAAGTTGGGTGAAAAGTCGTCACCATAAAGGCATTAACCAAGTACGTTAATACTCAAGCAATTAAAAGAAATATTGACTTTTAATAATAAAACCGCTTTACTTTTCCACATAAACTTTTTCATTTTTACTACCTAGGTTTCGTTATAACATAACATCATCAGGTAAACCAGAGATATGTACGCCCAGAGATATGTATATATACGGTGTTGGACTTGTCAATTTTACCTGATGATGTTATATTATAACGAAACCTAGGCAGTAAAAATTAAAAAGTTTATGTGGAAAAGTAAAGTGGTTTTATTATTAAAAGTCAGTATGAAGATTTTCCACCAAGTTACGCCAGAAACTGTTTTATTTAAAAGAAATATGTGAAGGAATCTGAAATTAAAAAGTGCGTGATGAAATGGGGAAAATTTTAAAAATAAATATTTTCTTCAATTTTGAATCATAATGTAGAGAAAGTATGAAAGAAGTATTTTTTGCTGCTGAGTGCATTTTATACGACATATAATTATGCAAATAATGTCAATAAAAGTAGCACTTCGCAGTATGGAATCCAACAGGATTAATCTCAGGAGAATTAAAATAATTTACCAAATTTATTGCCCCCACAAATGACAACAACGACAGAGTGGAGGGCATTTCGTATTCTGATGACTCAAACAGTTTCAATGACCGAAGCAATCCATATTATTCATGTTAAGATTTGTAGTAATGATTTTGTCGATAGTTTTTCAACTCTACCTAATCAGCGCTTCACTGAGAGTCCTGCACCAAGCAAGTCGCCTCAACCCTCGTCCGGGCATTAAAGTGATAGTGGAAGATTAAAATAATTATCCAGAAGAAAACACGAGTTATGATTCCATGAAAACATAATTTGAGAGTCATCAAAAAAGGATCACGTTTTGGGAACTGGATTACTGAAATTACATCAAATTCGATTCCGGAAGGAAAGGAGAGCGCTCGATAGCATTGTGAAAATCGGAATAAATCGAGGTATTTTAGTTTGATTAGTGAATTTTGAGGAGCAAAAGAAGTTACCAGGACAAAGATGAGTGAAAAGTGTTCTTGAGCATAGGGTTACATTCGAAGAATACGCATCTCATTTGAGAAATTTATGAAAGATGCTGCAGAAGAAGGAGAATGAAGATTTTTATAGTAAGGATGCATAAATAAGAAAGGATAAACACTTAACGTATTTGGTCAGCAAAAATATGCTTAGTATTTGAAATATCAGCAGAAGAATTTAAAGAGTGAAAAATAAAGGTTTAGTATAGGAGAAGAAATTTATTCCCGAGTTTAATCAGGGTTTAATCTTAAGAAAAGGAGAGAGATATACCGCAGATTCTTCAGTCATGGGTTATAGTAAAAATAGAAAAAGCAAGTTATATGGAGAGGAATACAAAGTGAGAAGTTAATGATTTGCTGGGGAGCATTTGAAGAAGGCAGGGAGCTGAAGTCCGCAACCAGATGGAGAATAAGGTTTCAAGTGTGATTGAGGAAGGAATGGAAACCGTTTAAATGGAGGTAAAATGTATGGGGATACAAAGATGGAAATACTTTTGCGCGACTCCTATTTATTTATTCATTTATTGGCGTTTTCCACAGTTTCCGTTACCACAGGGCCAGGTAAGATATCAGAGAGAATTTGCTGGAGAGTCAAAGTTAATGTTACAGTATAAACCTTGAATGATTACCCAGACAAACTTTTACCAAAGTAATTGACATAATAAATCTCTACCACATCATAATATTTATATTTTAACATGTAAGCTAAAAGAAAATAGTTGTGTCAAAATGCAGCAAATATAATAGTGATGATCTAACCGTTGTTATTTCAGAATATGTTTCAAAACCATTCGCAGAAATTGAATGCAATTCAGGCTGAATATACAGCATTATTTCAAGAAACTGTAACAGTAATTTTAACGGAGTCACCCGCCATGTGTGCATTATAATGCAACAATTTCAGAGAGTCGTGCGCGACGCGCCACAGTCCACGATTACGAATGCCTGTGGCATTGTATGTACGGTATTTCGTCATAACATCTTGTTCCTTTAAAGCCCCCAAAATTTCAGAGTGTAAGAGGACGTCTCGGTAGCTTAAGTGGTTAAAGCACTCGGCCGGATATCGAGGGATCCGGGTTCGAATCCCGGTCAAGGCGAATGATTTTTACTCTCTGAAATTGTTGCATTATATACAGCATTAATTTGTGATAAGCTACCTCTTCGAAGATATTAAGAAAATACCATAGGCTCCATTATTAATAATCATACGGTTTTATCCATCAGAATGGAATAATGGGAAACAATATTGACAGGCAAATGCGAAGTAGTGTACCTGCCTGAAATACTGCTTTGGATGTGCTCTGTGTGTGTGTGTGAAAGGAAAGAATAAGTACTTCTCATAACCCCCTTATCCCGAAAAACCCAACTTTCGATCTTCTCCGTCTTCTGCGACTCCTTTATACAGTCAGGTGCGAACCATTGATCCCTGGGAAACGTGACGTCGAAAGAAAGGGCCTCGTGAAATTTGAATACCTTTTTCGATCCCGAAGAACATAAGTGGTGTCCTTGGTGAACTGAAGAAACACCGGGCATGTCTCACCACTCACCCCATTCCGTTATCGCTTCTCCCGTCCCGAACGGGCCCTCGGGTGCCACCCCGAAGAATCCATGGCCCCCTCACGAGGGCCCCCTGTCATTCCACGATGCCACGGTCCCATCCTGGGCCATTTTTATGCGTCCCAACCCCGTAAGTCAGTCACGGTGGCCCCCGGGAGGGAGCGGTGCGCCAACCGCCAGCGGGGATACCGTCCATATTGATGACCACGGTGATGTCTCGGGGCGGCCAATTTAGTCCGTTCGAACCGCAACATGAAGCGCGCACTTCTTTCTTTTGAAACTAATTGAACAGCCCTCATTATTAAAAATACGGGATATTATGTACGTACGCATAATTTTTCCTTTCCTTCCTCCACGAAAGATTTCTGAGATGAGGGTAGGAAGGGAAGCGAGCAAATGAATGAATGCTGTTTCCCACCCCAATGGTGTACCATAGCTAATAGATGGCAGTGTTTCGCCTCAGCCGTCATCACTCGTCGGAATCAGTCATTGTCGTCGGGGTGGATTTTCAAATTGAACGGCGGTGAAGCCCGAGGGGGTGACGGCGGGGACGAAGGGTGGTCGCCGTGTTTTCGTATTGCCGACGTGATGGGGGCGGGGGGGGGGACCCCTCATCCCTACCAAGCCTCTTCCGTAACATTTGGTCCGAAGGATCTCGTGAGATGTTTACGCTAATTAGACGTGGAATGGGCGCATTCACAGACGGACCTCCGTCCTTCCGGTGTCTGAGAGCTGCGATTTATCCTGACCTTGGCACGAGGGCACGTGGTTCCTGGAGACTGACCGGGGGAGACCATGGACGCGTAGCCGCCGAGAGCAGTACGCTAGTCGCCGAGGTGGTTGCACCCTTTCGCTAGGGTTTGAAAAATTTGTTTTAAAACTTCTCTCTGGTATTAGGTGGTAAGGAAGGGAAGATGGCGCAAGTAGAAGCGCCGAAAAGGAAAAGGTTAAATATATACTTAGCAAATTAATAGTTTGTTTTGGCACACTAGATGCTCAACGCATGAGTGATGAGTGATGATGCGACGGAAGCGAAGATTTGACGAAGGTAATGAGACAGCTTGGTGAAGCCAGTAAAAATAAATGCATCCGACCACTTGAGAGGGTGAACATATTTTGGGCTGCAAATAACCATTCTTCGTATTGCAAAACTATTCATGAATGTGAAAATGAAAAATTTGAAATAAAATACGGAAAACTATTTTGAAAATAATATTTAATCATCGTTTGACATTATTATTTTCTTTAGGTCTTCTTTATGAATGCCCTGCAACAAATTACATTTTGTAACATTAGAAATACTGATATTACTATTTAAATGCACTGATTTCAAAGTGCAGAGATCAATCCCCCAGATTGGGATTAGTGTTATTCACCCATAGTTATTTGAAGGTAAATAATTGGCTAAAAATACAATGAGCGCTTAAAAATATTTTTAGTGTCACTATAATTATTACACAGGCCTACAAAAAAATTTTTTTTTGGTGCCAGGAATCTGTGCTGATTTTAACTATATTTGTACAGCTGAATCCAAATATGAAATCCGTTTTTATTTAACAGCTCTACTTTTTTAGATATGGCACATCTTACGATTAGTTGTTTTAATATTTGATATATTCCGGAAAATAATTTTCAAAGTTAAATAAATCTATAAGTATACTAATTTATAACCACTCTGCGGTGTTCCTTTTATTTTCAATAAACTGTCAATAAGTTTTATGTATATTTCTCTATGGTAGGCCAATGAGATTAAAAAACAAAAATACGGTACGGTACCGGTACCGGTACAAAAATAAGTTTTTATCGCACAAGGGAAAAGGATATGCTACCCTTATTTACTCAAGAAGACAATCTTACATTTTGTTTAGACGTTAAGGGTCTTTTGGAAAAAATGGGACTACTATCACAATATGATGCTAGTGATTGGCGTTTGTTTATTGATAGCTCCAAGCGTAGTTTAAAATGTGTACTTCTTCACAATGGTAACAGGTTTGGCGCAATACCAATCGCTCATTCAACTAAAATGAAAGAAGAATACGATACAATAGCATTGGTCTTACAGAAGATAAAATACCAGGAACATCGCTGGGTGATTTGTGTAGATTTAAAAATGGTGAACTTTCTTCTTGGGCAGCAAAGTGGCTACACGAAATATCCTTGTTTCTTGTGCCTCTGGGATAGCAGGGACAGACAAAACCACTGGATTAAGAAGGAGTGGCCTAAGAGAGAAAACTTGGTTGTTGGGAAAGAAAACATCATTGCTGAATCTTTAGTTGAAAGAGAGAAAATCATCTTACCGCCTCTACATATTAAACTAGGCCTAATGAAGCAATTTGTAAAGGCTCTTGACAAGGATGGACCATGCTTCGGCTACTCAAGACTAAAGATGCCCCATATAAGTATTGAAAAACTTAAAGCTGGTATTTTTGAGGGGCCACAAATCAGACAACTTACAAAGGATCCTGCTTTTGTCGAGTCAATGAATGAAATTGAAAAAATGAGTTGGATGTCATTTGTTGAGGTCATAAAAAATTTTCTAGGAAATCACAAAAGTGAAAATTATATTGAGCTGGTAAACATTATGCTCAGTAACTTGAAATCACTTGGATGTAATATGAGCACAAAAGTTCACTACCTACACATCCACTTAGACAATTTTCTTGAAAATTTAGGAGACACAAGTGAAGAACAAGGTGAAAGATTTCACCAGGATATAAAAACAATGGAAGCTCGCTATCAAGGAAGATGGGATAACCATATGATGGCAGATTACTGCTGGTGCTTAAAACGAGACTGTTTGAACAAAGTGCACTCAAGAAAATCGCGCAAAAGAAGCTTCCGATGTGTTGAGTGATGTTTTTATGTATTTTTTCTTTTCAATTTGTTTTATTACAGTAAAAATTTTTAGTATTTGTGTTCAATTGTATTGTAAAATTCTGTTGAATTTGTGGGTGATTTAACAGCCCTAGAAATAAATCAAGTATTTATATTTAGTGGGTTTTATTATTAATATAATATTCCCATATCATCATGTAGAAGATTTTTTTACGTAAGTAACAACATATCTATATCTTGACAACTATAGCTGATAGGAAAAAACTAGTGTCATAATTGGATTCAGCACCCCAATTGTTCTTTAAATCAGTATTAAAAGCTCCGGCACCAAAACCACTGTTGGCCTGTGTTATCAAACATTAAGACCACACTTTTCTCTTAAACGAAATATTTAAATCCGTAACAAAGTGTTTGCTGCATTTAATTATAGTGAGTATAACTTGGATTCTAGAATCTGCCAAGAAAAAATAAATTTCACTTTCATAGCGGAAAAAGTGAACTCACGACTTGGAAGTGTTTTTCGTTATGCTGAGAGATACGTTTAATTTCATTCATTTCTTGTAACTTCCAAAAAATAAGATCTAGGTAGTTATTCGTATTTATGGCTAGATAATCTAATATTTCTGAAAATTTCTTTATTCAAAAAAATAATCGCTTTAATGAACTGTCATTTCGCTGAAGTTTACATCAATTATTGGTTTTATTTTCTGTTAGGAACGTAATAACTTTAGCACAATTTTGTGAAATAAATGTGTCTTTCACCGTATTGATCTCCGTAGTTCTTCCGGGTTTCCATCGCGAATGCTGTCTTCTGTCGGACGACAGTTTTTCCGAAATTCCAAGAATTGACTGCAGTTCGAGGAGTCTCATTTTTGCCACTGCAGCATTGGCCAACCGACTAATGGCAGCTTGCTGATTAATTGGTGGGCGGAGAACTATTCCACATATCTTGATGATTTAGGTCATATCTGGTTAGGTTCCATTAAGTCGGTTTTAATTTCATGCACGTTATGGAAACCATAATGAAATGGAGTAATATAAATAAAATACGTAATTGGAAATCGAAATTAAGAGAAAAAAATAAAATCCTAGCATTTGTGCTCCTTAAGAGGCAGCGTATTTACATTTTAACCGAAAGACGGATATTTTAGTGAAGAGAATGGGGAATTCCAGGCGAGAACGGTTCAATAAAGGGCGATCATACATTTTTATTGGCGTAACTTATTTGCCAAATATTTCATATAATTATTAATATTTTTATCTTATATTCTTATATTAATTGGTTCTGTATACGTACCTGATATGCATAAATTTATGTATATACTTTTATACTATGTGTATATACATACTGCATGTGGTAGGAATTTCATTGATTTTACTCCAGCATATTGCAGTCGTTTTTAGTTAAAAATGTTCATTCCGCCCACGCCTGCTTCTAATGATGATAAACGATTTTCAGTGTTCCTTCACATTGGAGAGCAGGACAAAGTCACACTAGGGCAGGACTCTTAAGAAGGATGAAACCTCCACCTTTCTCAACTTCCTTCACCTCAACCTTCACATCGACTGCTGCAAGATTTTCGGCACCAACATTTGTGACGTTCGACCGTGCATTTCCATGATGCGGCATCAGCCCCTTTACTTTGACATGTGACATTTTGCGATTGATGTGCCCTTCTAGTACATTCAGCACATCCTTATTATATATATATATATCCTTATTATATATATATATCCTTATTATATATATATAGAGAGAGAGAGATCTGTATAGATCTATATATATAGATCTGCCAGTCTGACCTAAAGAAGGCCTCGGAAAAGGCCGAAAGCTTAAATCATCTACAGTGTGAGTGTCCTTTTACGTGTTATCTGTTTTATTCGGTGTTCTATTATATATATATATATATATATATATATAAACACACAAACACTAAGACAACAAACACCACACACATAGAAACATAAAAGAAGGACACTTACATTGGATATTTACGTTTCGACGGCACGGCCGTCGTCATCAGAATGCCGTTGTCGGGGAAGAGCGGAGAGGACATGTGCAAGAGAAGGGTGACGGGAGGAGAGGTAAGGGGCCAATGGGAAGCGGACAAGGTGGGGGAGGGGGAAATGGCAGGGGGCGGTAGAGTTGCCGCGGTAGGGGAAGAGCTGGAAGGTCCCGGTCGTGAAGCGGCCGGGCCAAACCACTCCCAACCAACAATCCAATAGAAATCTTTATCAATCTCCTCCTAACAAAGATTTCCGATAAAAAATTCATAGATTCCCTGAAGCCACCAGATAACCTTTCTCCCCCTGAGAGACAAGCTCTCAGATGTTTAGCGTCTAACAAAAATATAATTATCACAACGGCGGACAAAGGGTCATCCGTTGTCGTGCTAAACAAGAAAGACTACGACACTGAGGCATTACGACAATTAAATGACCTTTCTTGCTACACCCCCCTGCCCCAAGATCCTAATCCTTCATACCAAAAGGATATTCTATCTTTTCTATCCAATTTTGGTCCCGGAGAAGGTCTATCTCGCAAAGATATATCCATTCTTTCTCCTCCTAATCCTAAGACCCCACATTTTTATTTGATACCCAAAATTCACAAAACCAATAACCCCGGACGCCCCATTGTCTCTAGCATCAACTCCCCCACTGAGCGAATTTCCGCATTTATAGACCACCACCTTCAACCCATAGCCACTTCACTCTCTTCTTACATCAAAGATTCGTACCACTTCCTGGAACGTCTACACTCAATCCCAATTCCTCACAGCACGACCATTCTCATGGCCACAATAGACGTTACATCTCTGTACACCTCCATTCCCCACAAAGAAGGCTTAGAAGCACTGAAATATTACCTCTCTCTACGACCGACACCACACACTCCATCCACAGATTTTCTTCTCGAACTGAGCCAACTCGTCCTAACCAAAAATGCCTTCCAATTCAATGAAAAAATTTATTTGCAAATAAAAGGTACTGCAATGGGCACGCGTATGGCTCCTGCATACGCCAATCTCTTTATGGGTAAACTTGAAGAAAAATTTCTCCAGCAACAAACCCTTAAACCACTCTTCTGGGCCCGTTACATTGATGATATTTTCCTCCTTTGGCCCCACGGACGCGAAAACTTGTCATCCTTCATTTCCTCTCTCAACTCCTCCTCCTCGGTTTCTTTTACTTCCTCTATATCAGACTCAAATCTCACCTTTCTAGACATTGACATTCATCTCCAGAACAATAAGTTTTACACCTCAGTTCACATTAAACCGACCAACACCCAACAATATCTCCATTTCAATAGCTGTCACCCATCGCACACAAAACGTTCCATCCCCTTCTCACTCTCAGTCCGCGGCCTCCGTCTCTGCAACAACACCCCCTCCAAACGGAAATACATTGACCAGTTACACGTTTCTCTCAGAGAATGTGGGTACCCTGAAACACTGCTCAACAGGAAAATTCTCAAACCTTCAACCCAATACACTCCTCTCCCCAAACCTAACCGCCCAAAATGCCCTAACCTTATCACCACTTTCTTCCCCGGAACCCACAAAATTAAACAGATAATCCGTGAACTCTTCCCAATTATTAGCAATAGTCAATCCACATCACCTTTATTCCCACATTGTCCCTCCGTTTCATTTAAACGCCCGTCAAACCTGCGTGATATCTTTAAGTCTATAAAACCACCTACGAGCACCCCTGTCTCTTCCCCACCCCTGTCCGCACCATGCAACCGCCCACGCTATAAATGCTGCCATCTCCTAAGACCTTCCACGTCCCTTATTACCAACTCCCAACCCATAGCCACCTGCACCTCTAAAAACCTTATATATCGCCTCTCCTGTAACTTCTGCCCTGCCTTTTACGTGGGTGAATGCACGACCACCCTTTCCCTCCGAATGAATAACCACCGCTATTCCACCAAATCTCCCACCTTCCTTAATTATCCATCCCTACTCACACTGCTTCCCACTACCAGTCTTTTGATGACTGCTTCTCCGTTTCAGTGATTGAAACCCTTCCAATTCCGCTAGTAACATAGAGGTGAGAACTCGCGAGATGGCACATATCTGGGTGCTCCAGTCCTTTAAACCCCCCGGGCTGAACCAAGCCCACTGATTTTATCCAATGCTGCCTACATTTCGCCTCCCCACCTTGTCCGCTTCCTATTGGCCCCTTAATTCTCCTCCTCCTTGTATATATGTAGAAGAGTGTGTGTATGTATATATATATGTGTATATGTATGTATATATATGCATTTGTATATATATATATATATATAAGGATTTTATCCAAAGCTGCCTAGAACCGCTTCACTCTTCTGAGCGAATCGGTCACCAAGTCCCCCGCTAAAGGCCCGGCCGCTATATATGCTTAAACACATAAAATATTAAAATATAGAAACACAAAGAAAGGACACTCACAGTATGTAGTTTACGTTTCGACTGTACGACCGTCGTCATCAGAATCGTGCGGTCGAAACGTAAAGCTACATACTGCGAGTTCCCTTTCTTTGTGACTCAATATCTTAATATTCTGTATGTGGTTATGTGTTTGTGCGTCGCCGGAGAGCGTTTCAAACTTTTAACTTTCCTGGGATAATTAAATCTAACACCTATTCTATTAGGGAGCACAGTGAATTCATTCAATAGTTAACTTTAATTAGGTCTTTTTACTTTTTCTCCTCCTTCAATTATAGTACCCTGAGAAGTGTGGTGATGACATAAAAAGTGCAATTTTTTTCCGTATATATTCAATCTTGTTAGCTTTTGAACATTAGAATATAGCTTGATATTTCTTAGTAGCCGTCTATATTCGTGCTTTTCTAGAGAAAGATGGAAACTTGTCGATGGCATCAAAGTGACATTTTGAAGCTGTATTTGTTGCTAAAGACCTATTAAATGTTGATTCATAGCGCTGCCTACGTTGCACCAAAGTCTTTCGAATATTCTCGAGTGTTACTGATGATAAATAATTTGGATCCCATTCTGTTCTGAGCGACGCCATTAAAGGAGGAGTCCTCAAGCAGTGTCTCCCAGGCTACGGTGGGGCGGAGGACACCCGAAGGAGGGGGCTTAGTGTGAAGTGGAGGCGGAGGTTCCCTTGGGGTGGTGGACGGGGGCGCTGTTGTGCTGGAAGGGAAGGACCCCTGCCATCACCCCTTGTGGTGACGCAAATGCCGACCTCGGCCGTGGGAGGGCGAGCGATATCTTAACCTTTGTGCGGTCGAAGCTTCACCTATGTCTTCGGCGATTGCCTGCCACCCGTGGCGAGCGGCGCCTTTGTTCTCCTAACCTCCGGAGGTCCTGCCCTCCCTTCAGAGAGAGGCCATGGTCATCGAGCCTTTACCCTCTGAAATGAAAGTAATAGCTTAGGAAACGGAAATAACGCAATCGTATATTTCAAACTCTCTGATTGGTTGGAGTAAAAGTTGTGTGTGTGTGTGTGTATATATATATATATATTATATATATATATATATATATATATATATATATATATATATATATATATATTATTACTATTAGGTAATCTACCGGTTAAGGTAGGTTTCTGGATGGACACAACTATCAAATAAACATTTTGTGACTCCCCACCTAGCAAACTAATCTATATCAGGTCCCTCTTCATCTCGGTGTACTTCTTTCCTCCCTTCATCCCGTCCAACATCCCTATCCTGTTCCTACCCTTACATCGCTTGCCCAACATTCTCCCCTCTATTACCCTCTTCAACATTCCACTACCGCTCAATACGCCCTTCATCCATTTTTCCTGCCTCCATAGGATTTCTCTCAAAAAACCCCTCTCCTCCCCCACCATTTCTAGTACTTCCTCATTTGTTTTCCTTTCGGTCCGCTTCAGCGACCACGTTTCCGCGCCGTACATAGCTACGCTCCATATCAGAGTTTTTACGAGTCTTGTCTTAACATCCCTACTCAACGTCCCCGTCATCAACTCCCTCCTCCTTGAGAAAGCCTCCATGCCTAGCGCAATTCTTCTCCTTACGTCCCTACCACTTTGACCGTGTTGGTCCAAAACACTTCCGAGATATGTAAACTGTTCTACCTGCTCTATTTTTTCCCCGCCTATTTTAATATTTAGCTTAGCCTTTTTCTTTCTGGAAAATCGCATAACCTTTGTTTTATTAATATTTATTCTCATCCCATATTTATCGCACTGAACCTCCAATTCACTCAACAATGCTTGCAACCCCTTGGCTGACTGAGCAACTAATGCTTGGTCATCAGCAAACCTAACCGATTTTACGAATTCCCCTCCGACTTTCATTCCTACCTCCAGTTCCTCCCATGCTTCTTTAATCATTTCCTCTACATATACGTTGAACAGTACCGGTGACAATGGGCAACCCTGCCTTACACCTCTTCCTAACACTGCCCATCCGGACTCTCCGTTCCCCACTCGCACCTGAGCAGTCTGAGACATGTACAGGTTGCGGATCAGTCTCCTGTCCCTCCAATCCATTCCTATTTTCTGCAATACACGCATTAATTTTTCCCAGTTCACTCTATCAAACGCTTTTTCGAAATCTACAAAACAGGCAAAAATGTCCTGATTGTATTCTATATTCCTCTCGACTAGTGATCTCATTACTGCAATGGCATCACGCGTACCTCTTCCTTTCCTGAACCCAAACTGATCATCCCCTAAGTAATCATTTGCCTTACTCTCTATCCTTTTGTTGATGATCCTGAGAATAACTTTAGCTGCGTGGGATATCAAACTTATTGTTCTGTAATCCATACATGACGAAGCCTTTGCCTTTTTTGGAATAGGAACTAACACCGATCTCACAAAATCTTCCGGCCAGATTCCTTCCTCATAGATACTACGAATCAGTCCATATATGGCCTTCTTCCCACCTTTCCCTAACCATTTCAACATTTCTACAGGAATATTGTTCACCCCCACAGCCTTATTTGCTTTCATCTCCTTTAATGCCCTTTCTATTTCATCGTCGAGTATGCCTGGACCTAAGCTATCTTCTTCTACGTCATGTTCCTTTTCTATGTCTAACCTTGTCGGCCTAAGTTCTTTACCATAGAGTGTTTCTATATATTCCTTCCATTTCTCTTGGATTTTTCCTGGTTCAACTATTATCTTACCCCATTTATCTTTAACTGTTAGCACAGATCTTGCCTTCTTACTTCCCGATAATAACTTAACCTTGCTGTATAGAGCACCAATTTCACCCTTCTTCTGTAAACTTTCCATATCCTCGCATTGCGTTTTCCACCATTCTTCCTTTGCTTTATTTGTGGCCCTTCTCAATTTATTGTTTAACACTTTGTACTTCATTTTGCCTAACTCTGTGTTTACATTGTTCCATCTTCTTCTCTCATCCATCTTTGCAATCATCTCATCCGTTACCCATGGTTTCCTTATCCTTTTCCCGTTAACGGTTCCTATAGTGTCTTTAGCGGCTTCCAGAATCCCTTTCTTGATACATTCCCATTTTTCCTCGATAGTACTCAGTTCTTTACCGTCATCCATCATTTTCTCTACTGCCTCCTGATACTCCTTCCTCGTTAATTCATTTACTGCTTCTAAATTCCATTTTTTAACCCGCCGCCCTTGCCTTATCTTCTTGAAACGAACATTACATTTCATAACAACTAAATTGTGGTCAGAGTCCGCATCCGCTCCTGGGAAACTGTGCGAATTTATCACACTGTTCCTAAACCTGTGCCTAACCATAATATAATCTAACTGATGGAGATTAAAGCAGAGCCGAGCTAACTGAGGAGAGCTAACTGAGAGATTAAAGCAGAGCCGACGAACTTGGTCATTGTTCAGGTATACATGCCACCGAGCAACCACAAGGAGAAAAATGTCGCTAGGATGTATGATGAGTTAGAGGATATCATCGCGAGTGTTCCTGCAGGGAAACATTTGATAGTGATGGGGGATTGGAATGCGACGGTAGGCGAAGGAAGAGATGGTGGTGAGGTTGGGGACTATGGGTTAGGCACGAGGAATGAACGCGGGGAGAAAGCAATTGAATTCTGCAGGAGACAGGGATCAATCATCACTAACACATGGTTTAGACACCACAAAAGGCGTAGGTATACATGGAAAATGCCAAGTGACTCAGAAAGGAATCAGTGGAAGATAGCTTAGGTCCAGGCATACTCGACGATGAAATAGAAAGGGCATTAAAGGAGATGAAAGCAAATAAGGCTGTGGGGGTGAACAATATTCCTGTAGAAATGTTGAAATGGTTAGGGAAAGGTGGGAAGAAGGCCATATACGGACTGATTCGTAGTATCTATGAGGAAGGAATCTGGCCGGAAGATTTTGTGAGATCGGTGTTAGTTCCTATTCCAAAAAAGGCAAAGGCTTCGTCATGTAAGGATTACAGAACAATAAGTTTGATATCCCACGCAGCTAAAGTTATTCTCAGGATCATCAACAAAAGGATAGAGAGTAAGGCAAATGATTACTGAGGGGATGATCAGTTTGGGTTCAGGAAAGAAAGAGGTACGCGTGATGCCATTGCAGTAATGAGATCACTAGTCGAGAGGAATATAGAATACAATCAGGACGTTTTTGCCTGTTTTGTAGATTTCGAAAAAGCGTTTCATAGAGTGAATTGGGAAAAATTAATGCGTGTATTGCAGAAAAGAGGAATGGATTGGAGGGACAGGAGACTAATCCGCAACCTGTATATGTCCCAGACTGCTCAGGTACGAGTGGGGAACGGAGAGTCCGGATGGGCAGTGTTAAGAAGAGGTGTAAGGCAGGGTTGCCCATTATCAACGGTACTGTTCAACGTATATGTAGAGAAAATGATTAAAGAGGCATGGGAAGACCTGAAGGTAGAAATGTATGTCGGAGGGGAATTCGTAAAATCGGTTAGGTTTGCTGATGACCAAGCATTAGTTGCTCAGTCAGCCAAGGGGTTGCAAGCATTGTTGAGTGAATTGGAGGTTCAGTGCGATAAATATGGGATGAGAATCAATATTAATAAAACAAAGGTTATGCGATTTTCCAGAAAGAAAAAGGCTAAGCTAAATATTAAAATAGGCGGGGAAAAAATAGAGCAGGTAGAACGGTTTATATATTTCGGAAGTGTTTTGGACAAATACGGTCAAAGTGGTAGGGACGTAAGGAGAAGAATTGCGCTAGGCAAGGAGGCTTTCTCAAGGAGGAGGGAGTTGATGACGGGGACGTTGAGTAGGGATGTTAAGACAAGACTCGTAAAAACTCTGATATGGAGCGTAGCTATGTACGGCGCGGAAACGTGGTCGCTGAAGCGGACCGAAAGGAAAACAAATGAGGAAGTACTAGAAATGGTGGGGGAGGAGAGGGGTTTGTTGAGAGAAATCCTATGGAGGCAGGAAAAATGGATGAAAGGCGTATTGAGCGGTAGTGGAATGTTGAAGAGGGTAATAGAGGGGAGAATGTTGGGCAAGCGAGGAAAGGCAGGAACAGGATAGGGATGTTGGACGGGATGAAGGGAGGAAAGAAGTAAACAGAAATGAAGGGCGACCTGATGTAGATTAGGGTACTGGATTGGGTTTTGTTTGGAGTTACAAAATGTTTATTTCATAGTTGTGTCCATCCAAAAACCTACCTTAACCGGTAGATTACCTAATAATAACACAGGCCAACATTGGTTTTGGTGCCGGAGCTTTTAATGTTTATTTAAAGAACAATTGGGATGCTGAATCCAATTATGACACTAGTTTTTTCCTATCGGCTATAGTTTTTAAGGTATAGATATGTTGTTACTTACGTAAAGATATCTTCTACCTGATGATATGGGAATATTATATTAATAAAATCGCTTAGTTCATCTTGATTAAATAGTTGAGGAATTTTTGATACCCCCTCGTAGTCACTGCCACTATCGTCAATAGAATGAGAAATGTTTTCAAATAACTCAAAGTCTTCCTTAGATATATCTAGTAACGTCTGAAATATTGGGATCGGTATTTCTTCTGAATGGGGTACCGGGCGTCTAGCTGAAGGCAAATCTGGATATGTCCACTTGTGGCGATTTTTTCGATTAATTCCCGAAACATTTACTATGCAAACATAACAGTCGTCAATATGGTTCACAGGTTCTCTCCACACCATTGGCACACCAAATTTTAGACTTTTCCTTTGTCCTGTTGTCCATTGCCGCAGATGTTCAGTACATGTTTTACACACAAAATGCGGTGCCCATGTTTTATCTTGGTCACCAAGCTTAACACCAAAACATCCCAAGTATGCACGTTTCACAAAGTCTGTAATATTTTTCCTATTTTCTTTTACCATATATTCCCATGTATACTTATAGATTTATTTAACTTTGAAAATTATTTTCCGGAATATATCAAATATTAAAACAACTAATCGTTAGATGTGCCATATCTAAAAAAGAAGAGCTGTTAAATAAAAACGGATTTCATATTTGGATTCAGCTCTACAAATATAGTTAAAATCAACACAAAGATTCTCGGCACCAAAAAAAAATTTTTTTTGTAGGCCTGTGTAATGTATGTATGTATATGTATGTATGTATATGTATGTATGAAATATATGTTTATATATGTTTGTATGTTTTTGTATGTATGTATATGTATGTATGTGTATATATATAATGTAAATTCGCTAATAGTCATAACAACATTGAGTCTCTCTTTTGTGTGTTTTGGTTTCTGTGTTTGTTATGACTATTAGTGAATTTACATTATTGTACACGTCCGTGGGTTTTCCAAGAAAGTGACTATATATATATATATATATATATATATGTATATATATATATATATGTATTTATTAATATATATATATATATATTTATAAATATATATATATACACACACACACATATATATGTATGTGTATTTTTTCTATACGAGTATAAGGGTGGTCTGAAAATATTCCGACCACCCACTTATATACAGATACCTGTATGTGTGTGTGGGTGTGTATAAAATTTGGACGGTACAATAGAACACTTATGTACAATAGAACATATATGAATAGAGAAAACGTTAAAGGACTCCTCTATGTCAATCAATAATTCTTGATGCACACTTGCAAGCAAATATGGTGAAGAAATAACAAGATTATCCAAAACGCAATCACAATTTTATGAAAGAGAAAATGGCGTAGATGAGATTAACGTAGTTCCAGGAACACTTTATGGCGAGATGGAAAGGGCATTAAAGGAATTGAATCAACTGAGCTCGTTGGTGCGGACGAAATTCCCATGGAACGACTAAAGGGTTTGGGAAAACTTGAGAGGAATAGTTTCAATGTACTGATTCGTATTATTGCTGGGGGAGGAATTTGGCATCAGATCAGGGTTAGTTCCTAACTCAAAAAAGGAAGAGAAAATGATTACATAGGGGATGATCTGTTTGCATTCGGAAAGGGGAGACCCAAGTGTGATGCCACAGTATTTAGAGAGAGGAAAATGAAATACAATCAGGAGTATTTGTTGGCTTCGTACATTTTGCGGTGTTCGTTGGAGTGAAATGGTAAAACTGAGCGAATAGATTGCGGGATATAGGAATTGATTTGAAGGATAGGCGAATTATCCGCAACCTACATACGTATATCTGAGACTACTCGGGTAAAGAATAGAGACCCTCGATGGTTGTGTTTGGAAGAGGAGTTAGATGGATGTGTTTGTTGCACACGTGCTCTTAAACGTGTATATGTGTTGGAATTTTTTTCAAGGAGGCATGAGAAGATCTAGACATTGGTCTAGAATATTAGGAAATTGGTCTAGATTTCATAAAACCACTTAGGTTTTGCGGATGGTCAATCTCTAGTTTGCCTTTAAGGCTATAGATTGCATTGCTTTGCCTAAAATTGTTTAGGATACAGGAACATTCAAGGATATGATTTACAGAACGTAACGATAACATGATAATGGGCGTGAGCACTGTGAGCACTGCTTTCATCAATCAAAATCTATATTTCGTGTTGAACTCCGTGATTAGTTATCTTTTGCTATTGAGGGATTTAAAACATCGCAATGTATTCCTGAAGGCCGTAAAATCAAGATCAGAATGAAAGAAAGGAATAATTATTGTTTTTCGCGGAAATATCTTTCTTCTTAATAAAGGTAAGGTTAAAGCGAAGTCAATGCTTCATGATTTTCCTAGCGAGGTGCGCCCCCGTTAAAATCTAAATATTTAATAAAAGTGCGTTAGGAGTTTATCTAAGGTTATACTTCTTAATAAGTGTTATATTATTCCGATATTTGTGAATTTTATTTGGGTTTTAATTCCGATTATTGTAAGTTGTGCACTGTCCATTCTTATGGATTACGAAATGTTTTAAATGTACGCTATTTGCCGCGATATATGTAAAGCTTGTACAGCTGTGGCATGACATTGGCGCAAGTTTATTTTGACTGTAAATTCGTTCTAATTCTAATGCCTCTTTGTTTTTCGAGAGAAAAGAATACGAATGCTTAATTTAATGTTCCACCATAACTACTTACCAAAATGCTTCCGTTGTATTTTGATCCTTGGTAATTTAAAGATTTACGCTCTTTTTCGAGAAATTTGTTAAGCTGTCATTGAACAAAACAGAGTAATCTAGTAGTCTAGATGATAGGTGGAGGCTTTACCTCATTGGCTCCCGTGCTGGAATGTAGTCAGGCCCCGATATCTCGTGGGTACGTGGCGGGGCGTTTTAGATATCAGCACAGAACTGTATAACTGTTTGATCACGGCAACAGAATAAATGAGACTATTTTCCTTTTTGCCACGTAAATCGAAGGCACGTTTTTAAACAGAGCGGATAACCTGCGGCAATGCTACTAATTTTCAAATATACTGACAACTTTCAGCATTTTAATCATACCACTTAGATACGTTTAAAACATGATAGCCCCATGCATCAAGGGGCATCCGTCGTTTAAAGTACGACAGGCATCACCGATTTGGATAGCGTTTTGTGGTATAATATCTTGGCCTCGCAATAATTTATGCATTATCATCTTGTTATTCCGGCAGTTATTTTCGCGCGATGATTAATCTGGGTTTCACTTTGATATATGTACGTGCATTGAATCTTTTAAGAGACGGTTCGGTATTCGGTCATTTCAGCTGAAAGTATAAATATCTTAAGAAAGTGGTGTCAGAGAAACGTTAAGTGAGTATGAGATTACATTTGGGATGGTTATTAGCCGCACCTCTTGTGGTTTTTATGGACGGAAAGTGTGAAGATAAACGAATAGATTAATGCATCGCATACTCCCCAACTACTTATTAGTATTCCTTATAGAGCTACCGCGCTTATTGGAGCCGGTTGGTTTGCATCTTCTTCCCCATCACATCCGGTGATAATTACGAGCGTATTCGGTAGATGCGATCGCGATATGCAATGCTGTCTCGCACCGCCGAGGGTCGACTCCCGGTTGGGCCAGCGTTATCGAACGTTCGTATAGCGGATGAGGAGAGATGGACCGCCAGAGAGCAATTATGCATCCACTTTTGTTGGCTCGAATCTCTTCACTTTTTCCGTGTCAAATCCGAAAATCAACCTCACGTGCTTATCAAAGGAAAAATATTAAATTGAATTTATTGGGTATTCATGGAAAAAATAGATGAACATAGGCTTTATTAGGAAAATGCAGTGCCGAATGATGCATCCGTTCCTAATGAGACATGGCATTTTGATCTCTGATTAAAGTCTTTTGGCACCTATATATTTTATAAAAGCGGGTGAAAATCGTTTAATAATATATTAATAAATGAATAACGACAACAAATATTTTCAACAATTAACATATACGGGGAACACTCAAGTTTGTTCCCGGAGAACAAACCAAAATTTTAAGGTAATGACATGTACATACTTCAATGAAAATTAGTCTGAAAAATCCTGAGGAGTGGCGCAGTATCTCTAGTAACGGTTATCGATATCAAAATGAAAGGCGTAACCGGAGTGGCGGGTGTGGTAGGAGTGGCGATATTCAAGCGCAAATTGAATTTTCAGCGGACGGAAAATTAATTCTTTGCCCGCACATTAACATCCAATGTCTGTGATCACCTTCCACATAAAAATTACAGTAATTCATTTTTAGCATAGGGAGGCAATTTTAAGCAATAAGATATTTCGTAAAAGTAAAAAAAAAACGTTCATTCAGTGTGAACATATTTTTAGAGCTTTGTGGCCAGGTGAGGAGATGTTGAAATTATCGATATTAAGACCATTATCTTGAAGAAAAAAGAACATATTATGAGTCTGCGATCAAGCTCGATGCCATTAACGAGTTAACTCAGCCTATGGTGTTATATCCTAATTATGCAATTATAAATCCATTTCAATCGCGCAGGTAACAATGTCCCATTTGTTATTTTTAGTAGGCTCCAGTCGTGAGGCAAGTTTCGAACCTCATTGCCTTCATCTCCATCGAAATTTTCCTTTTTTTTCTCGATTCGGATAATTATTGATCTAAAAACTCGACTTAAGTTATTGGATCCTCTGGTTTTCAGCAACCCGTGCATACGAGCCTGTTCAAGGATGTTTAGGGGGAAACTAATTCTTATCGGGACAAGTTTCACTTAACCTGTTGTGAAATTCAACTGAGATAGCGATAGACAGGTGAGGATCTTATGCGTTGAATGGGTTGTTTGAATAAAAAGAGAAACGCGGGAATTTCACGGTGATAATGCCATTTGCCTAGACCGAGAACCCTCGTTTTGTACCAGAGAGCTTTAGCCAAAGTGAGCCAACGAGGTGCCCTCTGACACCGTACGTTTATTGTGTGTACAGGGAGATATCCGGGTTCGAATTCCTGTCTTGGTGAATTATCTGTTGACGTACGAAGTGTCTCATTTGTATGAATGCCTAGTGAGTGACCTTAAGGAAGTTACTGCTGTGCTGTCTCCCAGTTTCTTTAAAAATAACGGAGAAAATATTGGTAACCCAAAAAAAGTACAAATTAAAAAAAATCTAATAGACCTTTAACTACAACGCTCTAAGGTAGTCGGAGAGTGTGAATCTGCTGGTGTCTCGAATCTCGGGTGATCTGAGTGATCCATTTACGCCACGTCATCTAAAATCCAAGCGATGCGAATTTGTATAAAACCGCGAGAAGTCAAATCGTGGCAAAGGGTGAGGATCTGGATACCTGGATGGGTGGAATTTGCGCCCATTGCAGAAGGCGGCTGAGTAGGAGCATGGTGGACTCAGTAGATTAGAGGAAAATAATAATAATACGTCTTTATTGGAGCGAGATTGAGACCAGGTAGTCCCTTCTACCTACTAATCCCTCGTCGAGTACATCCCTAAATACTTAAACAATCATTACGATTAAATGTATGGAAATGTTGATTGTTAAAGTGCTTTTTTGGTTTAGCAGTGGTAGCATAGTTAGTTTAGAAGAATCAAAGTTTCGACGTTACAAAGACAAAAATTGGCTAAGGCGTGAAAAGATATATACATTTGTGGGGAAAAGCGTAAAGATTGTGAACTGATGTCCTTAACGAAAAACAGCCTCGGCAGGAAAACACCCACGCAGGAAGGGGGCATGAAGAAAAACATGCGAAGGAGGTATATATGGTTTGCATAAACAATATCGGAAAAATAGATTTATTTCATACACACTGCTGCCATTACTCAAAATTCTTCAAAATACATCCCTTGAGCGTCGACACACTTTTGCCAGCGGCTTTCCCACCACTCGAAGGCTATGCGGATACCGGAATGTTCTTGAGGGTTCGTGTGCAAGCTTCTTTGACGGCACTTTAGGGTCCTCTGGTGGTGTCATTTGAGGGAGGATTTCACTTTTAGAAACAGGAAACAGTCTGCTGATGCCAAGTCGGGACTGTAAGGGGATCGGGGAATCGTCGCGATGTCGAAACAGACCTCCGGGACGAGCTAAGCTCAGACTTTTTGCATCACTAAATTTTCAGTGATAATGGAGTGCAATGTTACGAGCTACTGTGCTTGTATCTTATCGATGCCATTACGACCTGCGATCATACTCAATCGACGGTCTGAATTCGGCACTTTACTCACACATCAGGCAAATATTCTTACCGATACTTTTTATACAAACCTTGTGGCAGGATTTAAAAGTGAAATGAGAATGTGATGGCGAAATTACATTGCAAAGACTCAGATGAAACAGATGTGACTGATTACATTTGACATAAAATTACCGTTAATTTGAGACTAAATGCTATTTAGAAATTTGGAACAGTGGAGCATCCTTTGCAAGGAATTCTTTAACCAAATTGAAGCGATCACCACGTCACATCTGGGATCAGAACACCGAAAATTTGTTTGCCACAATTAAGATTCAAACCTGGACCTTCCTGGTGATAAGGAAATAGGCATGTTAGATGACACCAGAAACCTTGGAACACAAGTTACTAAATATCAACAAAAACCTAGGAGTGTTGTCATGGGATGCTGCACCTAATGAGGTACCGATACCTGGAAATATTGCCTCTGAAAGAGAACGTGGTAATCGATGCTGAGTACAGTATACTTAGTGTGGGAGCTGTAACCTAGGTTATTTCTCTGGGTATCTGTTTTATCTTACATTGTAGAAGATTTTCGTCACTATCGTAACAATACTTGTAGCTCATTCTGCCCTAGGTGCCCATCTCCCAGTGATGACACAGCTCTGATTTCCCGAAGAGATTCCGATGCTTCTTCGCTCGAAGATCGAAGGAGAAACGAGAGCAACTTAATCGTCGCAATCGAAATTCATGAACCCACCCGTCCGTTTGAAGAAGATGCCAAGGGGGTCGCGGTCCCCGCCCTTGTCGCCCGTCCAAGTGCGCACTCGCCGCGACGGTTGAACGTCCCCGGCCAATTAGAACATCTATCGAATTAACATTTTAAACGCTTCCCAGGAGGCTTCGCGGGGTTTTCTGGAAGCGTGCCTCTCGCCCTCGGCAATGGCGGCGGCGACGCGGGAAATCGAGTTTGTGACGCAGATGCGACGATAAGAGGCGAGCGCTATTCACTGCAGCGCATAAATCATGGAGGGAGGGGAGGAGCGGTCGGGTGCCCGGCCGAGGGCCTTCGAAGGGAGGGCAGGGGCTGCTGGGAGGGACATCCAGGACGCGAAGCTCTCTTACTGTCTTTATTTGCGAGGACATGGGGTCGGATCGCGATTGCCAACTCCTTCCTCCTTTACATCTCTTCTTCTCCGCAGTGGACCGCTAGGAGCCCTATTAAGTTGCTCCATTTGCCTCTTAATTCGAATGTAGTAATAGGTGCCAGGAAAGAATCTGGAGCGAGAATGAGAAATGTGTTACCTCGCAATACCAGGATACGGAGATAGGTTAATGAAATCTTTCCAGAATGTTGCTAAGGGAATTTGGATCATTGAAACATATTCTATGATTCTGCAATATATATAAAAAGTGTGTGTGTGTGATGTAAATACACACTCGATATGTACATATCCCATATATACTCGTATATATGTATGTATATAAATCACAAAATATGTATACATATATATACATATTTTGCGATTTTCCAGAAAGAGAAAGGCCACCTAAAAACAGGAGGGCTAAACTAGATCAGGTGGACCAGTTTACGCATCTCGGAAGTGTTTTGGACCAATACGGTCAAAGTGGTAAGGACGTAAGGAGAAGAATTGCGCTAGGCAAGGAGGCTTTCTCAAGGAGGAGGGAGTTGATGACGGGGACGTTGAGTAGGGATGTTAAGACTCGTAAAAACTCTGATATGGAGCGTAGTTATGTACGGCGCGGAAATGTGGTCACTGAAGCAGGAGGATAGACGTAGATTGGAGGCTTTTGAAATATGGGTGTGGAGAAGAATGGAGAAGGTGAAATGGACCGAAAGAAAAACAAATGAGGAAGTACTAGGGA
This sequence comes from Hetaerina titia, assembly GCA_037158775.1. Lineage (NCBI taxonomy): Eukaryota > Metazoa > Arthropoda > Insecta > Odonata > Calopterygidae > Hetaerina > Hetaerina titia. Next base: position 102,937,934 of record CM073774.1, on the reverse strand, counting down.
TGGTGGGCGAGGAGAGGGGTTTGTTGGAAGAAATCCTATGGAGGCAGGAAAAATGGATGAAAGGCGTTTTGAGCAGTAGTGAGGTGTAGAAGACTGTAATAGAGAGGAGAATGTTAGGCGAGTGACGGAAGGGCAGGAACAGGATAGAGGTGATGGACGATATGAAGGGAGGAAAAGAGTACGCAGAGAGGAAGAGGGACTTGATGTGGAGTAGGTTGCTGGATTGGGTTTAGTTTGGAGTCACAAAATATTTATTCCGTAGTTTGGGTCCATTTAAAACCTACCTTAACCGTTAGATTACCTTATAACAATATGTATGGGGTCCAAAGGTAGAGCGTTGGATTAATGACCGGAGCGTCGGGGCAAGCCTCTCTAGGCACTCTATCTAACTGATTTTTCTGGTACCAAATCCTACTTGATAACCATAAGCGGCACCGAGAAAGGAACGCCCTGATGCGCGAATTTCACACGCCGTCGGTCCTAGTGCTGCGGGAACTCATTAGCTGAAGTGGTTAAGAGCATCGGTTCAGTAAGTTGGATGATCTGTGGTTCAAGTCCCGGCAAAGGAAACTTTTTTGGCGCTTTTGATCTACTCGATGCAGCCTTACCCACCATTCCTATGTTTGTCTTTTATGTGTGTTCCTATCCCTTTTCCTTATATCATTATATATGTGAAGGAATATTTACAGTTCACATAAAACCTTTATCGTGTACACTATTTCTTGATGCACTCGCAAAATTATAGTAAAAAATAAAAAGATCGAATTTTCCCTCGAATGGAAACGCCATCGGAGCTCTTGAGGGGAGTACACGCAGAGAAGGGAAGAGGAGTCCCTCTCGCTGGTGATACTGTTGGCGCGAGCGAATTTCTCTCTTGAGTACGCAGTACACGGTGAAATAGTCGGTCATCTTTTCCCTCTTTTCTCCAGTCTCCGTCCCAAATGCACGCACTTCTGGAGGAAAGAGAGTTTTATTCCGTTTCCACCCAGGAATCCTAAAAGAAGCCGTTTGTGAGCTTTTCGTTTTATGAATTGAATTTGCATTCCGGAAACAAAATAGTTCTAAAAAGCCACGAATATTACACTAAATGGCGTGACAGTAATTTGTGAGAATGGAGGGCAAATGGCATTTTGGCCAGAAGTGAAGTATCACCTTCTTCAAAGGCAAAAGACTCGTCGAAAAGAAATAGGAAATGATATTCAAGTTAAGATAAGTGCGAAATGCCAAGCGTTCTTAATCTTTTTAGACATTAGGCCGTGCTCGTTGCCTATCCAATCCTACCTATCCTAATACCTATCGACCTATCTTATTGTCCCCTCCATCTTTTCTTGGTCACAACCTCGAATTCGAACATGATGCCCGGATGGAAAATGCGATCTACTGCCTTCCGCGTTTTTCTGGTCTTGGCCAATTCGTGAAAGCATTCAAAAACCTCCAATATTTCGGTGACCCCTTTTCCTCGTATATTTCATTTCATCTTTTCATTAGTTTTTGATTCAGAGAAAAACTATGAACTCATTATGGATGATCGCAGATTTCATGACGGGATTGATAAGGACTTCAAATATATATTGTATATCGTGCACATAGTATTACATTGTCTCGTCTCAATAGGCGCCATCGTGACCGTTAAGATTGAGGCCACAAATGGATGCCAACGAGAAGTACGAGGCATCTTGTGGCAATTCATAATCGAATTTATGGTCCCCTCAGAGTCAGTGTTGTGCATTGGAATCAACAGTTATTTTCCGTTTGAACTTCATCACTGGAACAGGGGGCACTTGGGTCTATTCACTGGGTTGCTGATGGAGGGCTTCCCCTCCAATCCGCATCCGGCGTAGGTTCGCAAGGGCAGAAAAATACTCCAGACTATTCCTGAAGGGACTCAAATTTACTTTTTTTCGCTCACTCAAATTCTCTAATAAAATAGAGTATTCCTTTGTTGTGTGACAGATGAACAAAACATGGCTGTTGTCCCGAAAGACACTAACCAAAATATGAGGACAAGACCAACATGTCTATCATTTCCTTCCCCTCCCTTGGTTCCCTAACACCCTCCTCTCTATCAAATCCTCAGCAATTCATTCCCAATTCAAATGCTCTGTATCCACATTTCCTTCCTCCAATTTCTCGCAACAGCCCTCCTCTCTTTTGAAAGCCTTTTTTGCCCGACACAATTCATCTCCTTGTATTCCTGCTAATTGTGTCATGTCGGTTAATCTCACGGGTTAATAAAATAGCAGCGGAGGTTGCTACGAAATAATTCGTAAATACACTTCCTTCTCTTGTTTTCCTAGTCCTTTTAAAATTCTTTAGGGATTTTTTCTATCCCCTCGGGCTTATTTGTCATCTCTTTCCCTTTATGGCTTTTCCATATCGCCGAGGAATAAGTCTGGACCTAAGCTAATCTCATCTACATCATATTCTCTCTCTGTGTAGCTTTGCTGGCCTACTCTCTTTACAATATACAAGCTTTGTTTTAAAAGTATCGTTAGCAATGTTTTCCTGATATTTGCGTCAAGTGCTGAATTCAGACCGTCGCGTCGGTTAAGTGTGCGCAAGATCGCAGATCGTATTGACATCGATTAGACGTTGACAGTGCACACACCATTACCGCTGAAAATTTGGCAATGCGAAAGGTCTGCGCTAAACTCGTCTTTTCGAAGGTCTTGGCGGACAACCAAGAGCAGAGTGGAGTGACTAGCTGCGAAGACCTTCTGCTTCGACATCATGACGATTCCCCAACCCCCTTAGACTCCCGACTTGGCATCAGAAGACTGTTTTCTATTCCCAAAAGTAAAATCCTCCCTCAAAAGACACCATCATGAGATCCTAAGTACCGTCAAAGAAGCTTGAATTCTTACCCTTAAGGACCTTTCGGAGTCCTTGACTCGTGAAATAGCCACTGGAAAGAGTGTGTCGACATTCAATGGATGTTCTAGGAAGAATTTTGAAGCATTGCAGCAATATCTGAAATAAATATATTTTGTGTCCCGATACTTTTTATGCAAACAATGTGGCTCCTCTGTCTCTTCTTTTCATCTCTCGTAAGACTTTCCTGTTTCAATTTACAATATTTCTGCCGCATCTGTAACAGTGCTAACGGCCTTTCCCTTCTTACCACCCCATAGTGCTTGCACCTTCCTCTGCAAACGTCCCACTTCTTCCTTCCTTCCTTCGTTCCTTCCTCTCTCTTAAGTCTCTCTATCCTCGCACTGCCTCATTCCCTAATCTTCTTTTGCCCAATCAATTTCCCACCTCAGACTTTTTATCTCTCTCTTTACTCTCCACTGCCAGTAATTCTGTGTTAAATTCTTAAGTTTCTTTCTCTCGCCTGTCTTCCTGATCATTATGATTGTAATCCATGGCTTCCTTTCCCTTACTTTTGTTCCTATATTTTAGTTTACGGTTTTCCTTATCCCTTTGTTCATACGTTTTCATGTCCCTTCTAATGTACCAGTCTCCCTATTGTCAACCATCCACTGGCTACTGATACCACGTTGCTTTGGTTCCGAGTAATGCTTCTACATTCCATTTCCTCCTCTTTCTTCCCGGTTTTATCTTTTAGAACGCGACGCTTTAGTTCAGATGTTTCCTTTGGGGAGAAATCGCAAATATTGCCTCTAATTGAACTTATACCCTGTTTATTTCTTTCTACTAATGATTGCTATGCTTTGGCATGAACATCTTATTAATGACTAATTTCATGAGTTCAGCTTTTACTTCTGCTAATAATATTCTCTCTCTCGCCCACTCTCTGTTTACTACTATTTTTTCCACATTTTATTCAATGCTATAAGTGCTCCTCGCTGGCCCTCCTTCCCTCCGCTGAATATCTTGTATATTTACTAATTAATTCCTGCTATTCTTCTATCTCACCTTGCGCAAGATTAAAGTGCATTTATTTTTTCACTCCATCTCACCATTTACGTTTTCTAAATTTCCTGTCGTCAACATCGTCCTAGCATCTCAATTCCGTGTACTAACTGGTTCGGTTCACATCTGTGTCTACTTATCTGATGCCTCCGTCGATATTACATTGCAAGGATTTCGTGTATTGACGACCGCAGAAACCTTGTCTCTCTAGCACCCAGACACTGTACTCGGCCCAGTAGGCCGAGTCCCGCAATTGTCTAAACTCATTTTTTAATTGTGCCCATCATATTTTCTCGTGAGAAATAATTCGAAGATGATAAATAATTCTAGTCACCTTCCTCAATAGTATATGTCAAGTGTCACCATCACTAAAATGGCCGCTCCAGCAGGGCCAGACGACTTTGCCGCCGCTCTGGATCTGCTATTGTGTGGATTACCGTTCGACTTGTTTTTGCACTGCAACTTATTTGGAACCAGTTGTTATAATAACATTTTGCCCCTATTATAAGTCTATGGAGTATCAGAATGACAAAGCTCTTTCGCCGAGTCCAGTAAATAGTTCATCTGAAGGGATGAGTAAACTTATTCAACGAGTGTCCTTTGCCAAATATCTCAAAGTATAAATTACTTCCCCGACTGTATCAGGGTGGCTGTTAAATACCAATATACAAATATGTGTACACATATAAGTAACTGTCAACACACAAATATATTGAGATTCGCCATGAAAAAATTCATGGCCGAATTCTGACGTCCCAATGGCTCGTAGACATTCTGTTAAGCGTCCACCCTGCCATGATTTATGAAAGTCCCTTTTTAGGACAGCGTGATTACTGATCTCTAACCGTCTTAAGACTTGTCAGAAAGAATAAATTTATGGAATGGAAATTTCACGCGAGGGAGTTTATAAATCAAATCACTAAGCACGTTGAATTAAGCCATTTTAAAAGGAATGAAGATGAAATTTCCCGTTTCTTAAGTGGAGATCTTTGTCGTCGTGGAATTTTGTATTTTTTTGCAATATTTTTCCTTGTTCGTTGGTGTAGATGCTTAGGAAATGCGTGTATACGTATACACACAGATGTATACATATTCATTGGATCACCCTCGGGCCGAAATCTATTCTTTGTATTCGGGCGGCTCCCGTTGGGCGTTGGCTTCACGCATTTGATAAGTACGGCCCTCTAAACGCAAAGCAAACACTAGAACAGGTATCCTTTTCTGTACACACGCCATATTGAAGGATGAACATTGAAGATAACTGTTCACGGATTCCCAATTTTGTTTTCTCTAATAGTGTGTTTAAATAAAGTGTTAGGTGTATTTGAAAGTACGGTTTCCGCTTACTTGGCCAACACTTAAAGTTCGGCTTTGGGATACACTGTATAAAATAAAAAAGTAATTTGCCACAGCTATTTATTTCTAAATATGACGTGATTATGAATAATTTTGAAACATATGTCCGTGAAAAATTACTAATTTATTATTTTAGATAATGTTTAATTTCCAAAAATTCGTTATTATTAGGAAAGGTCATTTCCCTGACATGCGCAGCTCTCCGAAGGAGCTAATTGGACGCCGAAGAAGAATGCGTTTCGCAACCAACAAAATGACCAATTGTAACCAGCAAAGATTTGAATCCAAACCCGTAGTTCTTTCTTCGATGTACAGAAGAAAAATGACTGGCGTTGTAACACTAATCCTGTAGTGTTGTAATTTTTTATGAGATTAAGGAATCATTACATATGCCACGCCTTGGTAGCTCCTTTAATAGTTTACTTAATCTTACATAACTTCCAGCGCTTAAAAACGAACATTTCCCGCTTGCGACTTATTGAATTAGTGTTGTTCTTTCGTTTGGCGAACGGATCACCGCATAATGGTATTTGGCATGTGTACAGTTGCCTTTCAATGTTCAAATAAAAATGAAATATGAAAAGGTAAAAGAATGAAATAAATCCTCTACTTTCAATTGTTCTCAAATTGACTTCAATTTGTCTCCACTGTTGTTAACCAGTTTGTACTTCGACCAATGCGGGATTGAAGTATATGGAAGAAAGAATTGGCCAAAGGATTCACTCTCTACTTTCAGGCTGAGCTAATTACTTGGAATCATCATTTTTAATAAAGTACGCATGTGTACACACATTTTCCTTCAAGTAAGGGAAATAAAATACCCAATAAGCCAGGATATTTGCAATGAAGAACGCAACAGAAGGAGAAGAGGATGATGAACCTTGAATCCAAGTGGTATTCAATGGAGAAATTAGTCAGAGGAATTAAAAAAACGAAGAATTATCAGATATTGCCTTGAGACGGAGGTTATGAATGAATATTCGGATACCGCAGAAATACCTTCGCAAACATTGGAATGTTTTAGGCTGTTGGGGCCTGTGATAGAAATGAAAATTTTAGGCAAGCAAGGAAGAGGTTCGGACATTTCAGAAATCACTGAGTACGAAATGAGGAACTGATGAAAGGAACAGTGACGACCTAAGTTGTTTATGCTCCTTGGTAGTACTTACACAGATCCTCGCTGGTAAACACTTTCAGAAAACTCGTATCTCGTAATCAGTGGGCTTGCATAAAGAAACTGTAAGCGAAAAAATAAGACTTGTACTCCAGATAAGCTCGGCCTGCTTGTAAAAATAAATCTGCGGGTCAGTGCTACGTAGTTATCCTTTTAGCCGGGCATATTACCAGGGATGCTGGGGCAGAGGCGTGAAGGGAGTGTGACATGAATGATTGGCGATTTGTTTGGAAGGGGGGGAGGTGAGGAGAAGGGAGTTCGGCCGGGAGAGGCGACGTGAGTGTGTGCGTGTTGCCTCCACGCACACGCGTGCACCGCGCGGCGTCGGCCACGCGTGAAGGAACCCTTTCTCTACACGGGGGGAGGGGGTAACCGTTAGGGAGCCTCGTGTCCGCGCGCGGCCTCCCTCCCCCTCCACCCGAGCACGTGTTTGCCGCACGCCCCCCTCGCCGCCGCCGTCGTCCACGCCGTTGTCCGGTGGGACGCCGCTGGTGCGCACCTGTTCCCTTCGTCTCGCTCCGCGTCCTCTCCTCTCCTTCCGCGGGCTCCAAATACAAATCACCCACGGGACTCATCCTCCCGCTCACCATTTCCTCTCGCCTCGAGTGGCGAATGCTCAGGGTTGACTAATGGATAAGGAGTTCATTCCGCGAGTGAATCACTCCATCGATATAAAATCTCTGGGGACACTCTGGAGAATGTAAAGCCAGACGCAAAGTAATCCGTCGGGCGTGCGCCCAAGTAAAGTCGATGGCGCGATCGAGAATGGCCAATTTTTTTGGTGCCAGAAGTAGAGTAAAACTGGCGCACTGAGCTGGGATTATTATTGTTAAAACTCACATACTATATGCAGATGGGCAATCTCAGGTGGCACAAAAGTCCCAAAATGACATATGAAATCCAATCAATATCACAAAAGATAGTAAATAAAATCAGTCAGAAAAAAGCAGTACAGATAAAAGAAACCTACAAACACCAATCTCTAACACAAAAAAAGAGAAAATCCCCATTTCATTAACATCAGTTTCCCAAATCAACAAGAAAGAAATGAAAGTTAAGCTGTTACATACAATTTTGCACAACACATCAATCAAATTGTTATATAAATTGGTAAAAGATTTGGTGTTTTCCCGGCGTATCAGCTGCGTAAATTCTTCTCGGGTCCTCCACCGGGTTATATCGTCCATCTCGCCCGACGTTTCGATGTCCGACTCGGTCATCGTCATCAGGGCTTCTGAATGATTCAGAAGCCCTGATGACGATGACCGAGTAGGACATCGAAACGTCGGCCGAGATGGACGATATAAACCGGTGGAGGACCCGAGAAGAATTTACGCAGCTATTATATAAATTGTTTACATCTTTTCTTAAAAGTATTTTCCCTGTTAAAGGAAAGGGCTCTAATAGTTTTTCAGGTAAACTGTTCTAATCAACAATTGTTTTATTGGGAAAAGAACATTTTTTTCTTTCTTTATTCCCGGAAATACACCTTGAATTTGTGATCATTCCTCCCTATATAATTTGGATTTTCCGCCTCTTTCCTTAATCCTGGCCAAGCTTTCTCTCTCTTCGGAATGCGGAACATTCCACGAAGTCTACCTGCTATTCTTCAACTTTGTAATTGTTTCCAGCCCAGCGTTTTTAACATATCAGTCTTACTTACTTCCTACTAAGATTGCTTCCTAATCCTTCCGGTGAAGGAATCCGATTCTGAAAGAGGGAAAAAATGGCTTGAATCGTCTGAAGTTTGAGAAAACTTAGCACTTCCTTCGAGAATACTACAAGATGAAGTGATGACGTAACTATGACGTTTCTTTATCAATGCTAATGCATCAGGCAGTAGACACTAAGTGGAAATGGGATCCTTATATAGCAATATTTGGCCTGATAAGTGTCAGTACAATAACATGGGATGATATTCGTTTACGGTAAAGTACGCGTTTTAAAACCAAGGGCAGTATTCTACCAAATAATCGCTTTGTTGATTGAAATTTCAATTAGCAGGCCTCTAACTGGGAAAAGGATAGGTTCAATAAACTTGCCAGTTATTGGACGCGCGTATTTCATTTTTGTGCCCGTTTTTGGAAACCGATTTTAGAATGAGAAGCAAGGAGAAATGCTTTGTCAGGATATGTCAATCAAAGTCAAGAATTTTGCGTGAAGAGCTTGAAAAGCAGCGACTTCCTTTTCACGAATCGAATATCTTGTCATCAATATGTTGCAAAAGCGTGCGGGTACGTCTACGCATATTTACACAGACTAATGTAAATTTTTCCCAGTGAGAGGATAATTTTTTTTACTTGTCTTCAAGCGCCACGTAGGAGAGGCAAATGGTAAATCATTCCGTTTTTCGATGAGTGAGTCAACGGAAAGCGATATCCTCTTTTCTCTCTCGCGGGTTGCGGCTGTAAAACGACCTGCACCAACGACCTGTTATCTAGCGTGCTAATAACCTACTAGCAGTTACATTCGTATTGCAAGAAATTGAGTGTTAAATTGCTAATGTACTTCAGTGAGACAGCTTCATAACTTAAATTCGTAAGACCTGATTTCCTTAAGTCGAGTAGGAAAAAACAATAATTATATATAATTTATTTGTTAAATGTTTCACCATATTGAATGATCGACGTGAGTTCTCCATCTGTCGACCTTTTTCCCGGAGTCCGATCATGTTAGAAGATGGATTGGCTCAACTCTTCATCCCTCTTGATAATCGTTCGTCGGAAATATGACATGTTAAATCTGTTCTACACTTAATCAATAGAATTTTATTGATATACTCGTATTCTCGCCACCCGTAGTACGATGGGGGAATATACATTTTCAACATCATTGCGAAAGACATATCCTTCCAATTTATGCAAGAGATTTAATCTCTAATTTAACCTTCACTCCATGAGCGATTTCCAGCCTAGCTCCTTTAATATTTTGGATACGCTACTCATGTTGTCACAATAACGTCTTACAAATCTAGCTCTTCTAGAATTGTCAACTGACATTTTTAATTTGACTTCTTTTGTCCCGGGCCACTTCACCAACTAGGTGCGATATTATTATTGATTTTTTAGCAACGAACACACCGGAAAAAGTCTTAACTATAGAAATTATAAAACGAATGAGCGATCAAAGGGCAGTATACATTAAATTTTCGCTAAATGGGATTATAAATAAAAAGCATAAAGGAAAAATAGTTTTGTATGAAGAAGGAGACTAAAATGGCCTATAGTGCGACCTACAGAATCCATTGGCAAATTTTAAGAAATATAGTAATCACCAAAATACTGAGGATACGTTGTATCACTTCCTTGAGATCACGCGCTCAGCAGTCAACAAGTTCATTCCCAGTTAATTTATAAAAGATAACACGGAACCTAGATCATACAAGGCGGATGTTAGAACGGCATTACGGCGTCAAAGGTTATGTCACGTCAAATGAAAAATATTATGGACGATATCTCTAGTGACAAAAATAATGAGATCACTTATGTTCATGAGATATCTAGGGCCAATACCAATAATGAATTTCGGAAAGCGTTTAGGGAATTCAAAAGGAAAAGATTAAGGGAATATTTGATAGAGAATCCTAAAGCATTTTGGTCAAGCGTCAGAGAAGTTCAGGGGAATGAGTCGACTGTTAATTCACTCAAAAATATTCAAGGGGCATGAATAACCAGTAGTTTGGAAAATTATACCTTGTTAGATTCCTTTTTTCAAATCGTCTTCACCAAGAGTTTTACGACATGCCTAGATAGAGTCGAGCTTGCGGACTAAGTCGAGATGAATTGAAGGCATGCGAGTATCGAAGGAAGTGGGGTGTTGGAGCTGACAGAGGAGGAGAGACTTGAATGGAGGGGCGAGTCAGAAGAATGAATATCATGGCCTTCCCCGTACGACCACTTCTTTCATCCTCCGCCCCGCACAATCCAATCACCCTCCGCCGAAGTGCCTCTCCCTGGGCGCTGAATTGAGGAGAGCGGGCCATGGGAGGGGGTACCCGAGGGATGGGGGCGAACCCTCGTCTCGCACAAGGGTCAAGCCGAGAAAGCGTCGCATTGTTATTCATTTGAGGCATCTGAGCGAGGGAGGGCATAAAAGTTGGGCTTGCCGTGTTACACCACAGTTCGCTGGGTTGTGGTGTAACCCCTCATTGATGACCTTAACAGCGAGCCAATTAAAGCAACCTCCATTTATATTAGTCACCTCATAATATGTGAATAAAATAAGCAAAGGTTATTCTTTTTTGTTGAATAATAATTTTTAGATATCGTTTAAATTTCCTGAGGATAAATGTAGGCAGCCATGAAAATTATTTACAATAGGATAATAATGAGGGTTAGAAAATTAGGTTCAATGACAACTTACTGTGAGTTTTTTGACCCAGGAGCGTTGTTTAACCTCAGTTGCTTTTCATCCGACTTACATATTTCATGTTCGTCAGGATCAGAGTGGACCCACGGGGTGGTCACCGAAATAAAAACGGCGGATAGGCGGATGCTCTTGCGCGCGCTCTGAGTTTGGACGTGCAAGGGGGTGAGGGAGGAGAAGGGGAGGAGGAGGTGGAAGGGGGAGTTGGGAGGGGAAGGGTGGTCATCAATGGGAAGATGTGCCCGGTCCAGGCGCTAGTGGGGTGAAGTTCGTGAAAGATTTCGATGCCTTGCCCGTCAATGAAACGTGTCCATCTTGAATTGAATCCCATCAATCCCCGCTCACCAGTATTTTGGGAAAATTCAATTTCGTTCTCGAAGGGAAAAAATACGAATTTTCGTAGAAAAAACCGTCGGGCTTGAAAACACGCCAAATGACCATGAACGGCCACTGCATGCCCCAATCTCACTAGTCGAGAGACAGAAATGTCCTTGGTCGGTTAATCACCACCTGATTTGAGTTTTTCTCCTGCAAGTAATTACTTTTAGTTTGGGACGACTTCTAATTGACACATAATAAAAAACTTTCCCTTGTTCTCTTACTTTTTTCCATTAAGGTTTCATCAAAAGATCGAAGAAGCGGAATGTTAAATCCCCTGGGAAAGTACCTTGAGTGGACATCGAACATTTAAGAAATGTCACTTGATTGCGTGGCGTAATTGGATCGGGGAGATTTTTCATCGCTGCCCCGAGAGGCATCGCCAAAGCGCACTCGCAATCCAATCGCTCGGAAATAAATTCAAGTCTCGCGCATTCCCATCTCGTCGCGAACATTCCACTCTCCCCAGACGCTGTCCTACGGCCAGTCACTGGCGATCGCGACGGCCACTTCAGAGGGATGACGCCGTGGGCCGCGAGAGCCGGAGACGACGAGGGGACCCCCTGGGAGAATTAGGATGGGAGCCACTAGTGGACCGTGGGCTTAAATTCAGGTTAAATTTAGTGCGTAGATTTTATGCAGGTTACTTAGCCGAGGATGTTATAGCCATATTTCAGGTCCCGGCTTACTATGATAGATCAGGTCACCAATGTAAAATCTGGGAGATTTATAGTATAACGGACAGATTTCAAATGTCGTTTGTTCCTCGAACCACTAGAGATCAAAATAGACATGACGGCAATCGCATAGGAGATAATTATAACTGCTAGTGTATATGTATTTATCGATATCCTGAATGTTATTATTTTTATTTAATAAACTCATTTTTTTAATCGTTCTCTAGCATGATTGGAGTATATGCATCCTGTGTAATGGTGTCGCATGCCAGTAGCAGTCTTTCGTCTGGTTAAAGTTTATCGAGTGCATCATCAAACTAATATTTGCTTACGGGATAATATGATTTGATTTTGCATGTGGTTTTATTCTACTTTAAGGGTGGTGACCTAACACCCCCCGCCCGCACGTCCCCGCGGTGGCTTGCGGGGTATTATGTAGATGTAGCAATATGCTCATATCAACCCAGATATAGTTGACCTGTCTCCTCTTATGCTACGACCTTGACGTGGTGGACGGTGTGGCGTGTTCCTCTGACACATAGAAACGTCCCGTTGAAGGCAACGATGACCTCTTCCGGTGGGTTCACCGTATATAGGACATAATTACCAAGAGGAAAGATGGCTCGTGCAAATATTAGCGACGGGGAAGGAAATGGGTCGGGCGGGACGGAATTTTGAAGCAGTCGTGTTACCTTCGATACAATATTGAGTACGAAGTGCGGAACCTATAGCCTAACTCGACTATCTTGTCGTGCAACTAGGATGAATACGAATAGCAGCATAATGAATCGTGGTGACAATGGTGAGTTCACTAGGATGGACGTCCTGCGGGGCAGAGACGAGTGGAAAGGACTCGTCTGAAGGGAACTCTGCTGTCGGAAACAGGCGTGGAATGTTGAGATATGATGACAGTGTTGAGGATTAGGTAGCATGGGAGCATTGAGCATAAAATAAAGTTTGTAGTTTCGGGCTTGGCTTTGTGGAGCTTATCCATTATGGGCTATCTATAGCATATATCATACTTACTAAATTATATGATATAAGGAAGTTGAAAAAGAAAAGATATACATTTCCGTTAAGGTAGTTCCTAATTATATGATGCAATACAGAATGTGAATAGTGAGATAAACAATAATTAATAATCTATTTGACTGTAGAGTTTTTTCAAACAGCCTTTGAAGATTTAAGCTATTGCGAAAAACGGCAAAACCGGTGCGCAGTTCTAAACTGAGCCTTATGCTAATTCGAGATTGTATTTCATTTTGAAGCCTTTTAATAGTGAGTAGTTCGTTACATTACCTGGGAGGGAATCCCAACGACTTCTTGATTTATCGTAGGGAGATCATTGAAAATGAGCGTTTCGGGTGTGCTGGGAAATGAATGAAGATGTATCGTGTTTGGTAGCGAGTTGAAAGAGGCCGGGACTAGCTTGGAATGAGCAATTTAAATGCTCCGCTAGTTCGCTCAGATTCAGTAGATACGGGAATGTAATTATTCCCGACCAGATTTGATGTTTAGCCAATTTAGTTAATACGTGCAAATGTGGAGTGATGTCCACGGCATCTCGGCAGATATTAAACGGACGATATCTATACGGCTAGATAATAAATGTACTCGTATATCACTTTGTCGAGTGAAGAAGGCGCTTACTAATCCGCGGCTAATCAGAAATGGGACGATGGAAAACCGAGAGAAGGAATGCGTACCTCTTTGAATGGTAACACTCACTAGTAGAGAGAGAAGAGTTAGTCACATTTAAATTGAGAATTATGTTTTAAAAGTTGTTTTAAATATTTTCATGCTCTTGACGTAGATTCAACTCGTTCCTTCTGTCATCCTTGACACTTGTATTTCGTTCTCATCAACTGCAAAAGTTTTTTCATCTTTAGTAACATTACATCGAAAATAAAATGGAAATCTTTTATCATAAAAATTTGATAAAAAACTTATAAAAATGTCAATTACCCTACCGTGTAAACCTTCAGGTACGAAATGAAACTTTCGATATTAAATGAACTGGGTTTTGCTTGGATCTAAAAATTCTGGAGGCATTTTTAGCTCAACGTGAACAGTTCCGTAAAAAGGGCAGTAGCAAGTGAACTTTGACTAGCGGCGATAACGCTGGACGTTCTATGCAAAATTGATATCCTCATGTTTGTTGGAGTTAGTAACTACAGTGCTGAAGCTAACTGCGGAAAATGCTATGTTTACATCGGAAAACTACAGAATGCTTTAAATACGTGTACCAAAAATTAGAATTTTGCACGCATGAAGATATTTTTTCAGGTCACTTGTTCAAGATAATTGAATTCAGACGAAGAAAACCTGGTGGAAAATTTCAACGGAGATTTGAACAACTTTCATGGACAGGAAAAATGAACTCAATCTTCTAGGAGATGAAATAACCACTGGGGGTAAAAAAGAAAAATACATTCTAAATAATAGATAACTAAATAAATGTATTTATGTAATCATAGAAGATCAAGGAACGTGTGGAATTCAAAAGTAATTGGTAAGTTTAAATTAATATATTTTAAGGGTAGTGAAGTTATATTTAAAAAGAGAAAAGGATGCGACATGAAAAATAGTTGGGTCACACGATCTTTAAAGAGCAAGGTAGGAAAAATACTGCTGGTACCTATGGTGAGGAAAAGAGTAGTAATAAATAAGAGTGGGAATGGTGAGAGAAAAATTTGTAGGCTTTGGTGAAGAGGAATGGAAGTAGCTGGTACGAAGAATACTTTAAGTTGATTGCTTGATGATTTAGTTTCATATTTTAGTCAATTATAAGCTTGAAGTAATTTTTGATAATACGGTATTTATTATTTGTGTATATCTTGGAGATAAATGGCAAGTAAACCAAAGTAATGAGATTATTAAGATATAGGGGTACCAAATGAACAAATATTTAGTGAAGTTTAATTCTAAGTGCAGACGAAGCAATAAACATGTTTGAATGATATTTTGGGTGATAATTGGAAGAGTTAGGAACATCAAGAGCTAAATTATGCTACCAATTAATAATTAAAAACAGTTTAGCGGAGGAGTATTTACGAAAATGATGTAATAAAGGAAGAGAAATTCAGTTGAGAGATAATGGAGGGATTAATTATGACAAAATACGGGCAAGCTGGAAGATAAGGGGTGCGAGAGGACTTATTCTCAACGAAAGAGAAACGGGTCATTCTCCACCGAGCAGGTCATCTGGTCAGCATCGCATAAGCCATGTTAACAATACAGTTGGAATTCAGAAAATTAGTTTTTCAATGGAAACAGTTGAAACTGACCTTTGTGCTAGGTCAGCGACTACTCGTGTTAGTGCATTATCCCTTGAGAATAAAACATTGGTAGTTTGACTGCTAGGAGGAAGGGATTTCCGATTTGCCCGGAAGCCCTCTTGCGGAGCAAGGTAGACGGATCCTTCCTTACTTTTTCCGGGGCAACAGAAGCGCCATCAACCCGCGGCTAGTCTTCCTGGTTCTGTGCCTGCCTACGCGATGATGATGATTGGGGCAGAATTTGGGGCCAAGGGGGGGGGGCGAGGAGGAGGGCAAGCAGGGTGGATGGAGACGAGATGCTGGAAGTGATGAAGAGGGAAAAGCCGGACCCGCTGATGAGACGTCGACCACGGCGTTAATTTGAAAAGGGTCCACGAGAGGTCATTTCATTAGCTCAGAGTCGAAAACGAATCGCGGAGCAAGAAGTGTGGAATCAGGGGAGATGGATGGGGCATTCCTTTGAGGTGAGGGCGGCATTTAGTGGGGGGTGGGAAGAAGGGGATGCTCAGGAACGGTAGTGAGAGAGGGCAAAGCGGGGAGCGGGAGGGGAGGGTAGATAATGGCATCTACAATTGTCCCCCGGTCCCTAGTGTGCCGTTTGAAAATCATCCGACAAATTGACTTGGCGGAAAGAAGAACCATCCATAAGTGGTTCGTCTTAATTCAAAGGATTGAATTTTTTCTGTGGCTGTCTCACTCGTTAACAATATCAGGGCTCAGAATATTACTATCCAGGTTTTTCAAAATTAACGCGTAATGGTAGGGTGACTTTTAGCATGTTGTTATCAAAATAATTAAGTGATCAAGAAAAAAATTATGATCAATATCCCGTAAATCGGTTGAGATGTATCTACAAGTAGGTGTTGATTGAAGGAATTTCGTAAAATGTTTGTTTTTCTCTAATTTTATTGTTCTCTATTTGCCCTTTGCTATTCCTGTCCAGTCAGCCTCCTTTCTACACCGCATGTGATCTCAGAATAGATCAACACCTTCCTAAATCTCGTGAGTATTCGACTGCAGTGCAAAATTTACTCCGTGTGAACATTTCCAACTTATTCATTTTTGTGAAAATTGCGAAGCTGCGAGGAAATTCCTTAATATTTTATATAAAATGGAAAACTTGCTGCAAATATCCCTATTAACCATTGCTCTGCAAATATTCAAGTATATAAGAAACGATCTTTAAAAGTGTGTTATGTAATTTGCTTTTTAGTGAAAATTTACCCTACCATACAACGATGAACGACTGTGTTCCTCGTGGTTCTACACGTTCAAGGTTTTGCCATCAACTTAGCAGAAAAAATTTCTTCTCACTTTCGAGCTCAATGATAGTTGCCGATGTCACAGACGAAGTGACGAAATGGTGGAGAAGGTGGGAAAGTGTCAATGTATGTTTTGACACCAAACTACAGTTTTTTTTGTGATTTTTTGTAAAATCTCTCCGACTATGATGCGCAATACTTTCTATACCATACTGATCCTTAGGATATTTTCTTGATTATCTCATAATTACGTTGGTAGGTACTCCAAACACCGTCATCTTTTGAGGAAGGAAAGGTTAATAATTCCAGCTGGATCAATTGATCCAATAAGATCAAGTTTTGGACTGTAACATTTAAATGTTTTAAATAAAAATGTCCCACGAAATCACATCTATCTCTGTTGTTTCTCCAACCAAAGTCTCATGTTGGATTATTTCGAGAATCATGCTCATATTGAATAAATGAAAAACTCTAATAGCCGTAAACAGTTAACCTTTCTAAATAAAGTACAAAGGTGGTTAGTTGGCCACCTTAGTACTTTATTTAGAAAGGTTAACTGTCTACGCCTATTGGAGTTTTTCATTTATTCTATGCGACTAGCCGTAAGAGCTCAATTCCTATCAATAAATCATGCTCATGTTCTACTTGATTATCCAATGTTTGAAAAATTCGTCCATCTCCCACATTCATGAAGTGTTTCATACATGACCTACTGTCCCTGGAATTCCTAATATGAGATCTCGTATCCTTCCGATTAAAAGTCTCTTCAACAAAATTGACCAGTCTTTCTCATTCTAACTCTTTCTTTAAAAACAGGGTCTACGCTTTTAGAAGTGTGTCTGATGGTTCGATTCTTATCCGTTTTCTCAACATGACCAAACCATCTTACCCAGCTCAATCCAATACTCATTCTTTCACAATCCACTCATTTCTCCCTCTATTGCTCCCCTGTATTTGCCACAAAAACTCCCCGTACTAAAGACATTTACTCGACAGTTATGTACAAGATACAGTTATGTACGGTACAACGCGTGTATCCTAATATACTTCGTAAACTTCACTGCCATGTGATAAGAAGGAGAGGGGTGCAATTAATATATACTGCCGTAATAATTTTTCATGTAGCCCACGCACTTATAATACTCTTTTTTCCGAAATTTGTGTGTAATTTACTCACCTTTATTACACTACCCATGGGATACTTTTCCAATTTATTTCGATCCAGTAATAGCATCTAACTCGTACGTATTTGTTTCTGGGAGCGGCGGAGTGACTGAAGGTTCCGGGATTCGAAATAATTGATGCTCTTGGACATTTAAAGCCACGCGGCTTTGTTTTATCTGAAAAAAATAGCTCCGGAAAGCGAAGGTGACGCAGGGGAAGAAGCCGACGCCCTACTCTGAATGTGTTGATTTCAGCCGCTGATCCATGATTGATTGGTGCATGGCGCTCTCTGCCTTCACTTATCATATCCAGCAATTGGGGACAGAGGCTTTGGAGGTTGCGATGGAATCATTATGTTCATGTAATATTTGCATTTCATATAATATAGGCATAACTAATACCCTGTAGTAATAATCGAAGGACAGGAGAGAGGGCGTCCCCTTTGCTGTCCCTCGCGTCTCGACGGCTGAGTGAGGGAAAGGGAAGAGGGCGGCACCTGAAACGGGAGAGGGGTAGGCGGGGAGGGACGAGAGATTACCCCGTCCAATGCGATTTAGAGACCGTTGACGAGCTCATTACGAGTTAATTTTTTTAAACCATTTAATAATGTAGCGGTACTTTTTAACAAAGTTGCGAGAGCAAATATTTGCATCCGTTAATGGCCGAGGGGACTCAAATCGTGCCGTCAACCCATCTCGTTGCTCCCTACGCCCCACTTCTCATGACAAATAAATGGGATTTGATCCAGGCGGTGCCGGAGCCATCGATCGAGCGGGTGGCGAGCGTTTATGTGGGTGACCGGTCGCTAATGCGAGGGTAATTGCGAAATGGCGGATGCTATTGGTTATTTTGGGGAGGGCTGGCATTCGGGAGTAAGAAATGAAACTTGTTAGGTGCTTTTTTTGCCTTATCAAAAATAATACATCCTTGACAAAGAAAAATAATAGCAGTCGATAATATTACAAAAAGATACTAGTACATTTCTTGCGATATTGTTTTTGCACCCATATGTTAAACTGTAGAATGAAATTTCAACAGTTAGCACAGTAAATTGAGGGATTTCATATTTTTCTTCAGCATGCCACCATTTACATTTTTTGGTATTACTTACTTTTTTAGGAGTTTTAAGTTTTAAATTACACTTGTCGCTGAATATTCTTTAAATAGATTTGTTTAAGAATATGGACTTATTCTCTTTTGGAAATTTCGTAGTTCCGTAGATCTAGCGGCTGTTGTTGTAAATGCCCACCCATTGCATCATTTACCAAAGCTTTCAATGCCTCATGTGGAATTATAATACTGCCTACGGTGGTTCTTATTTTCGGTAGTTTTTCTTTCCATCTTTCTCTCCTAGCTCTGCAATATCAAACGTAATTGTTTAAAATACTCAATTAACCATAGCCAAGTTGAACTCTTACTGAGGTCAGAATCAGCTTTATCGTATCCGTGGATTTCCGTTCACACTTGATAAATTTGGCTGTAGCATCCAAATATATCATTTAGATTAAAAAAAGTAAGACTTTTGTATTTGTCTCACATCTCCAAATAATGTGCTGAAATGCTTCACCTTCGAATTCGCTCCTCTTTCCCCTTTTGTTTCAGACAAATGAAACAATTGTCACAAAATTCTTGGCACCCTTAGGGTCCGCAAAATTTCAATCCATCCAGGTGAATAGGTGAATAATTCCCAGTTTAATTTGTTTTTGCGACGTTGCCGCGTAGGCAATCATCAATCGAAGAGCGGCCCGAGCATCTCCAATCCTCCGATGCGGCGCAATCCATCGCTCTCCCCCGTCGGATTCCCTGCCCCGACCCCTACTCCGGCCCTCCCCCCACCCACACGCCCCCGCCCTACGGGAATACACATCCTCCCCTGCCCCCTCTTCGTGACACTCGAGAGAGAGAGAGAGTACGGCTCGCGACGCCAGAAATCCCCGCCGCCGCGCTCGTTCGGCCCTTTGTGATGTCTCCTTCCGACCGGGAGGGGGGCGGGGAGTTGGGAAATGGGCGGAGGAGGGTCCCTCCCCCCCGTGGGAACTCTTCTGGAATCCGCCACCACTACAGACCCGAGAGAGAAGTGGGAGGAGGGGGGAAGAGATATGTATTGGTTTCTGCCGTGTATGCCCGAGCTTCGCCCCGCATTTCTCCGCCCGGGTCGTACGTAGCCGAGCAGTCCAGTCACCTCGTCCACTGCCCTTTTCGCAACCCTCTCCCCGGCTCCCCCCGTCCTTCGCTCCCCCCCCCCAATCCCCTGCTTACTCCCTCCGTGAAGATACGAAGCGAGCGGAAGTCGTGCTAGCATCCGTAGTCGGCGGCCCACGTTCGAATCCAGCGAGATTGCATTGCATGCTAAAGGGTAATCCTGTCATCTACCGAGCAGCGGAGAACGAAGAATTCACCTGCATCATTCCTCGCCATTCACATGAGAGCGAGTCGGGAAGGGAAAGTTTTGAGGATGTAAGCCTTTAAACATGTACATGCTGACAATTTCGATGTGCATACGAAACTGCAACAAATGACATCGAGGGCTTGATAACAGAATTGCTCGGCTGCATGCATTTACGTAGTTCTGTTGTGATCAGGCTTTTTTTGGAGAAAGATCAATGTCTTGAACACATCCATGTTGATGGCAAGGTAGCCGGGTAGTTGCAATTACCGGTCAACTACCGGAGAGTCACGTACTCAAGTCCGGATGATGCCTTATAAGTGCGAGTAAGTCTACAGATTTCTCTTTAGAAATTACCTGAATGGCGGCGCAAGTGTTTTAACTCTTTACTTTCTTATTTTATTCCGATGGTGTAGTACTCTGATGGGGCATTGGAACCCACCAGTTAAGAAGCCAAGAGTCCGCGCAATTCTAAAAACCCATTAGAGCCATGTACGAGACATCTACATCTACATAATGCCCCGAAAGCCGCCGCAAAGGCGTGTTAGGCCACCAACCGTAAAAAGGAACAAAACCACATGCAAAATAAGCACATACATGTAAGACTATACCCACAGTGGCGAATACATTCATGCAAAAATCCTTTCATTTCACACGAATGCAAATGCATATACTAACACCTAACAAATAATTGCACCGTAGGATGCAGTTAGAAATACATCCAATAACGAAAAAAAAATTCGAAGGCGTAGTCCGAAAAATTGGTCAGACGAATTGACTTTTAACGTGTCAAGTTTTACGTTGACTTTTTTATAATATAGTGCCTAAATTACGTTAAAAGATTAAAAGAAATATTCTTTAACAAATTAAGTTAAGAGCTACAAAAAAGCAATATTTGAACTTGATGAATTACCTCTCTGCGCTGGTTCGTAACTTGTTGCCTGAAGAGACAGACTTCCATTCTAGTTTCTCCGAAGGCCCTATCTGACTTTCTTCTCGCAGCAAATCTTCTCAGATCTAGTGGGCCTATTTTTTTAACTCCATGTAATCTCTTAATTAACACTTTCTCCAATGATTCTAAGGCGCATTATGCGCATCCAAAGGTGTTCGAAGGTGAATCAGCAAATATCATACATTTTTCCATTGCTTTCGTCCAGAATGGGGCCAAATTATTTTCAAATGGAGCCATAGATTTTTGTAATGCCTACTTTAGATGTAAAGTTGGAGTTGTGGTGGGAAGTATTGTGACGGATGGTTGAATGTTGCATCGACGGGCATCTTTATGCATTAAAAATCGAATAAAGACCTCTTTGCACTGCTGTTTCCCCTGTACCAACTTATCTGAAGGGATGGAGTCATTTTCAAGAGCAACTTCAAGTGTAGGTGATATGTCATGCTTTCATTGCCCTTTGCTTTAGCGTCCCAATCTCTAGCGGTTTCTTTTCATTTGCTTTTCCTTTACTTGCAGTATTCGTCAGCATTCATATGATACCCAAGCCTGTAGGAATAAGAATAAACATTGGTGTCACTTGTTCGAATTTTGACGCGTGTAGCAGTGGAATGCGAGTTCACCCGTTAGATTCAGTGTTATGGTCCCTCTTCGAAAGTTAATATTTGCTGAAATAAGTAGTTTGGTTTTCACATAAATTGAGTCATTAGCAGTATATTTTCTTAAAACTTCTGGGAAATTTTCATAACTAAAAGTCGCAAAACATCTACGCTTACACAAATCATATGCACTCTAGTTTTCTGCATATCCTGTCGAATGAACTCCGATCAAAACAGGCAATAGTCCTGTTCAGCGAACTTGGGTGAAGTAAACGCTTCTCAAAAGCCACGGACATATGCTGGACATTAGAAAATGTGTCAGTAGTGACAAATTTAAATAAACCACGGGAGATTGCCGTGAGGATAACTTTTAACAGGGTCATCCGCTTATGTGCAATATTATTATTAGGTAATCTACCGGTTAAGGTAGGTTTTTTTGGATGGACACAACTATCAAATAAACATTTTGTTTGTGCAATACATTACTACGATTTTGAAGCATAAAAATTTTTCGGAATCCTAATCAGGGCGAATGATTTTTTCACTTTGAAATTGTTGCAGCATCTATAATTTTATTGAAATACGGTGAAGTTCAGATTCAGAAATGTAGTTCATAATAATCTCTGTAAGTGAGAATCATTTTCATTACATTTGTTATTATACTAAATAATTGTTTTCAGAAAATTCAGTCCAAAAAATTTGAGCAAGAAAGATTAGCTAAATTTAGGCAGAGCCTTAATAAGTCGGGAAGTTAATTCAACACCTAGGTACAGTGCAATGAAATTCCAAAGCTTTAAGCTCAAGCTTAAGGATCTATATCCTTCCTTTAAATGGCGCCGTCAACCCATCGATTTATTTTCCTTCCTTATTTCACGATTCGAATTCCCGGGCATGGCGGTCTTCAGTGCATCTAACGGTAAGTAATCAGGTAGAAAGCCCGTATGCAGTGATTTTTTCCAATTGCAACGTAGATTAGACCTGATTCTCATTTAACAAGTACATGCAGACAATCGCCTACTTATGCGTATGCTTTCGGTCCAAACAGAGAGGTAAATGAAGATACTGAGGCCTCTGCAACACGCTTTCATATTCTGTCGATAAATGTTTGATTGAAGGGTGAGGGGAGTATTTGGAGTAAGCCCATTCCTTTCCGGTCAGGTATGGATGATTGGTTGAATAATTAGTGGAAAGGATTCCTTATATAATAAAATTTTGTTCAGTTTTAATTTTGGTTTGATTTTGGTGTAGGCTATAGCTATACCAGAATACCTTCTTACATAGCTGAAGGAGGTAAGAGGAAGAGATGGAGAAAATGTTTCATTGTTCATAACCTGTAGTATTCGAATTTTTATTTTACCTCGGTTTACATTTCTGAATTAAGTTGATGGAGCATTACCCGAAAAATATTGCATTTGTAAAGTAAAATCAAATCGGTAAACTTCAACATCAAGTTCGACGCAGAATGCACGAGGAAAGAGGCTACTTCCTACTGAGCTCTGCGTCGCAAATCACTTATGAATTTATTTGTGGCGTTCTTTTTTTATGGTTACTTTAATAAATTAAGGTAAATATAATAATTGTCTAGGCGCTGAAATCTTAAAATCGTGTTTTTGGTTAATACATCAACACTACTTCCAGCGCCAGCCATCATTATTTCTGTTTTGCCCGCCATTTCATTATGTTGATTGAATATTTAATATAAATTCAGCTCGTTTGAGCGTAGAAGACTTCAATTTGAATAAGAGCATGTCTTTAAGATTTTTTAGGAAGCCTTTGGTTATTGATTGCCGATGATCAGTCAGAGAAGGGAGATTATTCTCATGGTCGGCGGAGTAAGGACGAAAGAGAAAGGCCTCGGTCGTATTCCGGGTTTTGCATTATCACGTATTCGGGCTCGTTTCTCGCCCCACTTTGCTTCGAAAGTTTTTGCTTACGATTCCTTGTTCACGGTGAAGTGGAAGCATACTGCCGTGATTCATTTGGGGATCCAGCGCTATAAACCCAATGAGGTCTTTGCTTAAGATTGATTTCACTCCAAAACACTCCGCTAAATGAAGGTTTTGGGACTGCTCCGGATTTCCTTCGGCATTTTTTTCCCGGTTCCCGAGATAAAATTCCGCGGAGAGGAATTACAAGGCGTCCTTCCTCTGCAGGGATATCTCCATTCTTCCCATCGCCCCCACATCCAGCGCCCCAAACCCCTCGCTCCCGTCTTATCTCCCAGTGATCTCTTCCCTCAAGTGTCGCCGGGAAGTTCTCCTTTCTTGGCCAGCGAAGGGACCTCGGCGATAAGGAAGGCATTTGCCGCTCAGAGGGCTGCTAGGACGTATCCGTGCTTCGAGAAAAAAATGAAGATAATGTTTCGAAAGACAAATTGCGAATAGTTTCCCTGAGAGTGGACATAGATGTACGAATGACTTCATCCGGATTATGTTCAAGCATTATGAAACGGCGGTGGTTTGATTTCACTGCTAAACAAACACATATTCACTCACGGCTTCATTTTTTCTCAGTTCAGGGCCATGTCAAAAAAGCCAGGACCAAAAACAAATTTGATACATGTACAAACTAATCCTTAATAGGCTGCTTTTCATGTGCGGTGATAATGTCCTCCATCCCTTTGTCGCGTACTCTTGCGATGGCCTTCGGATATTTTGTGGATGAATCTGCACATTATTTATTATTATTAGGCAATCTACTGGCTGAAGTAGATTTCGGTTGGGAACATCTATCAATAAGGATTTTGTCTCTCCTACCAAAACACAAATCCACATCCAAACATACAAGAAACCCTTCTTCATCTCTGTCTAATTTCTTCCTCCCTTCATCAAGTCCAGCATCCTTATTCTATTTCTGCTCCTTCCTCGTTTGCCTATCATTCTCCCCTCTATCACAGTCTTCTATAAAGATAATGCGAATTCGACTATGACAAAAAGCAATCGGAGACAGATACACAGCCCCCTGGAATTTTTTTTTTCACGTTGAATTGTGGAAATATTAAAGTTTATGACTCTCCGTGGTAGTGCAAAATTAATAGGATTAACAGTGCTACCTGAAATTATATACGGTGAAAACCGTAGTATATGACTCGTATCATATCGGTGAAAAAATAATGAAGCAACATATTTTTTATGGAGATATAGCTTTTTTAGTATTCAGTATTTACAGAGTAGTATTTACACTTTCAGACTTCACTTCGTGGAATTGTTTGATGCCCATATTAAATGAGTTTGTAATTTTCCACAGTTTTCCTCTAAGTCTATGGAAAATTAAAGACTCATTTAATATGGAGATCCTTAGATATATTGATACATTTTAAAATTATTTATTTAACACACTGTACTTCTTGCCATAGTCATTTTATTTTATATTTATATGAAACATTGGATGTTCAATAAAAATAAATGTAACGTTCTGAACTAACATTAGTAATTAGTCAAAAATTAGTGTTTCTGTTAGGAAACGAGGAAGATGGGATGCGTTTTCCCTCAACGAAGTGTCTCCGTTCTTAATTCCGCCCGAGTCAAAAGTCAGATTCCAGAGCCGTCCGTTCTCCGAATCTCTCCCTTCCTCAATCTCCTTTGATTTTGCCTTCTTTCCCAGGCGTAGAAAGAGAGAAGAGACACCCCGGGGGGGAAGGAGGGGTGGCTTGTGTTCTTAGCGGCGGAGGGAGTAGGACTGGAGTGAAAATCGCGGCATCCCTTGTCTCCTCCCCTCCCTTGCCTTTACCCCTCTGATTGGGATTCCTTTAGAAGGAGCCAGAAGAATTTACCCTTTCCTGGACAAACGAGAGCTAATTTATTTCGCTTGCATTTGTTTTGTACCACAATCCCATTTTTTCCCAAATCTCTCCTCTTCCCCATCTCGCCTTACATTTTTCCCATAGAACGCGCGCTCACTTTCCTCCTCTTTCCGCTACTGAGCAAAGTGGTGCATTTTTTGGATTATTTACGGGAAGCATTAGCTCTTTCCGGTGAACTTAATTCTTTCAACAATTTTGATTTGATTTTATTTTTCGGAAAGTTAAAACGTACTCATCGACGTCCTTCTCCCTGATCACTAATCGAATTTACGAAGCTGACCTTCGAATATTTCTTCCTATCTCTTTTCGAAACTATTGTTATTTATTCAACAAAAATCTTGAGTTAAGATTTCCAACGATGAGAAAATCAACAGCATTTAAATTCATCAATAGGTTTAATGCCACAAACCACTTTTGTATTTGTTCTCGTTTCTTTCTTTGTTCAATTTCCGTGGCTCATATTGTGATATCGAAGTTATAGGGTACAAAATATCAGAAGAGATAGCATAGTATAAGGTTCATCAGCAAACGGTTGGGAATTATGCATCTCCAAGAGTAACATTTTGCAGTCCCTATGTACCTTCAATAACCGGGTCAAAATTTGGGATTTTTCTGGAAATAATAATTTTTTCTTTGATTATTTTAGGAAATCAATATAATCCAAAACAACTATCTTCGAAAATGCATGTTGAAATCCTTATATTAAATATTTTTCTGTAGAGGTGTCAAAGTTACCTTTGAAATTCAGTATTTTCTCGAAACTCTTCTCTTCCTATGCATTTAGATACGAGCTTAATCAGATATTCCTGTTATCAATATCCAATTACAATGAACAATTGCAGAGATAGAAAATTATTCGCATTGACCAGGATTCAAAGCCAGGTCCCTCGATGTCCGACCGAGTTCTTTAGCCAGTTTAAACTATTGAGGCGTCCTCCTAAACTCTGAAATTTTTATTGCATTGAAATGCATATTAGCGGATGACTCCGTTAAAAGTTACTGTTGCGGCATCCCCCGCAGTCTCTTGGAATCTAGGTATAATCATCGCGGTACGAGTCTCACGTGGACCATCGATGTATCCACCATTTAGACAGCACATGAAAAACTTCCCAAGTGTAGTCTTTGATACTAAATACGTAGGTAGCGTTTTTGAATTAAAAAAATCTTCACTTGAGTGAGAGATGTGCAATTTTCACGAGAATATTTAGATTTAGTGCGCCATATTCAAAACAAGTAACGACAATCTTGCTAATAGCAATTGCAAGCAGTCGGAAAGTGAACGCTCCTCAAGCTCAAGGACCTATTTCTCCTTTTCTCTACATTTATTAATTTGCTTGAATTCACAGTTTTAAAACTCATTTCCCTCACTCGTTCGCTACTAGACTCTTCGCTGTCACAACCCCCGCGGTCTGGCACGCGGATCTAACTAAGAGATTCTCTCATCTCCGTATTCTCCGAGAAGGAATTGGCCATTATTACCAATTTCATAAATCTTCCAACTCGAGAAGATATATCGCCCTTTTCCGAAGCGGCACCGTCCGAGTCGCAAGAGTGGAAGCAGCGGCAACCGCCGCCGCGTTCCACCCCTCCCGCCGCGGGGGATTTCCTTCGAATCGGACGCCGTCCCTCGTTTGTTTTTTGTATTGTACATTCCCTCCCTCATTTCGATCTGCGCGCTCCGAAGATATTCAGCCTCGATTCTCCATTTCGCGTCGTTTATTTTTGACACATTTTTTCCAAAACAGAGAGCGAAAGAGATTAGGGGGATGGGGGGGAAAGAGTTAAGTCCCATTCCTTCCTTCTTTACTGCGAGAGCTCCCCCGCCCCCCCCCCTTCCATCTCCTTTTCCCTTTAACGTAAGAAGACGGAGGGGAGAGGGTGGGGGCGGGGCTGGAGGCAGGAGGATGTCCCTTTCGCTTTCCACGGAGAGTGGAAGGGGGAAGAATCCCAAAGGCTCCAGGAGACGGTCGCTGGAATTTCACTTACGCGGATGCATTGCCTCCTCGATCGCAAAAATCCTAACGAGAGTCGAGGGAATGGGAGAAAAAATGGGCCCTTGGCTTCATTGTTGTGCTTTCCTTCTCTTTCTGTCCTCTTCCACCCTCTCGTGGCCCTCACCCTCCCTCCCACACGGAGGAAGTCAAAGGGGGCGAAAGGACGAGATTAAGGGAAAGGGGAGTCCCTTAAAAACCTTGCCCCGAGTCCACCACTCTCCATCCCCACGGCGCGGCGCCCTATTCATCCTCCCGCCAAGATTGCCCTCACCTCGCCCGATGGATTCGCCCCCGACTCCCCCTCCGCCTCCGACTGTTGGGTCGGGGGCTGGGGGCGGGAGAGGAGGGAGAGAGGCAGTGCCGCGACGGTGGTGGTAATTGCCGCGCCGATTGCTTTCTCCCGCCGACCGGATTGGATTGGACAGCACAAGGGCCGATTGCTCTTCCGGGCGACGGAAATTCATTAGGAGGTGATTACGGGGCCCTTGGAGCGCGCAAGTGCGACCCCAGCCAGTGAGATGCTGAATTCTTTTCGTTGGAACGAATTTTGAGGCTGCTACTGGGTGACCTAGCTACCCTTACATGAGTTCAAAGAGAGTTGGTCATTGGTTGGTCTCTGACGCTACATTTATAACCGCTGCCAATAGTAAAACGTTTATACTATGAGGGCTGTCCAGAAGATAAACTCCGTTTTCGTGTAGCGTGAGAATTAGAGGAAGGATCCGAATAATCGCTGTGTTGCCGCACACAGTAGGTCAGTACGCCTCGATCTGCAATGGTTGAGACGTCGCGCCGATTGTCGTTTGTTTACGATATAGAGTCAAAATGAACAATGCAATTGGAATTTCCACCAAATATAAAGTCCGTTCGGTGATAAAGTTTTTAGTGGCAATAAACTTCAAAGCTGCTGACATTCATCGGGAAATTTGTGCTCTGCACGGACAAAATGTGCTTAAAAAAACAAGATTTGTGCGTCAGTGTTGTCTTTCATTTAAGAGTGAACACAAATGTCCATGATTATGACAGAAAAGGAAGGACGCCTGTATGCGGTGAACAATGAACTGCACCTGAAAATTGATGGAAATGTTCGTGAAAATCGGCGTTTTACGATATCTGAAATCATTAGAATGTTTTACGCATATTTCTACGGCTCTATTGCATGGTAACACGACTGAAAAGTTAACCTACAAACCTGCAGCCTAAGCAAAATAAGAAGCAAGGATTTTGCTGCGAAGTTGGAAGATTCGATTGTGCGTAGCCATGAGCAGCACCTACGAGTAATACCACTGCTACACTTTGGTAATACGTACACTAAGATCGACGGCCAAACTGACATAGTTTTTCCAGAAGTGGGAAAGGGAAAAGAGTCTGCCATTAAAATTGCAAATATGGATAAATACATGGAACGAATGTTGATATCTTGTGGCTTACTGGATGAAATGTGCAAATAATGCAGTACATGAACGGGGAGAAATAACATGAAGTGGGAGGAGCATGGGAGAAAATTGAATTGAGATTGCTACTGGAAACTAATCCCCTAGTATGTGGAGCAATGCGATGAGGTGTTCTTTACTGAAATCTAACGATTGTGCAAATAGTGGACTTTGTGATAAGTAGTCTTGTTTTTTATAAGAACCCGAACGTAACACGTTTAATTCGATTCAGATATAATGACGAAGGTGATGGGAATACTCGCAACGGATTGCCATCATGAACGCTGTGGTCGGTTAAATTCCTTTCACTTCCTGCTATTGTAACTTGATGATTATTAGTAGTTATAACGAGAGATAACCGGGAATTAAAGGCATTTGCGTCATCGGGGATAGGTGGGTTATTTGGTAAGGGTATGCTGTTCAGTGAACGAAGGAAGGGTGGATGGAAACCCAACATCGGCATTAACCTACTCTAGCGAAAGGCGCCAAGAGGTTACACAATTTAACGTCCCATCCAACGGACGGCGTACTCCACTGGAAGTGCTCCCATATAAATGGAACCCCATGAAGGACTCGAGATACCTCTGAAAAATCCTGCTACCTTCTGGATTTGAATCTCCGGGTGGGAAGACGATAAATTAGCCACCACACATTTCCAATCACCTTTGACCTGTAGTAACAGAAAGGTATCAGTTAGATTACATTTTGATTGATAGATGCACGGATTTAGAAACAGCATGATCAATTCGCAGTTTCCCGGGAGCGAATGTGGACTCTGATAACAATTTCGTAGTTATGAAGTGTAGCCTCCGATTCAAAAAGATAAAGTAGGGGCGGCGGGTTAGGAAATGGAATGTAGAAGCAATAACTAGATTGACAAGGAAGGAGCATGAGGAGGCTGTAGAAAAAACCATAGGAGACGGTAAAGAGCCGAGTATCGAAGAAAAATGGGAATGTATCGGGGATATCGAAAGCCTTAAAAGAAAATATAGGAACCGTTAACGGGAAAAGGACAAGAAAATCGTAGATCACGGATGAGGTGATTAGAAAGATGCATGAGAGAAGGAAATTGCATTAATGAGATCACTAATCGAGAGGAATATTGAATACAACCAGGACGTTTTTGCCTGTTTCGTAGATTTCCAAAAAGCATTTGATAGAGTGAATTAGGAAAAATTAATGCACGTGTTGCAGAAAATAGGAATGGATTGGAGGGACAGGAGACTGATCCGCAACCTGTACATGTCTCAGACTGCTCAGGTGCGAGTGGGGAACGGAGAGCCCGGATGGGCAGTGTTAGGAAGAGGTGTAAGGCAGGGTTGCCCATTGTCACCGGTACTGTTCAACGTATATGTAGAGGAAATGATTAAAGAGGCATGGGAAGAACTGGAGGTAGGAATGAAAGTCGGAGGGGAATTGGTAAAATCGGTTAGGTTTGCTGATGACCAAGCATTAGTTGCTCAGTCAGCCAAGGGGTTGCAAACATTGTTGAGTGAATTGGAGGTTCAGTGCGATAAATATGGGATGAGAATCAATATTAATAAAACAAAGGTTATGCGATTTTCCAGAAAGAAAAAGGCTAAGCTAAATATTAAAATTGGAGCGGAAAAATAGAGCAGGTAGAAAAATTTACCTTATTATGTGGAACTGGTAGAACAGTTTATCGCCTAAGTGTTTTGGACCAACACGGTCAAAGTAGTAGGGTCAGGAGAAGAATTTCGATCGGCATAGAGGCTTTCACAAGGAGGAGTCAATGACGGAGACGTTTAGTAGGGATGTTAAGGCAAGTCTCGTAAAAACTCTGATATGGAGCGTAGCCATGTACGGCGCGGAAACGTGGTCACTGAAGCTGGAGGATAGACGTAGATTGGAGGCTTTTGAAATGTGGATGTGGAGAAGAATGGAGAAGGTGAAATGGACCGAAAGGAAAACAAATGAGGAAATACTAGGGATGGTGGGCGAGGAGAGGGGTTTGTTGAGAGAAATCCTATGGAGGCAGGAAAAATGGATTAAAGGCGTATTGAGCGGTAGTGGAATGTTGAAGAAGGTAATAGAGGGGAGAATGTTGGGCAAGCGAGGAAAGGGTAGGAACAGGATAGGGATGTTGGATGGGATGAAATGAGGAAAGAAGAACACAGAGATGAAGAGGGACTTGCTGTAGAGTAGGTCGCTGGGTGGTGTTTTGTTAGGAGAAACAATATGTAGGTAGTTGTAGCCACCCAAAACCTACCTAACTAATTGATTACTTTAAAAAAACCAATTCAGAATGAAGAAATATTGTCTATTTTTTGCGGCGGTAATTCGAAGTACCAAGATGGTGAATTTTGTGGTTTATTTATTTATTTACATACTTCGTTGCAATTAGGTAATTTTCCTGGTGGCAACGGTCCAGTGTGATCACTGGTCACTCTTACAATGCACATACATACACACACAAGAAGAACAGATATGAGACAAAGTGCTCGTATATTCAATGACACTTTTAAGATTACCGACCTCTCCTTTACCATCACACAAGGATTAGGTGTACACCACACGAGTACATACTACGCACCGTCCATCGCCACACTTCGTCCGTAATCACGTATCTTGAATTTCATATACCGTTCAAAATCGCGTCCCGTTAACACATCATTCATAGCACAAGTACATACGGTTTTATTTCTCACTCACACGTTTTTAAGGCGAGCATACACCTCGTTTTAAATTTATTTAATGAATAAGGTAAGGACTTAAAGATATCCTCAGGTAACTCATTCCATTCTTTTATTCCACGATTGAGGAAGGAGTTTTTTTTAATGTTTGTTTTGTGCCCTCTATGTTTTATTTTGAACTGATGGTCCTTCCGCCCAATGTTTAAGTAATTTAATTGGAAAAGAAATCGTTGACTGGTGTTAATAAGTTTGCATGTTTCTTCCAGGGTGAGAACGGGAAAAGGAAATTTAACAGCACAAATTGGATATAATTGCTACTGGTGATTAATGTAACTGAGTAAATAGATGTAATATCACAGAACGAACCGTTACTTTGGAGAAAAATTGTGACTAGATAATTCAACTGATTATAATTGCATTGGTATAGTGGTCTTCATGAAAATTCCTTTTTACAATTTGGTAATTTTCTCGTTTGTCGATGCAAAGTCTTAATCAGTCATGCGACATTTTTGCAGTACCTTTTTTGGTGTGGAGTGTCAAAAATTCACCTGAATCGCAGTTCTACTAACTTGTCCCTTTATTTGCATCGTGCTTTTTCCTTGAACAAAGAGTTATATTTTCAGCAATAATGAAGGTATACACATAGGCAATGATATAATAAGAGAATACGTACTACTCCAGTTTGTCTTTACTCCATCGGCTCTAAAAATATTTTTAGAATTGAATAGCTAAAAGTGATTGAGGAAATATTGCAGTAACTAACGCGAATATCCTTGTGAATGCAAAGGTGTTTGATTGATGAGGTCGGACCAGAGGTATTTAATTCTAATTCCGCTGATTGGATGCCGATGTTCAACGAGACCAACGTATTTGACCTTTTCACCCGACTTATCTCCTGTGGTTCAGGTGCGACTCAAGCAATAATAATTCGAGGGAATCTCGTCGATGACTCTGCTCTTTGCGGTGGAATGAATGTCTTTTGCCGTCCATCAAGGATTGGGACCCGAGATGATGGGAAGGTGAGTGGGTTCACGGGTGCAGGAGACTAGGAAGCAGTTAAGCCTTAACGATCTTATAATTAGTGCCCCATTTCACTCGGGTTAACCGAAGTCGCTCGTGGGTTTATTGCGCTCTGGACGACGCGGCTGTTTGCCGGCGAGGCAACGAACCTCTTCCTTGGGACCGATGGGGTACTTCCCCCGCCCTCTTTTCCCTGCCCTTTGACCTCACGGTTTGTTTTACTTCGCCTACCAGTCACCGCATTCTCTTGGGCAATCACTTAAAATCATCTCGCGAAGGGCACTTTCTAATTTATGGTTTTATTAAATCATTCCTCGTGGTTAAACTTGAAAAATAACAATCACATTCTTCCTTTCGGCAATAATTCATGGTGGTACTAGAACTTATGGGTTGCTTTGAGGTTTTTTTGACAGTTTGCATTCAGCGATTTCTGAAGTTTTCACTCCTCCTCCTCACTTCGAAAATTAGCTTCCTCTTTTAAATGGCCGCTTTCCTTAATTCAGTTTTTCTTTGAATTCAAGACATTTGGTTTTATTTCATTGCTTTCCTGTTCCATTGCGCCTACATCCTCTCATTTCACGTCTACCGGTTCTCGGAAGACTATATGCATCCTTTTACAGGTCCTCTGTGTTCAATTTTGAAATTAAGTTAAAGAGGCCTCGGAAATGTGAACATACTTGGACAGTTTTTTTTAATAATTATACCTTAAGAGAAACTGCTTCCGGTTAAACTCGTTTTTTTGTCGAACTCTTTATCAGCCTTCCTAATTGAAGGTAGGAAAAGGATTTTAAGATGAAATCAAGAATGTGTGATAATTTCACCTTTTTGTCGCTAATCTTTATGTGAGTTCAAAGTTTTATCCATAGCTAACTTAAAATTTTAGTTGTATAAGAAACAAGAATGGGACAGGTGAAAATTAATTATTGAATATTGGATATATCCATAATCCGTTCTCTTTATTGCACCCTGTAAATTTACAGCAGGAACATTTTTTTTAATTATGGAGAATTTATGTTTACTTTACATTATATATAATAGGAAAATTTAACATAGAGTCACGTGAGTATTTTCCCATGTGCAATATTTGCATGATGACGTATTTTTATTTTCCTATCGATTGGGTGATTAAAATTCTTAGTTTTCATGAGCAATTGACCCATGTTCAGTTCATCTGAATAGAGCATTGCCAAATCTCACGTTTCTCTTCGCTTTCGCTAATATATATATATATATCGTATCTCACTCCACTTACCTTAATCTGGGTAATGACCACGATGGCACCGTTATCAAGGTTATAAGGATTCGCATTGCACAATTCAAAATATTAGAAGTAAGATGGTGGCAATTCATAATTGATGAAAGCTATATTATAAGTTAATGCTGCATGTACTATTGTCAGAAACCTTAGGGTAAAAACAGAACGACGAAATCATGGAGAAAATGGCAAAAAACAGCATACAATGGAAATTGGCAAAAGGTGTCGGTTAACAAAAACTGAAGACAAGACCTTCACCATTTCGATTAGGATATAATGATTATTTCTCTCACTGGAGGTATTCTGAATGACGGCATTACATGACCCTAGACATAATGAACAGTTTCATCACTTAACAAATGTAAGTAGGATGGACGGCCCCGGTTGCTGCACTCCAAAGGAATTAATATATTGCGAATCCCTTGAACTAGGCATAAAGCAATGCTGTTTTTTTTATTCTTGCGACCGTGGAAGCTCTGGTCGTAATGCCGGAACCGCACAGGTACTCTTGTTTTGGTTCAGGTCTCGAGGACGAAATACCCAAGAGGATGATTTACACGCAGGCGAAACAAAGCACTAGGACAGAAAATCATAATTTACCGGACGAGGACAGATTAACTGCCCGCTTTAGTATCGAGGCACTTTTTTGCCTATTAAAGGGGGAGCTATTTTAGAGCGCCTTTCCGTCTCAGAATAGAAACACTAAAAAGTGAAATATTTGAGGCGAATTCTTTTTATTTTTCTTTCCTTTCGTTTATCTCCTTTGCGCTGGAGCAGAACACTCGGAGGAAGGTCTTTACCGCGCACGCACTCGCATCATCTTGTTATCTTCCGCTCTCCACCCTCCCTCCCCCACCGCCGATCCCCTCTTCTCTTTGCGCCTTCCCCGCTATTCCCCCGTTTGGAGCCCCTATGAACCATGTTTACATTCCAAACTTTTTGCGCCCGGATAGAAGAGAACGACAGACGAACGAATGCTCTGTTATGGTTCCATTACATATTTACTGATAATCGAAACCTTGCGCATGTTCTCCTGACACTGGTCGGCTAACGTAAGCATTTTCTTTATCGAATAATTATCTAAAAAATTAAAAAAAACCTTATCGCCCTAATTCAAACGGAAAAATGAGTGGCTTCAGTAAATGTGGAGAATTTTCTTTTGGAAGAACGCTTGGTGGATTTGCTGGACCGTCGGAAATATTATTTGCCCACCAACCGCTCTTCCTATTTGCGTTTTGCAGATATAATTTATTATACAACTTTTAATTGAGGCATGTTAAAAGCCGTCGATGATTTAAGCCTTTAATTTAATAAACGTGGAAATGCCTAGTACAAGATATTGAATGAATTCATTTTTCCAAAAAAAATGCCGCGAGGAATTATTACTCGATCATTCACAGTCACCAATTGCTTTTTCGCAAAATTTTCGCTGTTAAAATGGAATTTGGATCTTTGATATCGAAGTTAGAAGGGTCTCCATTTTTATCTACGTAGCGTTCACTCCATGGCAGTGACGAGTTGTGGTGGATCCTGGCGGCCAATTTCAGTGTCTCTTGAATTACTACGATAAGCCCCTCTGGACCAGGAGAATTGAAGCTCATAGTTGTAGGTTTGCGCGGGCTCGGCAGGCATTTATTCGGTGAAAAGTTTCTTATTATCAGTATTTTCCATGTTTTTAATAGATCAACGGAATTTACAAATAGAGATTAAAAGTCCTTCGAGGGTAATACATGCTAAGTAAAATTCCTACTGCAATACTAGAAACGGGTGGTCAAATATTGCGAAATTGAGACTCCCTGATTGTCATTTTGTGGTGCAATTATCTCTCTTTGAGATGAATCAGATTACCTTTTTGGGATGATTCCTTTTCATGCTACTAGATATGACTTCTCCGTCAAAGTTTTTATGAACTTAGACGGTCAGCAGCTATGTTGCTGCCTCGCCCGCTAAGTGATCCTTCCCTAATAATTTCCCATTGTTCATGTTTTTTTATGCTCGCAACTAAACTCCAATGTGGGAAAAATGAATGATTTTACGGAGATGATGCTGCGTGTGTTCAGCTGTCGGCCAACTCTTTTAACACCTAGGAAGCTATGTCTAGGAAGCGTTTATAAATTTCGAAAAAGAAAAATAGTAATCGGAAAATGTACTTATTAGTATTCCATAATGATTTACTTTTGACGAATGACACCTTTTTGGTGGCTTGCAGGGTATTGATGTAGATGTAGATTTATCATATTATTATAACGTGAGGCTGGCAAAACTTGCTCAAGGTGTCTCTAGGCTGGTGCACGAGTATAGTTGACCCTTAAGATAGAAAATTTGGATTGGTCACTGAACTCCGTGCACCAAACTCGAATAGTACCAAGGGCTCAAGGAAATGGATTTAGCAGCCGCATTCCTGGCTGTGAATTGACAAACTTTGAAATAGAAGCGAAAAACCATATTAGCAAGAAACATCTGCCATTTGACATTATAAAGGTTTTTGCCATGGCGGGTTTATTAGTGAAATTTTCGATCCCCACGGTTAAGAAACATTCTGTTGGATAGTTCTTTGAGTTCCAAGCAAGTTTGCCGATTTTCTTTCACTTTTCGCTGGTGTTTCTCTGCGTTACCTTTATCTCCCGAAGAAGAGCTTAACTACAGATAAGGCTTGAGCACGCGAGATTAGTTTCTAAAGCTCACCACTCGAACATTTGGACATTCCAGTAGACTTTGACAAAATACCAGATTAGCGAAAAAAGCGACTCACTTGGTGCCTTCTAAGTAGAGTCAGAATGGTTTTCAATACGAGATAAATTCCCCAGTCTACTTGGAAATTGGGACTTAACTGCGATCTGCAATATCATGAGAAGAACAGTGCGAAATAAATATCCGGCGAAATTATGATATTAATCTCGAAATGAGGCTTAAAGAACGAACAACTCATTCAATTATTCAATATTATAACGACGGGAATCGCAGAAAAGTGTAAATTAAAAATATGGTAGTCGGCGATCATTTATATTAAACAAATGACTTCCTCAGACCAATAAAATAAACGCGCACCAAAGTCAAGAAATATGTTACGATACATCGTTGTATTCTATTATGCCCTCATTCATGTGCAAAAGGAAAAGCTTTTGTTTCCCGATGATTCAGCCTAATTTTCTACATTTATATGAGATTTGTTTCACTAAGAATACATGCATGTCTGAATTGTATGAAAGTACAAGCAAAATATAACTTATTTTATTTTTGGTGCAGAGGAAGACAATTGGTTGAGGGAAGATCTTTAATCCTAGCTCAGGTTCCCTCCCACTGACCTCGCCCTTGCTCAGGCTTCCTTCCGATTCGCTTCGGCCTCTTTTGCCAGCAGCCGCGTGCCTAACCCCCGACGTCCACATCCTTTTGTCTTTCCGCGGAAAAAAAGCATTCATCCCGCCAACAGATAGAGGGGAAGGGGCCGTCTCGTGCCCAGTCATTGGCGCCCTCAGGGCCATGGCGCAAACAGGGTCGAGGGATAGGATTCCGGGGCGGCAGAGTGACTGAGATGATCGATATCGGGCGCATGGGACGACGACGAGGGGGTAAAAGGGCGTCAGGAGGATAATCAGGCGCGCGTTATAACTTGCCTTTCGCCACGCGCTAATTTACCCACGGTCTTATCTTAGTGAGACGACGTTCCTACGTTTCGCTTTAGTTTCCCGTTTCAGGGAACGGCTCCTTTCATTCTCCCGAAGGAAGGGGAACGGATTGGCCGTGGCGAAAGAGAGTTTGCCCATTACGGGTAGTCTGCCTGGCAAACCGTGGCAAAACATTTGTTTTGGAAGCGGCGGAGGAACAAAGGCTGTTGGGATGCGAACCGAAGACGGAGCCGCGAGGCCCCGGACGTTTCGGGTGTGGAGAAACATTATGCCAACCGATTGAAGATCCGAGCGTACGAGTCTTTGTGTTTGCTTGTGCTTCGAGCGCGCGATCTATCATTTCCATGAGAAGCCAATCCATAAGACGCTTGAATTTCCAAGTGAGAAGGAATGCGAGATGCTATATTTGCACAATTCCAGTGTTCCAATTTTAAATATCGCCAAAACAGTATGTCGATGTGTTGAGACATTTTATACAGTATCAATTAATTCCACATCTCAGATTATTCCTATAAATATCCTATTCAATTAACTCCATGCCTTAAAATAAATGGTGTCAGCCCCGGAAGCGGTGGGGTAACGTCCTCGCCTGCGGCCGCGCCGCTCGATTCACGCCTTGGTAGATTTTTCGGTGTCAAGGGCTTGAGTTTTTGTAGTTGTTTCTAAACTTATATCATTGTTAAAAGTCCGATGAAAAGGCCTAAGTACTGTTTTCGGATCAATGTGTAATAAATAAATAATCTTTCGTACGACATACTACGTTATATCCCTAGTAGTTTTCTAATGGATCAGTCAATTTTTGTGACACTTAAAACCAAGATCGATTATTCCTACAAGATCGTTGTTGCACGTAAAGTGAGTTTCTTTGCTGATCGGCTTTTCTTCGGCGATGTCAGAAGTTTAAAACGCCGAAAACGCGTTTTTATTAAATATCTATGATGTCAGAGGTTTTGTGTTTCACAAAAATGACTTTGAATTTTTTATCATTGATAAGGAGACTATTATCAAGTACCCATTTACTGATATTATTTAAGTTTAATGCCCTGAATATCTTTTAGTTCCTCATGCTTTGATATGAGTTCTGCATCATCAGCGTACAATATCAATTCGCAGAAATGACAGGACTTGAATATATCATTTATATATTATAGATAGTAAAGGACGAAGAATGGATCCTTGTAGCACACCTAATTCTATCTCATGATCTGCACTACATACAGATGCATTATACATACCTGTACCTTAGTATTTTAGTGAATAATTGTTCATCCTTTAAATATTGAGAAAACCAAAGATTGGTGGGTTCATTATATAATTATAGTATATTTTTTTAACAATATATTTTGATCTACAGTGTTAAAAGATTTTCTAACATCTATAAATGTTATTAACATGTTAAGCCTTCTATTAATTCCATCTCTGATACTGTTCACAGCTAGTTCAATGGCTTGTGTTGCTTCTTTATTTCTTTGGAAACCAAATAGAAATTTTGATATTATTTCATTCTTATCCCGGAAATTAAAGAAATGGCGTACAATTTTTAGTATCTCTCTTATAGAATCGCTTTTTTTCATCCATACAGCAATATAGTAATGTCCTTAAGAATATCTCTTAGAATTACAAGAAACATCAGGAGATTTAGCGACAGTAGCTTTTAACGGAGTCATCCGCAATATGCAAATTTCAATGCAACAATTTCAAAGTGCAAAAATCATTCGTCTTGACCGGGAATTGCCGGATCCGGTTTCGAATCTCAGTCAAGGCGGATTATTGTTACATTTAATCTCTTGGAATGATGGAAGTATAAATTTTACGGAGCAGTTTTGAAAGTTTGCCAATTTAGTTGCAATTTTTTTGATAACTCATGACGCCTTATATGGTATTTGTTCTTAAAGAGTCAAAATAGCATGTGACTTTTGATAATTCTAGTTTATCCTATCTAAACGTTTGTCAACCAGTCATGGATAACAGTTCACAAAGGTAAAGGGGAAAATAAAAAAAAACTCACAGAAATGAAACTGAGGAAACGCTGAAAACATTTGCAGAACTAAGTCATACGGGAGTGCAAGAAGGCCAGGGGAGATTAGATTAAAACCCTACTGCGAAGAAATCATTGACAATCTACAGTAGGGACACAAGAAAACCGCTTCTAAACTGGAGAAAGAAAAACAAAATACCAAATGGTCAGCGATGCCAATGGCATGGTACAAGCAAAAGGTGAAAATATTTGGATGAAATGGAACGAATGCGTTGAAATAAACTACCAACGGTGATGACTTAACTACAGAAGAAATCTTGGTAAAAGAATATGAATGGAGTACTAAGAAGAGTGAATACAGAGAAGCGAGTTTGATAGAGCCGTGAAAGACTTGAAGAGCAATAAGGCGGAATCGGTTGACGTAAAAATCGGAGAAATAATGAAGACTGTCGGAAATGTAAAAGCAAAGGATTCCCTCTTTGGAATAAACAAAGATGGATGGCTGGGGGATGGAATTCTCTAACAGAGAACTTCAGAGAAGAGTAGGAGAGTGCAATACCAAAGAATTCAAGAACATGTAAATGCGAAGAACTCAGAACTTAGAGAATCTTGAGCAGTGAAATTCTTAATTGGATAATCAACATTATAATTGGAGGGAAGATTAAAGAAAACCTTAGTGAAGACCAATTGGCATTTTTAAAAGTGGGGTGAATACACACCAGACTAATTGAATAGGAATAAGATTCAAGAGGAGGAAGAAAGGGCTATACTCAGCTTGAGGGTACCAGCCGAAAATATCATACACCTGAACAAGCCATTATAAGTGGGACTCATGGACTTGGACAAGGTCTTCGGCAGCGTTGAATTGAATAAAATGTTCAAGATACTGGAAGTGCTTGAAATGAAATATAAAGACAGACCTTTTAAAGAATCAGGGAACAATCATGCAAACGAAAAACGAAATCTGAAAAATATAAACCAAAATAAGCGATTGCGTTTTCAAGGGTGCAACGTCTCGTCAGCGCTATTCAACATACGTGCGTACATACAGCGTATATCTAGGAAAGGAAAATAAGAAGCTAATGAATTGCATATCGAAGGAGTCAAGGTGAATAAACCAACATGCAACGCAGATTCGTATCGCAGTAATTCCAAAAGCGCGGTAGGACCTACAAGCAAGTCTGAATGCCATGGGCCAAGTACTTCCTGAATATAATATGGGCGTCAACAAGAAGACATAACATCACTCATTGTGTGAGATAGAAGCTGAAATTCAATTATCACAATTTAAGTAGTGACTCTGTTGGAGGTGGAATCCTTCATCTCCGGGGTCAGCAGAATAACTTGGGCTTAGAGAAGTTCGACGAGGCATCAAAGAAAGTTCACCTCAAGTCAAGAAGGCAGATGAAGAATATAGCAATGGAGAAGGGCCAGGTAGATGAAGAAGAGACAATACTGTGTTAAAAAACCTAGGGTGGAAAGCAAAGAAGCAGTTTGTCAAAAAGTTTGTATGTGGCATTGCAGTCTGCAAACCAAAGAGGTGGAGCAATGGAAAAGTGGACCAGGAAAGAATATAAACATATGAATAATGCTCTAGAAGAGGAGAATGCTGAAGACTAAATGAGACAAATTATGATGAACGTAAAATAGAGAAGTTATCGGGGTTTAAAGAAATTAACACTGAATAAAGAATGAAGGGCTCCCCTAAATTAGTCTTAGGATAGTTCTTCCGACGAAACACGTTTAATAAAAAGAGGCAAGGAGTAAGGGAGTAAAATAATAATGATAGCAAGGTTAGATAAAATGAATGGGAGTTGTTTGAACAGGGTTATCGGTGGAGAGTATCCGATCTGCGAGTCTCTCGTATAATGGAAAAATGGAGTTGATGGTTTAAAGTAAAAATATTAATGTTTGCAAAATGGAGGATATATATAAAATCAGCACGGAAGACGTCTCTGATACGGAGAGCCTCAATTCCAACGTCTGTGACGCCGGGCAATATCTTTTACTTATTATCCTCAATACATATAGAAGGACGCAAACATAGCAACGGATGCTGACCTGACAAGAAATGGTACTTAGTCTCTTTCAAGTCTGCCCTTATTTTCAATGACATGGGCAAACAGACGGACGTAGAGCCATGTCCTTCATTTGCAACACAAACAATGACTTGTACGTATTTCCCGGTGGGCAGAATGAGTCAGTTCTGACACCGAATGTGTTTCACGGTGGTCGGGCGAGGGCCAATGTTTCGCTCAATGCGATAGTTGGTTTGCTTTTCCATTCGGTGGATTCTCATGTGCCTACACAGGCCACAAATAAGTGGGCGCAGATGAAACATACTTATGCCTAAGGATATCAATGGATACATGATTGCGTGGATGTGTTTGTCAATACTAGTATCTGTATTGAAACGCTGCGTTATTAAATGAGAGACGGTGACCCTTGTTGCGAAATAAAATATCATCCATATTTGACAAATATATTTAGAACGTTAGGTTTATGAGAGAATGATGAAATAATAGCTACTCGAGATATTCAGTTTAATTTTTTAAATATTATGTTTTTAATGCTTTTCCTTTGCTCCGAACACAAGCAATGAAACATAATATGACGCAGCACATAATCGCGTATATACTGCGTCATGATTACTGGAGTGACAATTATAGAGTAATATACAGCGGCGGGGACGAGAGCCAACGAGGGGTTGCCGTAATTTTAAATAAAGGGGTAGGAAGAAGCGTAGTCAACATAGAGCAAGCGACAGATAGAATTTTACTCGTAGAGATTAAAGCAGAGCCGACGAACTTGGTCATTATTCAGGTATACATGCCACCGAGCAACCACAAGGAGGAAGAAGTCGATAGGATGTATGATGAGTTAGAGGATATAATCGCGAGTGTTCCTGCAGGGAAACATTTGATAGTGATGGGGGATTGGAATGCGACGGTAGGCGAAGGAAGAGATGGTGGTGAGGTGGGGGACTATGGGTTAGGCACGAGGAATAAACGCGGGGAGAAAGCAATTGAATTCTGCAGGAGACAGGGGTTAGTCATCACTAACACATGGTTTAGACACCACAAAAGGCGTAGGTATACATGGAAAAAGCCAGGTGACTCAGAAAGGTATCAGTTAGATTATATTATGGTTAGGCACAGGTTTAGGAACAGTGTGATAAATTCGCACAGTTTCCCAGGAGCGGATACGGACTCTGACCACAATTTAGTTGTTATGAAATGTAATGTTCGTTTCAACAAGATAATGCAAGGGCGGCGGGTTCGGAAATGGAATTTAGAAGCAGTAAATGAATTAACGAGGAAGGAGTATCAGGAGGCTGTAGAGAAAATGATGGATGACGGTAAAGAACTGAG
This sequence comes from Hetaerina titia, assembly GCA_037158775.1. Lineage (NCBI taxonomy): Eukaryota > Metazoa > Arthropoda > Insecta > Odonata > Calopterygidae > Hetaerina > Hetaerina titia. The sequence continues at coordinate 102,895,337 of CM073774.1, read as the reverse complement.
TACTATCGAAGAAAAATGGGAATGTATCAAGGAAGGGATACTGGAAGCCGCTAAAGACACTATAGGAACCGTTAACGGGAAAAGGATAAGGAAACCATGGGTAACGGATGAGATGATTGCAAAGATGGATGAGAGAAGAAGATGGAAAAATGTAAACACAGAGTTAGGCAAAATGAAGTACAAAGAGTTAAACAATAAATTGAGAAGGGCCACAAATAAAGAAAAGGAAAAATGGTGGAAAACGCAATGCGAGGATATGGAAAGTTTACAGAAGAAGGGTGAAATTGGTGCTCTATACAGCAAGGTTAAGTTATTATCGGGAAGTAAGAAGGCAAGATCTGTGCTAACAGTTAAAGATAAGTGGGGTAAGATAATAGTTGAACCAGGAAAAATCCAAGAGAGATGGAAGGAATATATAGAAACACTGTATGGTAAGGAACTTAGGCCGACTAGGTTAGACATAGAAAAGGAACATGACGTAGAAGAAGATAGCTTAGGTCCAGGCATACTCGACGATGAAATAGAAAGTGCATTAAAGGAGATGAAAGCAAATAAGGCTGTGGGGGTGGACAATATTCCTGTATAAATGTTGAAATGGTTAGGGAAAGGTGGGAAGAAGGCCATATATGGACTGATTCGTAGTATCTATGAGGAAGGAATCTGGCCGGAAGATTTTGTGAGATCGGTGTTAGTTCCTATTCCAAAAAAGGCAAAGGCTTCGTCATGTGAGGATTACAGAACAATAAGTTTGATATCCCACGGAGCTAAAGTTATTCTCAGGATCATCAACAAAAGGATAGAGAGTAAGGCAAATGATTACTTAGGGGATGATCAGTTTGGGTTCAGGAAAGGAAGAGGTACGCGTGATGCCATTGCAGTAATGAGATCACTAGTCGAGAGGAATATAGAATACAATCAGGACGTTTTTGCCTGTTTTGTAGATTTCGAAAAAGCGTTTGATAGAGTGAATTGGGAAAAATTAATGCGTGTATTGCAGAAAATAGGAATGGATTGGAGGGACAGGAGACTGATCCGCAACCTGTACATGTCTCAGACTGCTCAGGTGCGAGTGGGGAACGGAGAGTCCGGATGGGCAGTGTTAGGAAGAGGTGTAAGGCAGGGTTGCCCATTGTCACCGGTACTGTTCAACGTATATGTAGAGGAAATGATTAAAGAGGCATGGGAAGAACTGGAGGTAGGAATGAAAGTCGGAGGGGAATTCGTAAAATCGGTTAGGTTTGCTGATGACCAAGCATTAGTTGCTCAGTCAGCCAAGGGGTTGCAAGCATTGTTGAGTGAATTGGAGGTTCCGTGCGATAAATATGGGATGAGAATAAATATTAATAAAACAAAGGTTATGCGATTTTCCAGAAAGAAAAAGGCTAAGCTAAATATTAAAATAGGCGGGGAAAAAATAGAGCAGGTAGAACAGTTTACATATCTCGGAAGTGTGTTGGACCAACACGGTCAAAGTGGTAGGGACGTAAGGAGAAGAATTGCGCTAGGCAAGGAGGCTTTCTCAAGGAGGAGGGAGTTGATGACGGGGACGTTTAGTAGGGATGTTAAGACAAGATTCGTAAAAACTTTGATATGGAGCGTAGCTATGTACGGCGCGGAAACGTGGTCGCTGAAGCAGGAGGATAGACGTAGATTGGAGGCTTTTGAAATGTGGGTGTGGAGAAGAATGGAGAAGGTGAAATGGACCGAAAGGAAAACAAATGAGGAAGTACTAGAGATGGTGGGTGAGGAGAGGGGTTTGTTGAGAGAAATCCTATGGAGGCAGGAAAAATGGATTAAAGGCGTATTGAGCGGTAGTGGAATGTTGAAGAGGGTAATAGAGGGGAGAATGGTGGGCAAGCGAGGTAAGGGCGGGAACAGGATAGGGATGTTGGACGGGATGAAGGGGGGAAAGAAGTACACCGAGATGAAGAGGGATCTGATATAGATTAGTTTGCTAGGTGGGGAGTCACAAAATGTTTATTTGATAGTTGTGTCCATCCAAAAACCTACCTTAACCGGTAGATTACCTGATAAAAAAAATACTGCGTCATACCATGTGACGAAAATAGTATAATAATAATGTAAGACGATATATGCGTCTTATTTGACTCACCCGTATTCGTGAAATTTCTGTCAAAATCTTTAAAATGTAAATTATTTTTAATCAACAGAAGGAGGTTGCGCGTCCTTCTGCTCTCTAATCTGCCTTTCGGTTGTCTCAGATGCATCAGGGTAACACATTCCATGCGTTTTTATGTCATCTTGAGCCACTCTACGCGTAAATTGAGATTCCTCTGCCGCACGTATTCGTAATTCTGCCTTTTAGGAAGCTGAAAGGCCCCGCATTATTTTAGTTCTCTCTTGTTGTCGCAACTTCTCACTTGGTGATTTAGAATGTTTGCTCTGTTTCCAGTTTACTTTTCATATTATGTCTCAGTATTACCTAATACATTCAAGGGTATCAGCAATATTTTTCGATTTTGTCCTTTAGATGTAATGGTGTCTACAAACTACATAGTGATCGTTGATTTATTTTTCAGCGACTAAATTCCTTTGTTCCCGCTCCCTTACTCTTCTTCATATTAAGAAGTGATGTTGTTCATGTTTCAATCATTAATAAGTTTTAGTTTCAATTTCTCTTACTTTTTTTTGTTTATAGTAGGACTCTTCTATAGTTGATATACTATTCTTCTCTCAAGACCATAATTTTTTTCCGTCAGTTTGTCTGCTATTTTTCCATCTACCTTACGGTTAATTTTTTATAGCAATTCTGTGTACGGCTCCAAGTTTGTCGCTCTTCCAATCTGCACTCCTTAATCCCCCGGTTGATGCTTCTTTAATATTGTATTGATCACGTAGTCCTCATGGATTCGGCTCCATTCGTTCGGATCATCTTCCGTATTGGGTACCCACTGTCACATTCCTTGTCAAAGTCCGCTGTCTTCTCAGCTTCACGGTGAGGGTATCCAAATAAAAGGAGGAATCAAGATATATTACTCAACCTAAATCAGTAAATTCAATTTTCTTTCCCCATTCCCTCGAAGATTGGCATGTGAAATACTGAACTATGATTTCGCACTCTCCGATGCATCACAAGTTAATAAGTGGACAGTAAAATGGATTTTCACCTAAGAAATTCTTTCATTTTTTTGATGATTGCAAAGTTTTATTTTTCACATCTTGTGAGAAAAATCTCGGATATTTGGCAAGCAAAAGATTTTCATTCTCACCACAAGTCTTAAATTACCTTATTTCTTACAACTCATATGCAATCATTATGACTTATGATCGATAATAGTTTTCATCCATGTTTCTTTCCTTCACAACAAGCTGGTCCGAATCCATCATTTCACAAATAGGATGGCTTTTGAAGGCAGTGTTTTCCCTGTACGTTTCCTTCTTTTATTAATGCGTAGTATATGTGTTATTATTTATCAACATTATGTTCGAACCATTGAACCTGATTCATTGAAGGGTGGGCTTTTATTTTTGCAGTAATTGTGTGACTAATTGCGCTCAGCTGAGTTTTAAAGGTATCTCAGTTACTTACCTGTATTTATCGCATCTCCAATTCGATCTTAGCCATTTCCAACTCTATTATTATAGGTATTATATACAAAATGTGTGAAGCTACGATAGTTAATGATATTCGAGTTCTAAAAATTGTGAAATATCTCTATCTACCAGCACTGTACAGGAAATTAAACGGAGCTTGACACAGTGAAGGGGTAATTAAATTTAATGGCTACCTCCAAATAGGTGTCAAGTGCCCACCATCTCCTGGATTAAGCTCCGGGACAATGGTTGCTCTCAAATCCTCTTCATTCTCTTTTGTGCCCTCGTCACTTAATTGCTCTCTGCAAAAGCCATCTCTGTCAATATTTCCCCGACGTATTTTACTCGCCCATAATCTCTTAAAACCGTCATCCTCGGGATCAATTGACTGTGGTCCTCTCTGATGACTAAATAGTTTCCTTGTCTTACTCGAGGTATCTTTTCTTGTATTTTTGCCCTTATGCTTAATTCGAACAAACTCATTGTAACTCAAGATATTTCAAATCCTTCATCTTTTGTCACGCAATTTACTAATTATGATAGTGGAAATAAGAACTCCTGGAGTGTTATCCGGGTTACTGTCGCTCTTACCCATGACCATAGTTCACTAGCCAAGCTACCCAAACGGCAAGCTCACCAGCAATTTCAGTTAATCTACATCTACACCATATCCCGGAAGCCGCCGCAAGGGCGTGTGGCGGGGGGTGTTAGGTCGCCGATACGGGCCTATACTATGATGGCATCCGGAATCCATTTCCAAGGGAAGAGTTACGAGGAGTTACTTAGAGGAGTCAATTACAATGTCTTTTTTCAGCGATTTTTAAAATTTTAAATCCTGGATCATGCTCCATATTTCCACTATCTATTTATATCTATTTTTCACTGAGCAGGCTGGCGAAGTGTATTCGTATTCAAACGGAAATAAGTGGTGCCAAGAAAGACACATACAGGCCGTCGAGTTCCTTGGGAGTCGATGTGAAAACGGCTCCTTCTTTCTTTGGCGTCTCCGTTTCCATCTATCCCATCCTCCTCGTTCGCTTGAACATCAGCGGACGAGCCAACGAGAGAGAAGATTCAGTGGAAGCTGTACGAGTTATGCGCCGGGACGGACGCATTCATTCGTTTCGCTCAAGCCCGGATCCCCATTGCTCCCGCCGCCCCCACTCTCCGTCGTCGCCTGGGCTACCTGTTTCCATTAGCGAGGTCCACGGGGAGAGGCGGATGCTGACCGGCCCCCAAGGAGCATCAACAACTCATCTCTCCATCCGCCCGGACATCTTTCATCCGCATAATTGCAAAAAATAAGTAAATAAAGAGGCCTTTATTAAGATCCCGCCCACCAAATCTTTGTCTTGCCTCGGCCGCCCTCACGGGCATTAATTGCATCTCCCGAGCAGTCTCCCACCAGTCGAGGGTTGAAAAAACGTCTGAGGGGTGAGGGAAGGGGGGGAAGGAGAAGTGGCCAGGGGCGCCGTAAGAACCACCGCGGGGACCGAATCCATCCCTCATCCTCCTGCCCGTCCCCCTGGTCCCCGTCCCCCGGAACCGAGAGAAGCAGAGGGAGAGGAGTGATGTATTAATCAAAAGGCTCCAGCTAGCCCTCCTCGGGCCCTCCAAACTTCCGCTGACAGCCGCGTTATTAAAAAGCAATTAGAGGGTGGGATGTGGAGGATGGGGTTGGGATTCCCGCCTCCTAATCCTTCCCACTCTCTTCCCTGTCTTTTTACCAGCGGGGAAGGGTGACGTGCGGAAGGGAAAGGGTTCAGCCCTCAGGGTTTTTACCCGCGCAAGAAAACTACGTGAAGCTCGTCTTCGCCTTCTCCAGGATTGCCAACAGTGTTGTCGCTCGAATCCACGTTCTTACTAAACCCTTGTTCGTTGGCTACTTATTTTTATCGAGGTTCTTACTCTGTAGTTGTGGATTGCGCGAATGAAAAATCTATTCGGAATTGGACCAATTACAAATTTCTCACATTAAAATTTTAGGAAGAAGCTATAATGGCGAATGCCAGAAGGACCCCTTGATTTTTTTCCAACATGGTTCCTCGGCCGTTTAATGTTTTGTCATTGCTCACGTAGCCACACGGAGATGTGTCGTTTTTGAGTTCACTCTTATTTTCCTATTCCTATAACTGTTACTAGAAAATATTCCCTTTGGTTAATTTTTTCCGCAACGTACACTGCTATTATTTTTTTACTGAAATTTATAATTACTCATTGTGTAGCACCTTTTTAGCCAGTGATTTCAGGTTGTATTGTACAATACTTGAGTGCGTGAATAGACCAGAGAAATCAAAAGTTCTGTTAACATTTTTGCTGGCTAAATCCTATTCCGCACAGATTTTGTTTCCAAACTCATATTCCTTTGTGCACTTTGGGGCCAAAAGTTACTGAAATTTAGCTGCTGCGATACAGCCATAATACCCTAATTTCTTAAAGGTTATAGTTATATTCGTGTTTTTCCATATCCATATGAAATAATATTATTTTGCGTAGGAGAGAGAATTCTGGTGGGGTCCACCGCATTGCTGCTTCACAGCCATTGACATAGTATTACGCACCACACCCATCGAAATGGTCGCCACTCAATATTATGCCGCTGCGGATATATCTGCATTTGACTCAGGTCTTGGGTCAAATATTGAATTTATTTCTTGAGACTTTATTTCTTGAAACCATTTTCCGTAGACAGAAAAAGTAAATTTCTTATTTAATTTTTTAACCCTTTAGCACGTGCCTCGTATTTAAGGGAGTCAGTTATGAGGGTCAGAAAGTATCCAATTCCAAGGAAACAAGCTCATCTGGAGTCTTCCCTCCAACGTGGGACTCATAAATCCTCCGTAATATCCGGCCCAAATGCTCACGACCCTTTATGCCCGAGTGAAAAATGGTTTTCGGATAATGAAGCCCTCTAATCCTTCCTGCACCCCCAGTCTCTGGGTAAAACAAGTGTTCAGGCAGTGAGCGCACTGGGAAAATACCATTGACACGGCTGGTGGGTGTACAATTAGTAGTTATCCGGAAAGTAGTTTCTTAATTCACCGATAACGTAGTAGATACGAACCACGAATGATATGACCACAAGGCGTCCGAAAATCCGCTAATTGTCTACCTCATGAATGAAGAGGAATATTATAAATCATTTTATTTTGAGCAATTGGACGTACTTCGACCACTCAAATCTGCGGGTGACGATAGAAAAATAACGTAATGGGAACTTTGCGATCAGCAGAAAACAAATTTATTATTAAAATAATTTCCATAAATTATTGTACCTTGAGGTATAACAACATTATATTAGTGAGATAAGAGCAGAGCCGAAGTTTCAAGTGTAATTTTTCAGGCGAATGACGAGGCATCAGAATAAATGCAAACGGCCACGCTTGTGAGGAAGCATTGATTATTTGAATTTTAAATAGCCTAGGTGAGTTTTTATGACTTTATCTGACCCTTATTTTGTTGCCCTTCTTGTTACTGGCAGCTAGTCTCGCATGCGTGGGGAAGTATTCTGCAATTCAAACCCTCTCGTGGCTCATGTAGCTGTAATTACCTCCATCAGTTGAAATGCATTGCATTTTCAATGATTACTTATAGTTAAGCATAACTTTGTGCTGAAGTCCTATAAAGTCAGCGTGATGACCTTCGTCAAGGAGATGGACTGCAAACGCCGACATTCCCGTTTTCTCCCGTCTGTCCTTTGAATGGCCCTTGGCAATCCGCGCCCTGTGGCCACTCCAAGTGACTTCGATTTCCGGTTCGGTCTGCTACCTTATTGCAGTCAGCAGAAGGACAGTGACTTATGGAAGGGTCAAAGATTTGGTAAAATATTTATTATCGTTTCGAGTGATTAAATGGCCCTTTCTTTGAAATTAAAACGACGACTATCAAAATTCTTCAGCCTTTATATATTTCGTCTAAACTTTCAGACGAGAGTTGTCGCTTCTGGAATTAATGTGATACAATTGAAGTACTTTACCCGTACAAACTCAGTAATACATAATTGCGTAAGTCTTAAACTGCATTTCATGTAATGACCAAATAATTATATTTCGACCTCTGTATGGAAATATTTTTTAAATTAACCAGTTGCAAATGGAAAAGAAAAGCTAAAAATCTGGTGCAGCCAGCTATCGTTAATTGAAATGTAAAATTGAAGATATAATATTAGTTGCCACAAACTCAAATCGCCAACATGTTTCTTAACGCCAATTTAACTTAGATATTGATCATTCGCCTTGACCGGGATTCGAACCCGGATCCCTCGATATCCGGCCGAGCGCTTTAACCACTTAAGCTACCGAGACGTCCTCTTACACTCTGAAATTTTGGGGGCTTTAAAGGAACAAGATGTTGTGACGAAATACCGTACGTACATTGTCACAGGCATTCGTAGTCTAATTAATAATAATATTAATAGGAATAATAATAATAATATAATAAAAATAATAATAATTAATAGGAATTCGTAATCGAATCCCGGTCAAGGCGAATGATTTTTACTCTCTGAAATGGTTGCATTGTAATGCGCACATAGCGGGTGACTCCGTTAATAGTTACTGTTACAGTTTCTTGAAATTAGATATTGATCTAACGAAACTAGCGGAAGCATTAGGAATGAAGGATTGAAATGAATCCCAACATTAGTTTCTCAAGTGGACACTTCTTTGAATGATTCATTTTTACGAGTGAGGAAGCACTAAACATTACATTTTTCTTTCTAGCATTTCTTAGAGGAACGCATGATTTTGGCGTAACATAATTCCGGTAACCTATGCTAAGTACTTTTGAATAGTTTTTCATTGAGGAAACATTTTCACCTCCATGATTGGGGATCATTTTTGTTCCAATGCAATCCGATATGCTCTTCCCTTTTCGAGTCGGAAATCGTTTCTTAATTCCGATTCCAATCTGAAATATCTGGAGCAGAGGAGCTAAGCTTTCTATTTGCTTAGAATGCCCCTGCGAGAGACTGGCAGCGCAAGGAATGGTCACTTACTTGTAATTCTAGCACTTGTTGTCAATGCCTAGATCATAAATGAATTTCAATAGCCGCACTGTTGCCATTCCATCATAGAAGTAATTTTTTCCCACATTTTTATTGCTCTTAATATGTTGAGCACGATGACCGAATATGTAATCCAAGGGAGACTTTTCATGCATCTCATTCCGAAGAAAAATCGTCATCACGTGTAGTTGGATGCTTAGCAGTCACAAATTTGAAGCTACTCCTCTGCATCCTATTTTTTATAGAGAGTTAAATACCAAGCATGGAATTATTAAACAAGTGCATATTGAGAAGAAAAAATATAATATTTCCAATATGAAAGTGAGTCTGAATGAAAACTATCTTTCCATTCAATGAGGCACACCACTGATGACACCAAAGTAGGCTTCATACCCCCTTATTGCCCCTTATTGGTGCCTTATCATCACCTACTTTAAGAAACCTTTTTTTTACCAAAATTTCCATTGTGATCCGGCAATTAAACGGTCCTTTTTTAGGATTCGCTTCATTCCGTCTCGGATTCCCTTTACGATTAGATTCCTTAAAACGATTCTTCGTCCCGATATGGTCCATCTCCGGCTCTATCTCGGCAGCAGGAATGGCTTAATGGGCGGGGAGGGAGTGGCGGGCGGAGAACGCGGTCGTCCAAAGACATAAAACGACGTCCCCGATTCCGACCGGGGGCCGCGGGAGATTCCCGGTGAGATTGAGGAGGGGGAAGGGGGGCTGGGGGCGCGAGAGAATAATGAATCAAAGGAAGTGATACGGAGGGAAATCGAGAACAACCGTTCGAATAAAGCCATCCTCATTAATGGAAGACAAAAAAAGGTTCCCCACGCAATGGCGTCGTTCATCTCCAATGGCGGAGGTAGACGACCGGACAGCCTTCAGTTTTTTAAATATAATGTGTTTTTATAGAGGGAACGCTGGATAGCGCAATATTGAGCTGCATGAGACCTGTGTTTTGTTTACATATAAACGCAAACTTCCCTTAAGGACATCAGATGAAGAGATGCGTTAGGCAAAGAAGGTTTCACAAGACTGATGACTGGGACGTTGAGTAAGGATATTAAGAAAAGGCTCGTTAAAACTCTGTTACTAAAAATGACTTTGCACGGCTTGGAAACATGGTCTTTGAGGCAGATGATATGTGTAGATTGGAGGCCCTCAAAATGTAGGTGTGAAGAAGATGAAGTGGGCAGCTAGAGAAACAAATTAGAAAGTACCAGGCATGGTGGGGGAGGAGAGGGGATTGTTGGGAGAAATCTTAAGAAAGCAGGAACCGCGGATGAAGAACGGTTCGATCGGCAGTAGGATGTTGAAGATTGTAATAGAGGGGAGAACGTGGGGCAAAAGAGGAAGGGGTGGGGACAGGATAGGGATGTTGGACGGAATGAAGGAAGGAAGTATACTGAGTGGAAGAGGAACTAGCTGTGGAACTGCAAACTGGTTTCAGATAGTGGTTTTGGTCAGGAAAGGCCATGGAATGTTGAATGTGTGGGAATGCATGCCGGTGTATCGTTGCATATTCTATGTGCACCCAAAATCCACTTTGACCTGTCGAATTCATAACAATAATAGCGTAAATGAAAATTGCGCTGTAGTTACGTCTCGGCTGTGGGATCTGCTACGGAAACAACTTCACAATTCCACCGTGGAGTGTACCATATTTAACACCTGTATTATTATCAAATAGCAGCCTTCTCAACTATTGTAGGTGTTTTTCGAATTTATTAAACTTCAAATAAACGCTCACAAATAGGGTTATCATGCAGATGCATACGTTAGCACATAGATGCAGATAAGAAAAACCAATTTTAAGAGCAGAGAGAGAAGCAACGAAGAAGCAACTGCGACCACATCAGGACGACAACTGCGACAATCGGTGTCACATCAGTGAAATGACAGGATACCAACATTGTAGACGGTAGTTATATTTATTTACATTTATTTTTGAAAGAGTAAATGTAGGTGTTGGGTGAAGAACTCGTGAAATGTACTTCAAATCTGCCAGATGTCTAGGCAACAAATGTTGAAATGCCACCTGAAGTACTGTTTACTCCTATCAACATCTACGAACCAAATGGAATATCGTCAGTAATCGCGCTAAATCCGTGATAACCACCATCAATAATGGCATGGAATGATTTTGTCCGATCAAAGATTGTGAATGAAAAATGGAACCAACAAGTATAGCATGAGTGAGTATTTTTCCATTTGCCAGTTTCCATATCGTTAGTATTCTACATTTTGAGCACTGTGTCGAAAATCATGTTTTTTACATTAAAATGTAGTTTAGTTAACCGGGCCAGTATTTCAATTATCTTTACCACTCATGCATGGCCTCAAAATACGAATAAAGAAAATATACGAAGAAAATTTTATAAAGTTTGTTACAAGCAATAAAATCTATTTATTATTATCTATAAAATTAAGTAATGAAATAGTATTATATTCATAATATTAAACGCTAAAGGTCAAATTAGTGTGTTTCTGTCTTCAACTATAAATTAGGTAATGATTAGAATACTACTGGATTGATGAATTTCATTGAGCAATAATTTTTTGTAAATGGCACGGGACCTGACATACGCCCTGTCATTCATGGGAGTGACAGTGGAACAGCTTAACGAGTGGCTTCCTCCATGTGGAAGTGTTTGGAAAGGACCGGGTTTGAACTCCGGTGCCTATACCCGGTCGTCGCCACAGGGCGGACTCGGCTCCGGGTCGAGTGCCGCTTGACGGTGACGAGTAGGTAGGTGTCGCGGCGTCGTGCGCAGAAGGGCCTGGGCTCGAGCTTGCGTGGAGACGCCGCCGGTGCAGATCATAAGGGCCATGTCTCACGAAAAAACCTGTAAAAATTGAAGTAACCATGCGACAAATTAAGCTTAATCTTTTTGTGCAGCTGAATTAATTTTCAATTACATACTTGTGTGGAGATAGCTTTCATCCTACGGCCTAACATTTTTCATAAAATTTTAAAACGTAGAGCACGCTCAGTATCGTTTTTATTTTTATATTTCAAGTATTGCATGATCAAAAACTAATATTTGCTGTTTATGAATATTACTTAAGAGTTCCTGTCGTTAAGGATAATAAATCTGATGAATTGGGAAAGTGAAGTAAATTAGAATTAAGTTAGAATGAATTGGGAAAAATTAATGCGTGTATTGCAGGAAATAGGAATGGATTGGAGGGACAGGAGACTGATCCGCAACCTGTACATGTCTCAGACTGCTCAGGTGCGAGTGGGGAACGAAGAGTCCGGATGGGCAGTGTTAGGAAGAGGTGTAAGGCAGGGTTGCCCATTGTCACCGGTACTGTTCAACGTATATGTAGAGGAATTGATTAAAGAGGCATGGGAAGAACTGGAAGTAGGAATGAAAGTGGGAGGGGAATTCGTAAAATCGGTTAGGTTTGCTGAAGATCAAGTATTAGTTGCTCAGTCAGCCAAGGGGTTGCAAGAATTGCTGAGTGAATTGGAGGTTCAGTGCGATAAATATGGGATGAGAATCAATATTAATAAAACAAAGGTTATGCGATTTTCCGGAAAGAAAAAGGCTAAGCTAAATATTAAAATAGGCGGGGAAAAAATAGAGCAGCTAAACAGGGTACGTAGCTGGGAAGCGTTTTGGACCAACACGGTCAAAGTGGTAGGGACGTAAGGAGAAGAATTGCGCTAGGCAAGGAGGCTTTCTCAAGGAGGAGGGAGTTGATGACGGCGACGTTGAGTAGGGAGGTTAAGGCAAGACTCGTACAAAAGCTTGCCATGTACGGCGCGGAAACGTGGTCGCTGAAGTATGAGGATAGACGTAGATTGGAGGCTTTTGAAATGTGGGTGTGGAGAAGAATGGAGAAGGTGAAATGGACCAAAAGGAAAACTAATGAGGAAATACTAGGGATGGTGGGTGAGGAGAGGGGTTTGTTGAGAGAAATCCTATGGAGGCAGGAAAAATGGATGAAAGGCGTATTGAGCGGCAGTGGGATATTGAAGACTATGATATAGGGGAGAATGTTAGGCAAACGAGGATAGGGTAGGAACACGATAGGTATGTTGGGCGGGGTGATGGGAGGAAGGAAGTACACAGAGATGAAGAGGGACCTGAGGTAGAGTAGATTGTTGGATTGTGTTTTGTTTGGAGTCACAAAATATTTATTTGATAGTTGTGTCCATCCAAAAACCTACCTCATCCGGTAGTTTACCTAAAAAATTACCGGGAGGATGGGCCTATGCTCCTTGATTTTTGCAGTCACAAACATTTTTACACAGATTCAAAATATTTGATTGATGCGATGTTAATTATTCATTTGGTTATCATAATTCAGTTTATTTAATTCTTTCACCTAGAATTTGGCTTGAACCCTACTTAATTTGTTATAATCACAACTATTTTGTGGCTAACGAGCAAAATCTGTTTATGTTTAGGACTAATTGTTGTAATGTTAGGGATTCCATGATAAAAATGTTGCTCTTGAAAAACAGTATACTGGTGTGTAAACAGTCATATCTAAAGAAAACTACAGGGTTCGTCCGGAAAATAAGTGTACTGAGCTCAGGAAAAAAATGTGGTACACTTTTACATATCTTAAGCTAATATTCCTCAAAATAGGACCCTTGTGAGTCGATACACTTGTTCCAGCGGCGTTCTCATTCCTGGAACGCTCTCGCGAAGGCATCATCGGGAACCTCTCGAAGACACGTCGTCACGGCCTCTTTGACGGCGTCCAAAGTCCCGTATCGCGTTCCTTTCAAACTCCTCTTTATCTTCGGGAACAGAAAGAAGTCCGGTGGTGCCAAGTCCGGGCTGTAGGTCGGGTGCGGCAGCGTTGCCACGCCGTGCTTGGCCAAGAAGTCCGACGCGACAAGCGCGGTGTGAGACGGCGCATTGTCGTGAAGCAGCCGCCAGATGTTTTTGATCGTTGGCCGGACGCGGGCGACTCGTTTTCGAAGCCTGTCGAGCACTTGGACGTAAAATGCAGCATTTACAGTTTGTCGCTCAGGTACAAATTCGTAGTGGACGACTCCCCTTTTGTTAAAAAAGACAATGAGCATCATAAACTTATTTTCCGGACGAACCCTGTATGTTATTGTAAGGATGTGTTTTTTTAACTCTGGCCACTTAAAACATTTTGCTTCAATCTCTTGCATTTGAAAGTAAAGACGGATGTATGACTCTTGACTTGACAGTAGTTCAAGAAATACCAAACATTAAGTCACTCGGATATTAAAGAAAAAACGGTTTTCAATACGCCATTGGGGGCATTTGAATTGCTATATAAAGATTGGACTGCAGGCCTCCAATTCTTCCCTTTCTAATTCTATTTTACGTAAATTCAGTAGGAACACAAATATCATTCATCCAAATATAGTTCCCATTCTTGTCTTTTACGCAATAGGAGGTAAACGTCATAAAAGAGTACTCTACACAAACATTAAAACTGTATGAAGGGCATTGATTGCTCAGCCTGGTGGTGCAAGCTTGCGTAGACATTGAACGGACTGATCAAGCATCTCGTTTTGTGTGTTATCCAAGATTCATCCACAATCGTTTTATTCATTCATCAGCAATAGAAACCAAATGTAACTCATTGTAGCACAACAAATTCACATTTGCAATCCACGGAGTAGTTTCAAAAGATACACGGAGGTCCAAGAAGTTTGGAGCAGGGTTCTTGAGCCTTCATTTTTATTGGCTTTCTAAATTTTAATTATTTTTTTGTTATAGTCACTGATATTGGTCCATTTCTTGGAATTTTCCACGTACGTCCGTCCTGCCTTCACCGTTAGTGTTTCCGAAGTGACGCACTAAGGGGTTAATAAATTAAGTAAGGGCCCTCGGGAGGTGAAGAGAAAATATCCTCGCATAAAAAGAGAAAGGCAAGAGGGGGCAGAGGGGGGAGGGGAGGAGGGAGAGAGAGATGATAAATCCGGCCAGCAACTTCCTCCTCGGTGACCACCACCCGAAGTTTAACTGCGCGCTTGATCGAAACGAGTCCGAAAAAAATGAATACGCTTTGACACATTTTAGGTTCCAACAACGCAGAATTTTGCCCTCCTTTGGGATGTAGAAAAAAATGTAATGTGTTTACGGTGAATCTGGAATCTATCATCTATTTCTCGCAGAATTTGGTCTTCCTTTTAAATTTGTAAAAAATGTGTGTATGCGGTTTATTTTAATTTATTGATGCATAAATGCGGTTCCGCTGATATTATCACAACCAGAAGCTCAGTTTCAATTCCACGAAATAGCACATTTGTGTTGCGTGTTTACATTTTGTTTACTATCCTGTAACCTACTTAAAATACGTGTGGTTTGGGGTAGTTTATTACAGTTGTTTTAAGTAATTCTGGGTAGTTCATTAACAGTGGCCAAGTGGTAGATGTACCCGATGGACCCAGGGGATATGCATCGCTACACCTCTTTAACCCCGCCTAACACGATTATTTAAACACCGCCACATCCTGCATTGCAATGAAGTATATTCATCTCCGCATACTTTCCATCTCCCTTTCTCCAGACAAAAGCCTAATTTTTCCTCCTCTACCTCTACTTAATAATTTACCCTCCATCTCACAGTTCTCAACACCACATGGTCAATCAGTATGCTTTACTCCCACATTTCTTGCCTTCTTTGAGTTTCTACGGACAGAATTCTCTCATTCCTTATTGCACTTAGCATGCAATCGTTTATATATTTTATTGTTCGTCCTTCCAATTTATATGCCCTAAGTCTCCGATCTACGTAGAACCTCTAGCCCTGAAGACCAAGTTTCGGAGCACTTAGATAGCTCCGAATAGAAGTGTTCGTTCCATATGATGTTAGATGCTGTTCTTTTATTTACATCTCTTAAGGTTCGTGCCATGAACTCCCTTTCATTGGAATATATTTCTACATCTATGAATTTCTTCTTCTGTTATAACTAACCCTTCTCCCAACTCTTTCTGCAGCTCCTCCTAAATAATTGAATTGCTATAGCTGTTCTATTTTATTCCCTTCAAATAAAATTACAATGTTTAACTTACCTTCCATGATCTTTAGCAATCATTATATCCCTTGGTTTACTGGTTGGTCATGCTTGTTCATTGATATAACAGACATGATCGGCTACACATCAACTCAAAGTCTAAACTATGGTCCTTATTATGACAATGGTACTTTTTCATCCGTGTTGGCGTGCGTGCCCCTGCACTTTTAATGATGGATAATTCAGTCTTACCTTCCTGTCAATTGCTTCTCTATGTCATCCGCCATTCAATGATCTGTTAAAGAACGTCTGAGATAGGTTTCGTAAGATTGAACTAACATTTTGTCTTTTGTCATGTGCCCTCCCTGAAAATCAGAGTAAGAGAGAGTTGATGAATGATGTCATTAATTAAAACATAATGCCTATATTAATTATTTAGTATAAAATTTTATCGCATGGTTGAACTCTTCAGACAAAATATAACAAAAGCACTCCTTAAGTATGTATTTTGAATGTGTGTATATATAATTATACATACATATATATTTTTTTATATATAACCATAAACACTAATCAACCCGAAGGTCGCTTTAGTAAGTGATGGTAGAGTTCACCCAGTACTAAGCTTGACGGCGTGTGAGATTCACACACTAGGGTAGTGGGGCCAGTTCCTTTCCCTGTGCCGGTTATGGTTTCCAAGGAAGATCTGGTACCCGAAAAATCACATAGCTTGTGTGGAGATGTTTAATTTGGAGGGTAGCTCTACGCGGATTGGAAGTCTGTTCTTAGATGCAGTTAGAGGATGACCTTAGATTGGTAGCTTTGAAGATGTGAGTGTGACGGAGAGTGGAGAAATCAATGTAGACATACAGGAAGGCAAACTCTGAGTTTTGAAAAGGGTGGGCAACGAGAGGTTGGTGCTTGAAAGAGGAAACAGTGGGTCGAGGAAATATTAGAAGGCGATGTTGTGCTGACGACCGATATACGCAGTAGGGAGAATTTCCTGTAAACGAGATGGAATAAGGAATAGAAGAAGCTTGCTTCTTAGGTAGCATGAAGTCGACCAAAAGTTACGAAGGAATTAAGAATATGACATAGGGGAAGGTGATTTCTCGATATGTGGAACAAAATAATCGTTAGGGACCGTCCTTTACACAACTATAATCGATCTTGAATGAATATGCCATCAATTTTCACAAATTTTCCGTAGCGTAGCTATGTTTTCGCGTTCTGTAGCACGTGAATTTAAAGAGAGGTGAAACGTGACAGGAGCTGGATACCAAAATTTTCAGCCAATTTTACTGCTAAAGAGGCTGTAATTAGTTAATCATATGCATTCATCATCATTTATCATTCATCTCTCCTTCCGTTCGGCCCTAGGCATGAGGGCATAGCGTATTCCTTCATCTCCGTCCAGTGATGCTGACGGTAGTAGAAGACATTATCCCACCTAATATCGATGCGAATCCTCATTTTTATTTGAATTTTCCTTGTCTGCCGGTCCTGTTAAAATGAGCATCAGGGAGCCGCCCGTGGTATGGACACTCCAACGAGATGGGCGTGAATGAACCCTTGCATGTTGAGCAATAGGCGTGGACAGCTCTGCGTTATAACTTCCGCCTCAAAGCCAGCTCCATCGTTTCTAATTCATGTTTGCCAAGGATATGAGTAATTAAAGCATTGTACATACGAGATGCCGATGACATAAAATAAATCAGATAAATATAGTATTAAAGCAAGCTCGTTGCATTGAGTACTACATTATTATTCCGGATGGTTCGTACACATCTACTAATCGCCCACCAAATATTCTGCTTGTTAGGAACAGGATAATATACCTTTTCACTGCAAAAACATTTATCCCAATCACAAGATAGGGATTTAGAGGCTTGAGACGATTCTGAAATTATGGCTGATGAAATTCGGTTAAATCCCTAGGCGTTACCCTCACTCACGACTTTCTCCTGGGTAAAACACATACTATGGGGAATATGTTGACAAGCTAACAAAAAATAAGGATTCATTATAAGAGTACTGAGTATATGTGATGAAAAGGTCAAAGAGAAATGTTACCTTCGCTTGTTAGGCCTCATTTAGAATATGCTGCAAGTATATTATGGGACCCTCACGAAATTGGATTGATTGCCGAATTGAATCGAGTTAAGCGTAGAGGAGCTAGATTTGTAAAACGTTGTTACGATAAACTTATAATATCGAACATAAAGGTTACATAAACTTAGCGTATCCAAAATATTAGGGCAGCTAGACTGGGAATCACTCACTATGTCTAATTTCCCCCATCGTACAACTGTGGGAGCGATCATGCTAATGACATTAGATAGATTAAGTGTATAGCAGATAGATCAGAATGTCATAAGGATCAGAATAACGTTGTTCGATCGCGGTAAGTTCGTATCCGGGTCAAAATTGGCACGACGTGTATTCATCCCCTGCCACAAACCCTAGTGGTGGCTTGCAGGGTATTAAAATATCAAGTATCAAATGATTCTCACATTTAAGGTAGGGCAGCGTAGCTTGTCCTTATACCACCATTTACTTTTTTATCAAGTTCTAGTAACCAAAAAATCACACCGATTACAAATTGAATGCAATAATCTGGAAGGATTACTTACAATTTGTGCTCGAAAACCTTCGGTCAATAAGCGCACGCTCTACCCTCTAGACTGAATTCGCGCCAGTGGATGGAAGACTTCGGGAAATACGTACATGGGGAATCTGGAATAGGATTGTAGTAGTGACACCCTTGATATGCATTTAGATTACATAAGAAGAGAATTATAACTAATCAAAAAATAAATAAGTGATAAAAATTGAAATTTAATGTAAAATAACGAAGTGCGGAATTTCTTTAGAGTGGCTCGTGAGTAATGGAAGCTAATTAAAGCCAAATGGAAATGTTAATGTCTGCTTCATAAATGCATCAAATATCAGGAAAAGACAAAATAAAGAGAAGAACTGAGTGAGTGTAGGGGTGCAACTCTCTGGAGTCGGGGATAGTGTGAGGGAATTCAATTCAATTTGATTTGTGTGGGATATTAAGGCATTACTATTTTGGAAATATTTTCGTGCCGTGCGGACGTCATACGACATATATTTTGGTGCTGGGAGGGAAAAGGGGTGCCACGGTTATGCCCCGGGACTGAAGTCCGGGTACTCGTGACCAAGAGTGTGACTTAGCCAACTGCCGACGCATTGTCAGTCGGGGCTCGTTGTTTATCTCGAGGAAGATGGAATCAACTCGCAAGCCGGGCGATATCTCGTATATTCGTCTTTTCGATAGTAATCGTTCAACTAAATGTTTCGATGAATGACGCTTCAAATTATATTATAGAAGAGAAAAACCAACCGGGTCGGAAATTTCTATTCATCGAATGAAAATGTTGGAAACTAGAAGTGATGAATAGAGCAATCTGCCCCATTGACCAAACCAATCCCTCCAACTAGATGTATCGGATATTAATTAGAAGAACGGGAGACTCGCATAAAAGCACATCATTTGGAAAGCTAACATTTAAAAGGCTAGGATATTAAATATATAAAATATCGTCTTTCGGATATGTTGGTGATGGGGCAAATGAAATCAAGTGAAGAAACTTGATTTTTAGTGGATATCGCGGAAATAACAATTTATTTCACCTTTTATTGTCCTCTGACCGCCCGGTTTCCTTTCTATAGACTTTCTAATCCTTTCTTATTAAGCTCTATCTTCCCATTAATTCCATTCTACAGACGTTTATGGGGAAGAAAGACAAAATGTCCTATTTTCAAAATATAAAGAATGCGTCTCAAAATATCGTAGGCACGGTGAGAGACAGAGGGAGAGAGAAGAGCTGAGCCATTTGGTGGGAGTGACTGGACGGCATCATAATGACTGTCCCGCTGGCATATCCTACGTGTGTTTCCAGGGTGAGAGTAAAGGAATGGGAATTATAAAAACTGTAAAACATTTTCCTCATAGTTTCTGGCAAAACATTCAATCACCATCCTTGACCATCCTTCATATTGGCCAGATCTCGCCTCTGCGACCTTTTCCTATTCCCAAAATGCAGTAATGTGATGAGGGGACATCACTGGGAAGATGTGGACACGATAAAGGAAGAAGCGACGAGATAACTATAAAGCCTAACCGCCGAGGACTTCCAAGGGTGCTTTAAACAGTGAAAAATTAGATGGAATAAGTGCATAGCAACGAAAGGAGAGCACTTCGAAAGGAAAAAAATCGATGCAGAGTAGATATTCTAAAATAAAGTTTTTATGACCTCAGTTCGCGTATTTATTGGCCAGACCTCGTTCATATTGTCCGGATTGCCAAATTTGTTTGACAACCAGGCACCCCATCGTAGAGTGTCGCAACCAGCAAGCGCCACGGGACATCGCCAAATATCTGGGGAACCATGCCATGTCTTGACCGACCAACCTATTCTGATAGATTATTTATTAATATTCTTCCGGTAGACAAACGTTGGATAAACATTTTAAGTAATTCAAAATTCTTTTCATGTTTTATGTATAGAATAACTTTTAATGACAAGATGATTCTGACAAGCCAATATTAAACATATATTTTGGATGCACAATATGATTTGTAATGAATTTCATTCTACTCATTTTAATTAAGCGTAAGTGAGAAATAATCCGGCTGCTAATGGAATTTGAATGGATTCTATTGAGATAATTACACCAATTCTAATCTATCGTGTCGCTCAACGTTCTTCATTCATGTCTAACATCGTGCACTATGACCGTCCTTACATCGCGTAAAGAGGCCCCCGAGCCAGGAGGATATTTTTCCCGTCCGACCAGACTCGGTGAAGCATTTTGAAGTTATGCTGCCGCTTTCTTCCCGCCTCCCGCCCCTCTTGTTTGCGCCCGGCTCTTGTTTCGCGCGGCGCGGCGATGAGTGCGCACTTCTCCCAAGCAAGCCCCCCTTTGGTAGAGGGGGAAGGGCTAGTGGAGGGGGGAAGGGTGCGAAGGAGTCAATAAGGGGCGTGGCGGTCCCCAATCAGCCCCCGGAATTAGCGCCTCCCCCGATCCTTGGCCCTCCCTCCGGCCGGCGCGCACTCTCTGTCCTGCGCAGTCGACGGGAGTCCAGGAGCTAATGCGATCGCGAAGGGCTTCCTCCCTCCCATGGGCGCCACCTTGGGGGGAACATTTTAGAGCTGCGTGGGGAGTGCATCGGAAAAACAACATGCACTACCGCCATCGAGCGGTGCTTTCTTACCATCGTTGGTTCAATAGTCAGTCGCCAAGTGCATTGGAATAATGCCTATAGTATGATTATGAGAAAGTAAAAACAATTATTTTTATCTCATCAAAGGGACTGAACAGCATTGACAGTGGTTCTTATTCCATGGCTAAGTGTCCTTGGTGAGTTTCTGAAACTTGAACGCTGCAAGTAATAGAAATTTGTCACACCTAGGGCGCATTAAAATCTTCTGCCCTGGCCTACTGCAAATAGTCATTTGTTCAGTCAATACGAATATTGTTACAAATCCGGCTTCAAGGGAAACGTTGAATATCGGGTCTAAATGCAGGGATTTCTAAATAATCTGAATAGAATAACTCATTTATATATTTATTATGGTTTGGATGCATAATGAATTAGGTCAATTATTGCCTTCATTGTAGATGAAATGGCTATTTCACCATTGTAAAAAATAGAAAAAAATGAGTTACTATAATTATAAAAATAATAGTGAGGTTATTAGTACTCAAAAGGGATGGTACGAGGCTGTCCCATAAGTACCCGGCCTGACCTAGAGATGTTGTTTGAAGAATCACTGTATTAGAAAAAACGCAATCTATAACGCATATGTTTCAAGTTTGAAGGCCACGCCAAGTTTGCCACGTTGATTAGTATTTGTTTGTCATCCATCAATAGTGAACTTTTCAGTGAATTTGTGAAAATGGAGAAAATTAGTTATCGTTATGTGATTAAAGACCTCAACCCAACCAATATAAAAGCTGAACTGGATTCTACTCTGGGTAAGTCTGCTCCTTCGTTTACAACTGTAAAATATTGAGTAGCAGAGTTTAAACGAGACCGTGCGAGCTCTCAAGACGAGCATCGCATTGGTCAACCAAATGAGGTGACGGCTCCAGAAACGGTGAAAAAAAACCACAAAGGGATTCTGGATGATCGTCGACTGAAAGTACGCGAGCTAGCAGACATAGTAAGCATTTCAAAAAGTGCGGTACATTGCTTATTAAATGAAAGTTTTGACATGAGAAAACTGTGTGCATGATGGGTGCCGCGTGTGCTCACACTCGAGCAAAACCATTGTCCTGAAGATGTTTCAATTGAGTGTTTAGCAAAGCTTCACAGCAACAAAGCAGAATTTTTGCACCATTTCATAACCATGGATGAAACATGGGTCCATTACTTCACACCTGAGACAAAAGAACAATCAACACAATGGATTCAACAGGGAGAACAGGCTCCAAAGAAGACGAAGACCATTTTATCTGCAGGTAAGGTCATGGCGTCAGATTTTTGGGATGCGCGTGAGACAATTTTCATTGACTATCTTGAAAAAGGAAATAATTTCAACTGTGAGTATTATTCGAACTTATTGCAACGTTTGAGCGAAGAAATCAAGCAAAAGCGACCGCATTTGGCCAAGAAGAGAGTGCTGTTTCATTAAGACAATTCAGCAGTTCACAAATCGTAGCAATGGCCGAACTTCATGATTTTAAGTTTGAATTACTACCTCATGTACCCTATTCACCAGATTTAACCCCCTCGGATTATTTTCTGATCGCAGACTTGAAAAAATGGCTCGGTAGTCAAAGATTTTCCGACCGTGAAGAAGTGATGTCGGCAGTTAATGGCTATTTTGAGGAGCAAGACAGTTCTTATCATAAAAAGGGTATCTAACTTATAGGACGTCCCTGGGAAATGTTTATAGAGCTGAAAGGAGATTATTTGAATAGAATTGCATTTTTCCCAAAATTTTTGTGTTTTCTTTGTTGGATTGCGTATTTCTGGGACCACCCCCATGTGGTAATCCGTGAATATGATACATTTACATGGTGTATGACATGTGGTGGTAATTATTGAAAATCCGGTTGTTTTTCACCAATTATAATGAGCGCAATTTTTTATTGAGCGAAATTATCGTAGTGCTATTCATGATAGTGTCCATTCGTAAATAGGGGAAAATAATGTAAGATTCGATCTCCATGAGTACTCTTATCACTTGTATCAGAAGATGGAAAATCCGAAGATTGAGGTATTTTAAAGAATGATTGACTGCGTCACCCCACTCTTCCTAAAGCCACGTTTCTCTACTAATAGGTTTTCCGTTACAGCATCCACTTCACTGGTGCTTACGTATTTGTCCCTTGGTCTTCTTCCTCACCGTGGGCCTTCCTTCCCAATTTCCTTTCCATTATATATCTTCATAAAAAGCCCATTATTTGTCATTAGCTGTGCCATTCCTCAGGTTCTCCTCTCTCGTTGCATTTTTATATTTTACCCTTGTTTTTACTCCGTTATTTCTCTAATTATATATTCGTTTGATCTTCATCATACTTCTCCTTACTTACATCAAGTTTCGAAGGATTCATTTTTTTCCTACCCGCCCATCTAATTGCCCATGTCTTCTCTGGTCCAGAGAGTACCTCACTCTATGCGAATGCTTTCACATCTTGCTTCCTTGTCTCTTGTGTAAACTTCTTCGCACATGTCAGTTGCCTCTTGATGAGCACGCGTTCTTAACTCGTGCTAATCTTCAATTGATACCCTACGAGCTCCTTCCAACCAATGACATGCTACGTCGGAGGTGGGCAGAAGTTTCTACTCGTTCTGATTTCTTCTCTCTAATCTTTACGTCGATTTTTCGTCTTTTATATTTTTTTTCTTCTTACCTCAATTAGAAGTCTAATTACCTATTGATTGATATATTGCCAATTTCCTTGGTTGAATAGTGCTATGTTATCGATGTGATAACCTTCTCCTGGTTTTCAATATTTTATTTAAATGGATTTAATATTACGTTCTTCCGCGGTCGTCATCCCGCGAAACCCTTGCAAGGAAGACATAACTGCAGCAGAACAGAAGACTCAGAAAAAGGTGAAAGTAGTTAGAATAGGAACCTGGAACGTCAGGACAATGTTGAGGAGAGGCAAATTAGAAAATATTAAGCGAGAGATGGAAAGAGGTAATATAGATGTTTTAGGTCTCTGCGAGGTGAGATGGAAGGATAGCGGGGATTACTGGAGTGACAATTATAGAGTGATATACAGCGGCGGGGACGAGAGCCAACGAGGGGCTCCCGTAATATTAAATAAAGGGGTAGGAAGAAGCGTAGTCAACATAGAGCAAGCAACTGATAGAATTTTACCAGTAGAGATTAAAGCCGAGCCGACGAACTTGGTCATTGTTCAGGTATACATGCCACCGAGCAACCACAAGGAGGAAGAAGTCGATAGGATGTATGATGAGTTAGAGGATATCATCGCGAGTGTTCCTGCAGGGAAACATTTGATAGTGATGGGGGATTGGAATGCGACGGTAGGCGAAGGAAGAGATGGTGGTGAGGTGGGGGACTATGGGTTAGGCACGAGGAATAAACGCGGGGAGAAAGCAATTGAATTCTGCAGGAGACAGGGGTTAGTCATCACTAACACATGGTTTAGACACCACAAAAGGCGTAGGTATACATGGAAAAAGCCAGGTGACTCAGAAAGGTATCAGTTAGATTATATTATGGTTAGGCACAGGTTTAGGAACAGTGTAATAAATTCGCACAGTTTCCCAGGAGCGGATACGGACTCTGACCACAATTTAGTTGTTATGAAATGTAACGTCCGTTTCAAGAAGATAAGGCAAGGGCGGCGGGTTCGGAAATGGAATTTAGAAGCAGTAAATGGATTAACGAGGAAGGAGTATCAGCAGGCTGTAGAGAAAATGATGGATGACGGTAAAGAACTGAATACTATCGAAGAAAAATGGGAATGTATCAAGAGGGGGATATTGGAAGCCGCTAAAGACACTATAGGAACCGTTAACGGGAAAAGGATAAGGAAACCATGGGTAACGGATGAGATGATTGCAAAGATGGATGAGAGAAGAAGATGGAAAAATGTAAACACAGAGTTAGGCAAAATGAAGTACAAAGAGTTAAACAATAAATTGAGAAGGGCCACAAATAAAGAAAAGGAAGAATGGTGGAAAACGCAATGCGAGGATATGGAAAGTTTACAGAAGAAGGGTGAAATTGGTGCTCTATACAGCAAGGTTAAGTTATTATCGGGAAGTAAGAAGGCAAGATCTGTGCTAACAGTTAAAGATAAGTGGGGTAAGATAATAGTTGAACCAGGAAAAATCCAAGAGAGATGGAAGGAATATATAGAAACACTGTATGGTAAAGAACTTAGGCCGACTAGGTTAGACATAGAAAAGGAACATGACGTTGAAGAAGATAGCTTAGGTCCAGGCTTACTCGACGATGAAATAGAAAGGGCATTAAAGGAGATGAAAGCAAATAAGGCTGTGGGGGTGGACAATATTCCTGTAGAAATGTTGAAATGGTTAGGGAAAGGTGGGAATAAGGCCATATATGGACTGATTCGTAGTATCTATGAGGAAGGAATCTCGCCGGAAGATTTTGTGAGATCGGTGTTAGTTCCTATTCCAAAAAAGGCAAAGGCTTCGTCATGTGAGGATTACAGAACAATAAGTTTGATATCCCACGCAGCTAAAGTTATTCTCAGGATCATCAACAAAAGGATAGAGAGTAAGGCAAATGATTACTTAGGGGATGATCAGTTTGGGTTTAGGAAAGGAAGAGGTACGCGTGATGCCATTGCAGTAATAAGATCACTAATCGAGAGAAATATAGAATACAATCAGGACGTTTTTGCCTGTTTTGTAGATTTCGAGAAAGCGTTTGATAGAGTGAATTGGGAAAAATTAATGCGTGTATTGCAGAAAATAGGAATGGATTGGAGGGACAGGAGACTGATCCGCAACCTGTACATGTCTCAGACTGCTCAGGTGCGAGTGGGGAACGGAGAGTCCAGATGGGCAGTGTTAGGAAGAGGTGTAAGGCAGGGTTGCCCATTGTCACCGGTACTGTTCAACGTATATGTAGAGGAAATGATTAAAGAGGCATGGGAAGAACTGGAGGTAGGAATGAAAGTCGGAGGGGAATTGGTAAAATCGGTTAGGTTTTTGATGACCAAGCATTAGTTGCTCAGTCAGCCAAGGGGTTGCAAGCATTGCTGAGTGAATTGGAGGTTCAGTGCGATAAATATGGGATGAGAATCAATATTAATAAAACAAAGGTTATGCGATTTTCCAGAAAGAAAAAGGCTAAGCTAAATATTAAAATAGGCGGGGAAAAAATAGAGCAGGTAGAACAGTTTACATATCTCGGAAGTGTTTTGGACCAATACGGTCAAAGTAGTAGGGACGTAAGGAGAAGGAATGCGCTAGGCAAGGAGGCTTTCTCAAGGAGAAGGGAGTTGATGACGGGGACGTTGAGTAGGGATGTTAAGACAAGACTCGTAAAAACTCTGATATGGAGCGTAGCTATGTACGGCGCGGAAACGTGGTCGC
The DNA here is from genome assembly GCA_037158775.1 of Hetaerina titia. Lineage (NCBI taxonomy): Eukaryota > Metazoa > Arthropoda > Insecta > Odonata > Calopterygidae > Hetaerina > Hetaerina titia. Next base: position 102,869,225 of record CM073774.1, on the reverse strand, counting down.
TGAAGCAGGAGGATAGACGTAGATTGGAGGCTTTTGAAATGTGGGTGTGGAGAAGAATGGAGAAGGTGAAATGGACCGAAAGGAAAACAAATGAGGAAGTACTGGAGATGGTGGGTGAGGAGAGGGGTTTGTTGAGAGAAATCCTATGGAGGCAGGAAAAATGAATGAAAGGCGTATTGAGCGGTAGTGGAATGTTGAAGAAGGTAATAGAGGGGAGAATGGTGGGCAAGCGAGGTAAGGGCAGGAACAGGATAGGGATGTTGGACGGGATGAAGGGAGGAAGGAAGTACACCGAGATGAAGAGGGACCTGATATAGATTAGTTTGCTAGGTGGGGAGTCACAAAATGTTTATTTGATAGTTGTGTCCATCCAAAAACCTACCTTAACCGGTAGATTACCTAATAATAATAATAATTACGTTATTTTTCTTCCTCGAACGAGGCGAAGAAAATATGTTAATATATATTAACTATATATTAACATAATTAACACATGTTAAATATATTATTAACTTACAGTAAATCTTAAATGTACTCAATCTGATAGGGGACAAATAATACATTGGAAAGTTTTTCCACGTAAGGAACACCATCATGTCCCCTAGTGTTTATATCCCTCCAGGCGGTTGGTGACTGTTGGGGTGGCGCTTGCGTGAAAGTGGACTGGGGCGGTCTGGTGGCTGGTCGGAGGCGTCGGGTGTTAGCGATAGTTGGAGGGCAACTGGTGGAGGAACAAAGGAGAGCGGCGAGGCGCCAAAAAACAAACGAGGTGGGAGGGGCGGGGTAGGAATTAGTGGTCGCGTCAAAGGGGAGGTCGGCCGATTTTCGGCGACTTTGTGGTCCGAGGGTTGCGTGCGGGGGATGGGGTGTGGGAACGGAGAGAGGCCGCGTCATGGTCCTCCTGCCCTTCTCCACGCAAGAGGGGGAGAATCCTGGGCGAGGGGATGGGACTTGGGAGTGGAACTAAAGGTTGGGGTGCGTTTCCCTTGCTTTAATAATCCCCTCAAGTACGTACCGAGAGAATAACTAACTACCATCCATAAAATAATGGAACTGAAGAAATAATATATAGGGAAGAGCTGAAATGAAGTAAACATAAGAATGAAATGCTATTTTATAAAAAAAACCATCATAATCCTATTTGCCGAAGTAAATATTCTTCTTATTCTTGGCCTAATGCTAATTTTCATTTAAGGGTGAAGTAGGAGGACAAACATTTTGATACAGTGGTGTAGAAATTATTATTAAATGTTAGATATGGAGCAGTGAGTGCTCTTTGGTTTCTAAACCTGGACATCGACAGTGGAGTCGGAATAAAGTTTACCTGAGAAGATGTGTTGAAAGGAATGGCAGACGCGAAAAAATAAGCTTTCGAGAAGGATGGGGAAGTTAAGATTTTTGTTCGGTTTGATTAAAAAAGAAGTTGAAGGGGAAGGGACATCGAAAAGCATCGGAATACACGTAGATGGCCTCAGGAGAGGAATGACTAACAAATGGCGGGAAGGATTTGGCAAATGGAGCTTCGTGGTGGAATAACGTATGAAGAGTTTAGAATAGAGTAACATGTGGTAAAGGACTTCAGACTGTAGGGTAATTCTTTTGAGCGCACGAGGCTTCACGCATGCGTAATCCAACCTTCGCGGCAGCCTGGAAACATCAGAAGGTCACACAATAATCTATGATTACGATAAATGAGAAATTTCCACCCATTTCACCTGTTTCACCCATTACCTAATTCTATTTAAAAAATTCAATAAGTACCTGATTGCGTTCTGCTTGTTCCTTCAGAATAATAGAGAAATTTTAAAACAATGGAATAGTTGAAATTTATAAGTCTAAATTTCGTCATGGCGAACGAATTACGTGGTCTGTACCAGAAAACAAGCAGAATAAATTGGAGAAATGTTGCAGATGAAAGAGCAAATTACTAAAACGCTTCAAAACAGCAGCCTTGTGCATCAACGCACCGATGTCAGCGCCTCTGCTACGCTTCTGGTTCGTTTCCTGAAAGGCGTCGACGGAACCCTCGTTCAGACACCTCGTTGATGGCCCCTCTGACATAATGCAGTGGTCCAAAATGGTACTCAAAGGATACTTAGGTCGTCCTCAAATACCCATGTCTCGTCACCAGTAACCGCCTATTCTATAATATTCGGGTCACTTTCAGAGTGGTTCAAGAGTCCAAGGCAAGATTGCTACACAAGCAGTCTTCCGACAGAACCTTGTGGATCTTCTTGGCGCACCATTCTCATGGCTAAATCTTCCGTAATAATGTAGTGCACTGTTGTTTTTCTGTATATTGCACACTTCTGCTAATATCCTGACACTTGGGGGTCAATCAGTATGTGCTTCACGTTTTGCACATTTTCATCACACTGTGTTATTGATGGATGTCGGGGGCAATCCTCATTGTCAACCTCCTCTCTATTCTCCGAGATACCGGAAAACCATCACTTGGGACATTTCTCCATCTACATAAGCATCCTTACCGATGGTCATGCTCTTAAAACCCGATTTCCCGAGTATAACACAAAGTGTTATCGCATTGCTCCATAGAAAGTGGCGTCGTGAATTGGTGACGCGACCCTCGAGCAGGGGTTCAGTCCAGCAGCGATACGCAGGTTGTAATGGCTCGCACACAATTGATGCGGGTTCTGTTGCTGTCCCAATATCTCTCACCATTTTTCCCGCCACCAACCGTCCAACTCTAGTTATCCGCTTTGCCAGGAAAAATGTTTGTACTTACTTTTTGGGCCAAACCCTGTATTTCTAATGAACAATTATACACAACTGGTATTCGCTTCTTAGAAAGTTTCCATCAGCTTGATATATAAATAACAACCTTTTACTTCAAAATTAATACTAACGGAATACTCCCAAATCCACATAAAAAACCAACAAAAATAAAATTTTCGAGGTAAGTGCGATTCAACTATTAAACAAATGAAAGCAGAAAAGGGAGAGAAACAATTTCAATTACATCATTTGCTCTATTATGAATCCGAAGGACACAGAAACTCTTAAATCATTTTCTCAGAAGCTTTAATAACAACTAATTATATAATCCCATGACACTCCTAATATTTTATTTCCCCATAATGTAAATACTTCTCAAGATGATACAATTCTGGCTGCCCTCGATGGCAATACCTATCCAAAGTCTCCCTCTGCCAAGTGTTTTTCTTGTTCTGGTTCATTATATCTAATTGCGGCCTGTATTTTACCAAATCCTGCAATATTTACCAATTCAAATCCAGACTCAATTTAATCAATGTTTCTTTCTTCACACTTGCGTTAACAGTGGTCATTACTGCAATGACTGTGTCTGAAATACAAGTGTGGCACTATTGCTTTCCAATTTATTATAAGGTAATCTACCGTTTAAGGTAGGTTTTTGGATGGACACAACTACCAAATAAATATTTTGTGACTCCTAACAAAACACAATCCAGCAAACTACTCTACATAATGAAAAGAGAAACTTTATAATTCCACATAGATTATTAGACGGACGACCTAGGTTTCGAAGTGGCACGTCATCATCAGGTGATGATGACGTGCCACGAAACCTAGGTCGTCCGTCTAATAAATATATGATTCCATGAAATCACGCCCGAGATAACGAATTAAACTACTCTACACTTAAACTCTACGTTTAAACTTGAACAGGCGATGGAACCATACCTCTTCACTTATTTACATGCTCCAAGCATTCTACATTCTCAAAATCCATTTTGCCTTCGAGAAGCGGAAATACTTGTGAAACAACATTGTTGACGATGTCTTAGGACCTATCTTTTATTAGAAAATAAATATGGGTGAAATGTAAAGAGTGGAGAAAAAGTTTTGCAGAATGATGATCATGTCTGTATCAGTGTCAGCTCATATATTTTCTTGTTGCTGTGATGCTGGTACAACGACCACCTCGGTTTCTGTCATTCAAACGTTTGACGGCGTGTTGATGGATCATCGATCGTTCCTAAAAGGCAATCGATGGATGACTTCCTGGAGTAGAGAAGCGATAAGGAGGGAGATGAAAGCATCGTTGCGCATCTTTTGGCTCTAATGACACACGGGAGACGCCTAAATTGATCCATTTAATTCATGTGTCCGGCCTCCGCACTTGGTGCAGTCTAGGCGAGTGGTGAAGGACACACGAGCCTTGCTTTCGCCAGTCACCGTGCGCCCGGCGGCGAAATTAACGGTTCTCAGACAAAGCCCCCGCTCCCGCCTCTCCCTCCCGCCCCCACCCCCCCGATTGGCTGCGCCGTCGCTTGTCCTCCCGCCGTCACAGCCGCCCATTCACCCTCCGATCGGGTGATGACGAGCCGGGAGATTCGCCGTGGCCGTGAATGAGGAGGGCGACCTCCCCCCGGCCGAGCACAAGGGCCTAATCACTTGCTGAGGAGCGGCGGATGGCCGAATGGTGTGACGCCCGGGTGTCGCCACTTTTCTCCAAAGAAAGCCAGCTGAACGGCTGCTTTAAATCTTAAGATTTTCTACCCCCACCGACATTTCGCATGATTGCTTTTTTCTACGATTATAATGCGCACCTATGAATTGAAACAAATTTTGAAAAAAATGTTAATTACACGGACGCAGCCATTTTCATCAATTCATTTGAAATATAATTATTTTTTTTGTTCTTATAATTACGTAAAAAATTGAGTTGACTGTGGACATCGGTCAAATGTGGAAATGGATGAACTATTTATTGGAATTTCGTTTCTGATTGAATGTATGGGTAAGCAATTTAGAAGCATCGAAAGTCCATCGAAAATGCCCCCACAATGATTTCAGAATTTAGTGGGTTTGTGTGTAATACGTAAAAACTATTTTGGTAATTCCATGGTGATTACGAGATTATATAATGACTATAATTTTCTTTCACAATTTTGTCTTTTATGTTATGCATTTTACGCGCGCCACTGCTCAAACACAGAGTACCGAGCTTCATTTCGTAAAATTAGCAATCCATTATTTATATATTGCCAGTTATCCGAAAGGCTGGTACAATACGTAATAATGGTCCTGCAATGGTAGCTGTAAGGTTCTGTTTCGACTAGTGGCTTAGACAGAATTATATCTCCATTATTCCTCCCCGTTGGCATAACATCCACCTCTTTCAAGGGATTCCATCGACATTGCCAGAATTGAGTTTACGACAAAATTATGAGCCTGTTCTCGGTATGAAGAAATAACCTTTAAATCAGGTACTTTTATTTTTTTTTATTTTCGGCAGGTAAATTTATATTTTCATACTTCACATGCTGAGCGTCATGGCTCTTTTGCAGTATCTCTGTAATAATCCTGCCTCTTTAGGATTTCTCCCAACAATCCCTTCTCCTACCGTGCATATTACCGGCAAATTTCCCGGGAAACATACATTCGATTTTCTATTTTTGTTTGCTTTGTTGTGTTGGAACATATATATGTCCCAAACATTTGCTTACAGTTTCAAAAATATAGCATATTTAGTTTGTTATTGACAGATGCAAACGTTAGACGTGTTTTGTTGTGCTCGGCGATTTTCTGCAATAAAAAAATGGCTCAAAAAATTTGCATCAAAATTTTGTGTAAAATTGGAATTAAGGGCTTCAAAACACTTGAAATGTTGACAGTGGCTTACGGTGAGTCTGCTCTGAGTAAAAATTTTTATAATTGGTACAAGCTCTTCCAAGAATGCCGAGAAGATGTCAATGTTGCCAATAGAACCTCGAACGCCCCAGATTGTTTTGAAAAATAGTCGAATCAACACTAAAGAAGTTGCTGAGGATGCTGGCATATCGATTGACTCGTGCCATACAATTTTTCGGATGTTTTGGGCATGAGGAGACGTGGGTCAGAGAAGTTCGTTCCGAAACTGCTTACTCTTGACCAGAAGAACCATCGCATGAGCGTCGCTCAGGAGCTGTTGAATGACGTCAATGATGATCCTGATTTGCTCAAAAGGAGCCTCACTGGTTACGAATCATGGACATAAGGTTATGACGTCGAAGTCAAAGTTCAATCGTTCCAATGAAAGAACCCAGGAGAACCAAGACCGAAAAAAACACGCCATATTCGATCAAATTTCAAGGTTTCGCTCACTGATTTCTTCGATTACGGTGGCGTAGTGCATCAGGAGTTCTTAGCAAAAGGTCGTACAGTCAATAAGGAGAATTACCTTGAAGTTTTGAGCCGCTTGCCAGAAGTAATACGAAATAAACGTCCGGAATTCTGGAAAAACAATTCATGGCTTGTGCATCACGACAATGCACCTGCTCACTAATCGTTGCTTGTGCGATATTTTTTGACCAAAAACAACACCAAATTCATGCATTAGCCACCATTCTCACTAAATTTGTCCCCGCGACTTTTTTCTGCTCCTAAAACTGATGATACCCCTGAAAGGATGGAGATTAGCAACGATTGAGTTAGATAAATAGATACTGCATCACTGGAAGAGCTCAAGACTATATCGAAAAGTGTTCACAGTTGGCACAAGTGTGTTATATCTGGGGGGATTAATTTGAAGGGGACAACTTGAATATTGAATAATAAATGAATATTTTTTTCATACAAATATAAAGTCACTTTACTGTTAAAATATACCTCGTTTTGAGTTCATGAGGGACAATATTCGCAGAGAATAAAAAAAATAGTAGCTCAATTTTAGAAAGGCTTGTTTTGCATTGGAGCGGTGCGGTGGGAGGTGGAAGGAGATTCGAGGAGAACGGAGAGGAGAGGAGGTCACCGAGCCCCGAGATTACTCTCTCTACGGCTTCCTCCCCATCCGCAAACGAACTCCCCTCTGCATTGGAGGGTCAGCCTTGGGAAGGTCGACCGCGCAGGTCTTCGACGGGAGGGGAGAAGCGTCACTCTGGCTCTGTTGTCCCCCACCCCTCGCAGTTCTTCGCAGGGGGGCGGGGATGGCAGCGGAGGGCGGTGGGGGATGTTAAGGGTGGCGACTCCAACCGCGGCTCCTAATATTCCCGGGGGAGGGGGGGGGGTCACACCGAGTTTGGTGGTTTCAATCCGAAGGGTGTAGAGCAGGACAGTTTCATCGACATGAAGATACCAATGCGCGTATGATCCGCGAATGATTTTCTCGCTGTGAAATTTTTGCATTTCCATGGCCATCTGCGTTCAAGTGACTATCACGGTATCTCCGGCGGTTCTTTAATATAGTATACCTCGGAGGTAAAGCACGTAACGTCCATTTTACTGATGGAATGACGTGCCCTCGTCCATTTCCTCTATCCTCAACGTTTGTAGGGAATTTTTTTCCTCTTCGCAAGAGTCAGTCTTAAGTCCCTCTCCCCCTCACTCCCCCCCCCCGCCCACCATATCCCGTTGTGTCAACTGGCATTCCATGGCACGCCCGTTCTCTTGACCTTTCGAAAAGAGTCGGAGAGGAAATTTATTATTACTCTAATTGTTTTGCCATAGCGTATCCTCTCGAAGCTCCAAGAGTTCCACCTTTAACCAATTGACTTTGGGAGAGGGCGTATGCAAAAAGAAGTGCAAAGCGTCCCTCGACGTAGAGATCCCACCCGCCCCAGAGATGTCACTCCGCCCTCGCTCTTCTGATTCATCGTTGAAGCATCATTCGGACTCGTTTTATTTAGTCCCAGACATCTGCAGGAGTGGATGAGCGTAGGTAATGGAGATGTGGGGGAGGGTACAAATGGAGAAAATGAAATGGACGGAAAAGAAAACAAACAATAATATGGGCGTGAAGGGGGAAGAGAGGCGGACGGCTCTTTGGAGACGCTTGAAGAAGAAGACGGGGCGAGTGAACGCAGGAGATGCTGAGACGAAGTGGGATGCTGAAGACTGTGATAGAGAGGGGAGAAAGCTGGAAAAGCTAGGTGAAGGGATGGGAGGATTAGGAATTTTGGAGGGAAGTTAGAGGGTAGAAAGAATGCAGAGCTAAAGAATGAGTTATTTTGATCTTTAGGACTTCGCATCATGTTACTCAGGGCTTACGACCGTTGAGATGTGTAGTTCCAGGGGCCATCAAATATCTGCGCCAAACCGGTAGACTACTAACCAACCTCAGTATTAAACCTGAAGGTTGGTTAGATAGGTGAAGGAAGGAATAGAGTAATTGCTTAGTATTAAGTCCATTGACGTGCGAAATGTACACATCCGGGTGGGGGGGGGGGGATTGTTCATTTCCCTGTTCCTCCTGTGATTTCCCAGGAAGGTATGGTATCCGAAAAATCATGTAGCCTGGCTGAAGCTGACGGTGTGACCCAAGACGTCACCTGGAGGCGAACCCAGGCTCTCCAGTCAATATTCCAAAGCTCAAATCACTGGAATACCGTGCCTCGTTAGACCAATGCTGCTAAAAATAGTAATAAATGAAAAGGACCCCCTTTGTCTAGTATTATTTGTTCCATCTGAAATCGTGCTGCATGGTAAACATAGAAGAGTGACTTTCAAGGAATGTTATGCAATAGGTTTCTGCTCACGAAATTGTGTGTTATAATTTTATAGAATTAGTAAATAAGGCGGTAGAATGAGTAGGTAATTATAGGAATTGCTATTCTTAAGAGATTGTATCGGAATGAAAACTTTTGTTTTTAGTTCTGTATTTATCGCTTGAAACGGAGCCATAAAGTTTGCTATTTATTCAGTTTTTTTTTAAATTTTATGACCGTTTATCCATTGGTAATATCAGTTCAGATTTACACGTATCTTACGGAACTGCAAGAACAAAACTACTCATTCTATTTTTCACCAATTTGTGTGCAGCGCTTATTTTTGACAACTCACAAATAATAAATTCTGAAATGCGAGTCGAGATACAGTGATTCCTCTTATGTCAATGACCCGTCAATCACACAGATAATGGAAAATTATAAAACGGATAGAACGAAAAAAAATCTTCCCTGTAGAGGCCTGCTTGGCAGGCGAAACACCTGGTGTCAGGTTTTTCTCCGGGCACTTACCTACCCCCGATACTAATTGCCTTGTTTTTGTTTGTATTTGTGTAATTGACGGGTCCCTGGAACAGGAGGAATCCTTGCATACGTTGAACCAGTGAGTGAGTGCGATTCACAATGGGCTAATACACCCGAGTGATTGAGCGATTGCGAACGAGAACTTGGGCCTTTTCTTTTTAAATTTTATTGTTTTAATTCCAGTGCGAGTGCAACGATTACCCGGAATAGGAGATACAGGGTTCGTCCGGAAAATAAGTTTATGATGCTCACTGTCTTTTTTGACAAAAGGGGAGTCGTCCACTACGAATTTGTACCTGAACGACAAACTGTAAATGCTGCATTTTACGTCCGAGTGCTCGACAGGCTTCGAAAACGAGTCGCCCGCGTCCGGCCAACGATCAAAAACATCTGGCGACTTCATCACGACAATGCGCCGTCTCACACCGCGCTTGTCGTGTCGGACTTCTTGGCCAAGCACGGCGTGGCAACGCTGCCGCACCCGACCTACAGCCCGGACTTGGCACCACCGGACTTCTTTCTGTTCCCGAAGATAAAGAGGAGTTTGAAAGGAACGCGATACGGGACTTTGGACGCCGTCAAAGAGGCCGTGACGACGTGTCTTCGAGAGGTTCCCGATGATGCCTTCGTGAGAGCGTTCCAGGAATGAGAACGCCGCTGGAACAAGTGTATCGACTCACAAGGGTCCTATTTTGAGGAATATTAGCTTAAGATATGTAAAAGTGTAATACATTTTTTTCCCTGAACTCAGTACACTTATTTTCCGGACAAACCCTGTATGCTTGCAAACCCTGGGTGTGTTTTTGAGTGCGATTCACGAGAGTGACTGTTCTTCCTTAACACACCCCAGTGATCAAATGGTTGTAAGTTTGTTTTATTTTTTATTATTTTGCCTTTTTGTGAGTGATTGAGGTATACGTGAGCCTGTTTCCCAAACACCCCCAAGTGACCTAATGTGTGCTTCCTATCTTTCGTCTTACTTGCAACTTTGTTTTAACTTCCCCCCCCCGTTACAATCCTACTGCCAATCAAGTTTGTGGTCTCGGCTATCTCGTTTTCATTGCTTCACGACCGTAGGTACGTTTATTTTATATTTACAAAAAATACATATCTTACGCTTGGTGATAACACCCGGTTTAATCGACCAATACTCTCCCAAAATGGCCTTGTCCAGCCCTGCCAACCATGACGAAAGAGCCGGTACATTATAGAGCATGTCCGTCGTGATACGACAATAATCACATACCCTTACGCGGAAGATTACTATGAACACTTTCCTTATCTGCATCATGAACATTGAAAATAAAAATTACGGACATCAGACCTTAATCCATTCAGAATTCCTCTTGAAGGAAAAAAAACACTCCATTTACCCGCGAGGAACAAACTAAATCTTATATTCATTAGACTAAAATCTCCAATTGGATAAGGATGTTGGACGGAATGAAGGGAGGAAGAAGGTATCCGGAATTATGAAGGGTTTATCGTAATGTTAGATATCTGATTATGTTTTGTTAAGAGAGACTAGGGAATTGTCGCTATGCCGTTAGGCAGAAAGTGTTGCAGATAATTATAATGATAATCTCTTCATTAGGTTAAAAAATAAATGTTTACGGAATGAAAATCGCAGTTGATAACTCAATGGCGCTTGTCAACATTATCTCCTGCTCCTGAAGTACCCTGCACGTCTCGATCAAATGGCTCAATCTACTTAGAGGTTCCACGAGACCGGAACCAAAGCAAAAACTCTCCCTGGAACCGCTCCGGCGAACTGTGTCCGTCCACGAGGAGAGCGGGGAAGGGAATTGAGGGGAGTGAAGGGGGCGTGGCTGCTGCTGTCCATTCACACCCCCTCCTTCAACCCCCTTCGCCGCTCACTCCCACGCCGGCCACTCGCCCCGCCTCGCCTGCTGGGGGTGCGGCTCTCCAACTTGGGTACCCGTCGTTTGAGTAATCGACACGCTTGCGCTTGATATTTCGGCCGTTCTCTCGTGAAACGTGGCGTCAGAATTGTTATTATGATGAACCCCAAGTTAAACATTGACAGACAGATGGAATGTGATGAGATAAAATACTCTCCCATTTATTATTTGTATTTTCCATTACCTATATAATCCGCCAGCATTCCTAAGTTCAAAAGATTTCTTGGTGTTTAAATTTAATAAAATCTGCATGATCTTGAAATATGTCTTTATACGAGTCTCGTATTAATTTTGAAATACTGAACAAAATCCGACTAAACAAATATTTAACACAGTATCAACTCATTAGATTATATTTAATCATTTCAATGTGCTATGATGTCCGATTTGGTTAGGGGATATTTTCTTATAAAATACTATGCATATGGTCCTTAGCCATATGAGCTAATGGATTTACAATATTTACAGATACAACGTCTGTACATGTACTGCAATCGGAATCTATTCAACCTTTCTTTGTCTTATATTTGGTTCTTATTCTATATGTATATTCCATAATTACTAATGAATTATTAGTGGCAGTAATATTTTATGAATATGTTCAGGCGTCTTCACCAGGGGTCGTCGCACAATGGTAATAGTCCTTATAGTCGACCACAGATGGACGCACCTTGCAAGGGTGTTATTTTCCGTTTGGCAATTGAAATTAAGGAGAAACGTTTCACTTGAGTTTCAAATAGTATAAAGGGTATCTTGAAATAAGGAAAATTATTAAATGCTGCAGATAAACTACAGATGTAATTCTACTCGTATGATAATAATATCTGATTAAACTACACGTATGGTAATAATAATGAACGCAATTGCTGGAAACATTAGAGTGCGGAGATATCATTAGAGAAATTTGATTGATATGGACTATTAGGGGCAGAATAGAATGACTCCTGAATCAAAAATAAGTGGTTTTGAACGAAAAATGGATTTGCTTCAAGTACCAATGCTAATATATACCAAAAGTGTAAGCAGTCATTGTTAACTCTGGTTTCCAATTTGTTGACAAGTAAATATAAATATGATAGTATGTAAATTATATACATCGCGTATATTTTAATAATTATGCTTATAACCGCGAAATGGGGTTCCTAGGATTCCCTCTGGTGACCCTGAACCTTGAATGATTGATGCTATCAATATTCTCTGCGTGCATCTTCTTCTAAGCCATGTGAATACCATGGAGAATATTGGTTGTCTTTATAATTACGTGTGTATTAACGGACTTCGCAGCACTAGTATATTGCCCATGGCGAGATTTTCATTATTTCTCGATAAATTACGAAAGCTACTGACTGTCTCAGAAGGCGGGTGACATAAATACACGCATCAATTTGTTGAAGAAATCCTCAATGCAATGTGCCGAGTCGAGATTTAAGAATGTAACACTTGAGCGAAGATATAATTTATCACGGCCTTCAGACAATTCACGGGCGTTGGAAATATAATCAGAGTTATTAACTCGAAGGTCGCTTTGTTAGGTAATGGCAGAGTTCACCCAGTACTAAGCCGAACGTGGTGTTATATTCACACGGCAGGGATGGGGGAAAGCAAAAGTGTTACTCATGAATTAATATTTAAGACTATCGCAACTTGAAGGCTTCTGAAGAATTGATAGACGTACATTAAGCGAGTGGACCAAATAACTGGCACAATAATAAGAAATGGACATTTAAGACATTTCAAAGGTGTTGTATTTTGAAACTGGCACAATAATAAGAAATGGGAATTTAAGACATTTTAAAGGTAGTATATCTTGAAAAGTTGAATCGTGAAAATTTACCCCAAAAATCAACTCTTCTAAAATGAATTATATGCGACACAATCTCATTCTTTCCCGATGATTGAGTCCCAGGAATGCGAGTGGAGAGTGGCGCGTTGGCCAGCTGAGATTGACTTTCATACAATGATCAGAGAGTTATAATGGCGTTATATAACTCACGACGCTCAGGACGCCATCTGTTGTTACCTGGAGGAGCGCCATTTCATCCTGGCGACAAATCGACTTATACACACATGACTAATACAGTTTGCATTGTTCCCCAAGAGTTTAATTACGCGGTGGGAGATGGGCCTTCTGCGCATTTAGTTGCGGCTGATGACTCTGTTTTTCCCTGGCCTGACACGTGGCAATTAATTTAATCGCTAACGGTTTCGTGCGTCCCGCTTCCTCTTGAACACGTCACTTCCGACAAGTGTTCACGCGCCGCAGTCCCTCGTCTCAATTACGATATGCATTTGTCAAGCGTTTCCCCCATATCACCGAACTCCTCCGAGTCTGACGAATGCGAGTTTTTTTTTCACGTTGCTTTAAGCATTTACCAAGGAGATGAGGGAGTTTCACTTCCGCGCATCTAACGGCCATCTTCTTCGAAATGCCCTCGCCCAATCCCCTCTGGGTCTCTTTGGACCGCGGACAAAACCAAACAATAACGTAGACTCCGTCCGCCAGAAACATATTGCACTTATGGAATTCGACACCCACGTCATCTAAGTTTACGTGATACTTGCAAACTACTGCCCTACTGCTTGGCCGGGGTAAATGCAATCTCATGACAATTGGTCTATTTAATCTAAAAATTTAATTTAAAAAAAACCAATGAAAAATATAATACTAATGGGCATAACTAAAGCTGTCTGCGTTTCCGGGGTTACCGTCAGATTTGCATCCACTACTCAAATCTATTTATAGGAGATGACTAGCTAGTAATACTTATCTATGTTGAATAATCACAAATTCCAAATGTATTTGTCTCGTTAGAATACCTCAAATCATAGGCTTTTTTGTGTCCTGTGAACTAGTAGAACAATATTTTCATTTAAATGAATGCAAAATCGTGTGGTTAAAACTAAAATATCGCATTCAGGATTTCAGTAAATTGGATTCGAAATATGTTTAAAGATTTTTTCTGAAATTGAAAAGTTATATGAATACGATCTTTTATTTTCCTGTACGTGTATTGCATATTTTTGCGTCATGCTCTTTTTCTTGCTATTGTCAGGCACGCTTGATGTATTTCAGTTTATGATATTTCCGTCCTTGTCAAATAAATCCCAAATAGTGAGAATTTCACCAAAGCGTATGCAAGTAAGATTCATCCAGTGAAAGTTTTAATGAATGCGTTTACAGGTTCACTTTTCCCGTCATTTTCCCTTGAGAAGTTCTTTACATGGGATGTCAATTTTCAGTGAAAAACTAGTATTTAAAATAGGAATGAATACTCTAAGCTTTTAAAACTAATGTGTGGCATTAAAACTGAGTACCAACGTTTAACTAACGCGTGCTATTATGTGTGTTTTGGTGAAAATGCTTGCATACCTTCCCAGGTTACCTGAGGGGATGTCAAATTAAATTCCATTGTTTTAGAATTTCTCGCCGTGAAAGATAAAATGGTGTCTTGACACAAATGAGTTTTTAAATTATTGTTGATTTTAAAATTTTCAGCGTTCTATTAGTTAGTTGCCACCAAGGAGCAATCGTAGAGTTTTGTATTAATGTACGGCAAATGGCATGGCAATGATTTCAGGAGTTTTAAGTTTTTTCTTACCTTCATAGAATATAATTTGTTTATTGATACCCTTGTCATTCAGTCACCTAAATCGCTCGATTAAGGGTCGACGCCATCTTGAATAGCGTCCAAACTCGTCAGGCAACGAGAGTGCCCTCGGATTTAGGACCCAAGAACTGCATCCTAAATACGCCATATTGCACCCTCATAATTCCAAGTACTGAAGGAGAGACAATCAGTCGAAGAATAATCGCAATGGCGGGAGTGTACACTTTTTTTTGGTCAAAATGATATTGGTTATTTCTTTGAGAGAGCCGTTGAAAAAACGGAGTGCTTTGTTTACACGATGTCGAGAAAGTCAAAGCTTTTCAAAGGCAGGAGAAATTTGGCGTCCTCCCCATGAATGTAGGTTTGTTCTTGTCATAACTTTATTTTATCAAATTATCGGTTACAAATATTTGGAATGTTGAGATAAGAACGTATTTCTGTGTTAGGTGCTTCATTTCAAGTGTAAGAGCATCGTCTTTGCCACTGTGTTTTTATCCATGCCTCGTTTGTGTGTTTATTAAATTTTATTTTGTCATGTACCATAAACGTTACGGCAAATAATCTTCAAGCGTAATGTTGTGTTTGGAGAGTGTAAGCATGTATTAATGGCCTTAGTATAAATACAGCTTTCTGAATGAATCCAACTGGGTCATCATTAGGTCGTCCGCCAAACCTTCGCAAAGGGAGTCGCCGTTTCATTACGTCAGCCCGCAAAGTAATATAACCAACAAAAATGAAAAAGGACCGGAAAATAGTAATTGTAGGATGACTATTTAACTGATACTAAGCTAAACTTAAAAATATGAAACACTTAGCGAGAACAGTAGATATGAATATTAATGAACGACACACGACACAAAAAATACCTTAAAACAATTACTGACAAGGATTAATGCCCGAAAAATTACCCTGGAGTAAATCACCATACAATAAGATAAAAAGTTTAAAATTATTGAAATGTAATACTATTTAACCTAATAATTAAAGCAAAATATCAAACGTGAACAATCTATTGAGTTAAATAGAGTCCAACGAGAGAAAATGAACACGAAAATGGCACCAACAATTGCTTAATTAAAGGAAAGAAATCGAAAACCTAATTAATGACTGACGAATGAATAGTAGAATATACGCAGAATCACGCAAAAAACATTACACGGTTTTGCAATTACTCACAAATGTTTGCACTAACTATTTCAAATATCAAAATATTTGTATTCGGACATCTTCTGTTTATTCCTTATTGTTAGCTACATAGATGGCAGTACTAGTGCGTGGGGCGTCCAAACTCAATCGGTCTTTTCATTTGGTGCCTAACGTTTAGTCACCTAAAAAGCATGCTCCCTAATGACGAATTAGTCTGGGCTCAGCTATACTAAGTGTAGGGACGCCAAGATGAAGGCTCTAGCCCTACCTACCGCCAAGCTAGGCCGAAACGCCAGTTACTTTCTCGACAATCCTCGTATTATATTAATGCCTTTGGTTCATCATTCCATGTGAAAATTAATTTAAGGATTTTTGTGGCAATATAACGTACGTAAATTTTACAACTGGAACAGTTCCGTATTCACTGGTTGTGATGATTCTCACATTTATTGATTCATTTTAACCACATTTGTATGTTTTATAGTGCTAGAATCCGAATCCTTAATAAATTGCTACAGAAGGCAAACGGAAACCTTCTTCCGTATTCGTAATAATTTAGGATGGAGTGGTATTTTGGTGATGATTGTACTCAAATAAGCAACCGCTAAAATAATACTATTATTTGATTACAGTAAACAAGTGCATAGAAACAGAGCGTTTGTTTATTTCCACTAAAGCTAATACATTGTTATATTTACTTATATCTTCATCTGAGAGTAATTCAATAAAATAAGGTGATATCTCAAATATGCAATGAGTACAACGTTTATTTGAACTGTTTTGACCAAATTTGGACTTAATTTACGAAGTATTGGCACGACTCTTATGAAAAACCCTACTTTTATGTTTTCACTTTTTTTTAGGAAGAGAGTAAGCTAACTGTAATCTAATTTTAAAATTGTGTCATTATTATTGTATACTTTTTCATGTGCTAACAGATAATTTCTTATATTCTAGGGACATATTTCGAGCTGGTGGATATAATCGTAAGATGCTAACACATGGAAAGAACCTCTCTTGTTTACCAAAGTAAGTTTTCATTTCGTTTATGAAGTTTACAGTGACTGTCCTCGCTACCTACAATCCGAAATAAGCACCTTCATTTAGGTAAAAATTGGATTTGATATTGATGCTTGACACTAAAGTAGTGCTGAACGTAGTTTATTGCTTTGATCACACCCAGTCTGTTTATAGTCTCTTAGAATTCCCTGTAATTTGTTCGTAATTAAATGAGACAAACAACATAGTTTTGGATTTCCAAAACATACGAATATCGTATTTATATCGGGGATATGAACGTCTATCACGTATAGACAATTAATATATATTATTATTAGGTAATCTACCGGTCAAGGTAGGATTTTGGATGGACACAACTATCAAATAAACATTTTGTGACTCCCCACCAAGCAAACTAATCTATATCAGGTCCCTCTTTATCTCGGTGTACTTCTTTCCTTCCTTCATCCCGTCCAACATCCCTATCCTGTTCCTACCCTTACCACGCTTGCCCAACATTCTCCCCTCTATTACCCTCTTCAACATTCCACTACCGCTCAATACGCCTTTCATCCATTTTTCCTGCCTCCATAGGATTTCTCTCAACAAACCCCTCTCCTCATCCACCATCTCCAGTACTTCCTCATTTGCTTTCCTTTCGGTCCATTTCACCTTCTCCATTCTTCTCCACACCCACATTTCAAAAGCCTCCAATCTACGTCTATCCTCCTGCTTCAGCGACCACGTTTCCGCGCCCTACGCTCCATATCAGAGTTTTTACGAGTCTTTTCTTAACCTCCCTACTCAACATCCCCGTCATCAACTCCCTCCTCCTCGTGAAAGCCTCTTTGCCTAGCTCAATTCTTCCCCTTACGTCCCTACTACTTTGACCGTGTTGGTCCAAAACACTTCCGAGATACGTAAACTGTTCTAGTTTTAACCTAGAACAGTTTCTAAGTTAGTAAACTACCTGCTCTAGTTTTTGCCATCCTATTTTAATATTTAGCTCAGTCTTTTCATTCTCAAAAATTGCATAACCTTTATTTTATTAATATAGATTCTCAACCCATGTCTATCGCACAGAATTTCGAATTCACTCAGTGATGCTTGCAACCATTTGACTGACTATATTACAATATGTATGCAAAATTACTAGAGCATAAAAATATCATAGAAAAGTATTGCTTTTTTTTAAGAACATCAACTGTTCATAGCATCGTTTATCATTTGTTAGAATCTTTCAGAAAAAAACTCATATTTTGTATGAGTTTTAATCTGCTAAAGATAAACACAAGGCAAGAATATTTTAAATCCTGACGTAGTGAAACCCCAACCGCCTCTGCTCTGATTGCCTGCTAGATAAAATTTCTGCTAGATCCTGGCGGCAGTTCTTGAGTTGAAGCTCAGACACTCTTACTTCTCGATTCCAGGTCTCCCAGATGGTGTTGGCAGCAAATGCTTTAAGGATCCGCCGCTTCTTAGGTCTGCTTACGCTCATTCTGGGCGTCTTTGCCGTTGCGTTCTCCGTGAGTGCCGGCATCATCGGCCTCGTTATGTACTTGGTGCATGGGGACCTCTTGGTTCTGGGGAACCCAGGGGCGGGGCCAGGCGTGGCCATCACGCTCATCATCGAGGGGTTAATGCTGGAGCTCACCCTCGCCGTAAGCACGAGTCTTTTCGGCTTCATCGTCAAGGGTCTTCAACCCTCTCCGAAGAAGTCCAAGTCAGATCTGACGCCGAGGACGAAAGAGGAATCCAACGAGGACGAAAAATTGGAGGGGTCACCTATGAAGGAACGCAAGGCATGGAGCAGATTAAATAATCTGAAGGAAGACTTCGAGATTAAGGCTCCTAAGGTATGTCATTCAGAAACATGAAAAATAGGTCTCGGGAGAAGCTAAAATCGTCGTAATGGTTACCTTAAGAAACCTTAGGTTGGCCCGTGTTGTCTTTCTTACCACAACAATTGATTTTTTTTTAGTTTGAATGTCCTAACAGATGTATCCAACCGCTTGTACACTTTTTTGTATTTTTTGAGAGTCTTGTATGATGAAATGGATCCCCTTTTAAAAGGTAATTTTTCAAAAAATATTATCCACATTTTTGGAAAACATTATATTTATTGGTCTCGTAAGCATATTTTCAGAAAAATATTGTCTGAAGTTTTGGGTAACGTTATACATCTTGGTCTTGCAAAAATATTTTCAATAGAAAGGTTTATTAGTTATAAGTTATGACGAAATAGTTGATAAGTCTATTATTTCAGTAATGTGTTAAATGTTATCACGTTAATCCATATAAAGGATGCCTAAGACTAACTTCATCGTTCCCGCAGTGCCTGTGGGTCTCCCTGCTGTTGCTAGCCGGCATGAACCTGGGCCTGTCGCTCACGTGTTACCTGCTGGCCTGGGGCAGTGGGCCCACCGGAATGGGGTTGGCCATGAGGACCTACGGTATGGACCCAGCTATGCGGCGTGCTATTGACTGGGTGCAGCAGGCTGGCGAATGCTGCGGTGACCAGGTGTACACCGACTGGCTCAACGTGCAGTGGTGCACGGAAAGACCGAACCTGGTGCCGAGCGAAGTGGGACCGCCGGGATACGTGAACGTTTGTGGGCCAAAGTGAGTAGAAGATTGAATGAACGGCTGTTCCTGGAGGTGGCTCAGCTGGAGAGAGTACTTCTGATCGGAGTACAGAGTTCTGGCGTTGCTGATGCCTCTGCGCACTTCTGCTCAAAACTTAATCAATGTGCTTAATTATTTGAAAGATGTGTCCGATATTTAATAGCCTGTTGAGATGATGCTCATCAATCATGAATATGAACCAAACGAGTTGTAGTTAGTAGAAGTTGACAGGATAATAAGTGTATGTTGGAGGCTTTTGAAGTGTGGGCCTGGAGAAAGATGGAAAAAGTGAGTTGGACCGAGGAAAAAACAAATATCGTAGAGGAACCTGATTCATTTATTACACCAGTCACATACACTATTCCAAGAGGCTCTGGTTCCCAGAAACTCGCAATGGCAGTGAGTTAAGTCCAGAGGCATCCTCTCCATTTGAACCTACGGTCCAAAATGAAAATCTTCTCTGCTCAGGAATTACCCTGGACCCTGATGCTGATCATCTTCTACCGAACCCTTATCTGTGGTGTAGAACACCGCTAGGCTGAGTGATTGTGCCTCTTGTGTCATAAGTCTACGCATTTTATCGTATTACGAACCCTTCTGAAGCGGGCTGGTGTCCAGACGAATAGAATATTCAGCTGTTGACTAATAGAATTGAAGTGGCGGATCCGCACTCGTCTGATAGAGTAATCGGGCTTTCCGGTGAAAGTCAAGTTGTTCGATTGTCTAGCTGTTTGGTTTTATTACGAATATTTGGGTATTTTATGAAGGCACAAAAGCAATTCACCCCTGACTGAATGTTCTAATGCTTGAGTTTAGTATAGGCTCGATGTTGCTAATACTTAGTACAAGCTTCCATCCACTCACCAAACAGACTTACATTTGGGTTGCTGAAGTGGTTTTCTCTGTCACAGTTTAAGGCTTGATGATTGGTGACCCGCAAGTCAAACGCCCTTGCGGCGGGTTGCGGGGTATTATGTAGATGATTAATATACAACTCCTTGATGTTAGACGCATAGAGAAATCACGCCTGAAATTTGAAAATATGGAATACCTTTGATATCAATTTATGTTTCTTGGTACTTGCAAGCACTTCAGCGAATTATGTACAGTAATATGGAGTTTGCCTTTTCATGGTACTATTCCTTTGTGATTTCCGTCTGCTGCGGCACTTCCCGTGACTTTCGTTTCTAAGTGTTACACTGCTGGGTTCTTTCCCATCTTAATGTGTGTGACGTAATACGTGAACACATTCCCTTACTGTTATTGGGAAAACTTTGACGCTCCTATTTCTGACTTAATTAGGTCCTTCAAGACCATTGAAAGACAAGAATATAGAATTTAATCGCACGGTATATATGTCAATTTTTTAACTCTTTAAATTGTAATTTGATAGCCCAATTTTAGCAATCAATTGTAGTAACAGCTGACTGGAAAGTACCCAGCCCATCCATTGTAAAATAGTTAATGACCCATTTTAACCTAAGTAACTTATCATGCAACATTTGCAGAGTGTTAAAATCATTCCCCTTGAACAGGATTTCGGTCGAGTCGAATGTTTTTTACACTCTGAAGTTGTTGCATTGAAATGCATATTAGCGGATGGCTCCGTCAAAAAGTTAGTGTCGCGGCATCTCTCGCAGTTTCTTGAAATAAGAAACTTGCAGTTTTCTAATTTTATGATGAGCTTTAATCTCACTTGAAGCCCATAAATTCGTGTCTATGTACTTTCTTTTTAGCATAACTCTACGGTGGTAGCCTCAATATATCCATGGATCATCTGCTAATTCTGGTAGAAGAATTCTTAAAACGGTGGAACTGTAAATATATCGGGAGGAGTACTGCACGTCAAAAGATGTGAGGAAATTAGTTGTAATCCAAAGAGGGAAGAAGGCAGAGGCAGGGAAGCCGAGTTCATTTTTCATCTTTGATGATTTATCTCCCTCTATGGATTTTATTGTGTGAATTTGATAGCATTTTGCGATTTGATGCCGGATGACAGAGCCAAACTATTATCTATTACTAAATATGGATTAGATAATAGAGTCTCAATTCATAATCTGACTAATTACTTACTTACCTGTACTTCTCAATTTTAAGAGCAATAAATTCAAGTCAGAATCCATGAAATTTCAGTGTGTTAACATTACACTTATAATAAATGGAAAACAAACGTGAGCAAGACATTATGTCCTCATAATATTTCCTGGTTTGCTCAGACATCGGAGCGTCAAGAACGACGTCCCGCAGAGCTGCTGCACGCCCCAGAGGTCACCCTGCATCCACGACGCCTTGGACCTCCTCGGCCTCGGGCCCCTGCACAACGACGGCTGCTCCACCTACATCGAGGACCAGCTGGACCCCAAGCTCATCGCCATCGCCAAGTTCCACCTGTTCCTCTGCGGTTACAAGGTCTGTTCTCTCTAGTTGCCCTACCACTTCGGTTGATCCTTAAACTCGTTCGATGCCATGGCACAAAGTAATAATCTTATCTCACAGTGAGCATTAATTTCTGCTCCATTCAAAGCGTTACAAATATTGACCCTTTGCGGAACCAGATCCTGATATATTTTAATTTTTCACTGAAACGTAGTTAAATACTTCCTCTAAGAATGCTTTAAAATGCACAGGTGATAATGGGCACCCCTGTCTAACCCCTCTTCCTAACTCTATCCATCACGACTCTCCATTCACAACTCTTATCTGAACATTTGGTATTCTACTCTTACGTATGTTCCTTTATATTGCTGACCCTGTTGCGCTAATTGCTTCATTCGTACCTCTCCATTTCCTAGTTGGAGCGTAATATAGCAGGCGTTTTGGTTACTACCAATACTACCTATGAACCCGTATCTTTGAGACCGCAATGGATTCCCTACAAATTGAGTAATTTTGTACGTATTTCATATTGATATTGAATATTTTCAATTAGTACTTCTAACGGTGAAGAATTTAAAACGGTAGGAAAAACTTGGGCTGTAAATAATAATTAAAGCCAATTGAGACCACCTGGAGCATTCTTTTAGAGAGGTGGAATAAGAAGAGATGTAATAATTATTTACAAGATTCTCTACTTAGGTAAAATATTTTACCTAATATTGATAACAATAATTCTTTATGAAGAAATCTAGGTTTCTACCTGGTGCTTATTTACGGTGCCAAAACTCCTCATTGATTACAAATATTGGGGTTGTGCCCCATGACCTGATGGGCGTGTCGTGCGCGGTAGTGGGATAGGATAGGCTTCCGCGGTCGTACTGTGGAGGCGTAGTAAACATAGATCAAGTGACTGATACAATATTATTAGTAGAACTAACAGCTGAACCAACGAACATAGCCATTGCCCATGCATGCCACCAAGTAATCATAGGGAAAAAGATAACAGGGTACGCGATCAGCTGGTATAAATAATTTCGGGTGCTCTGATAGTGATGGGGTATCAGCAAGCCACAGTGAGCGAAGGAAGAGATAGAAGTGAGGTTAGGGACTTCGGTTTAGGGAAAAGGAATGATCGCTGGGAGAAAGCGATAGAGTTCTAGAGAAGGCTGGGTTTAACCATGAAGAGCATTTGGTTTAAGCGCTAAAGAAAGCCTAAGTATAGATAGAAAATACCCGGGATCAAAAATACAGGTATAACTGTAAAAAAATACCTGTATATCAGTTGGACACTACTATGGTGAGGCACAGATTTAGGAACAAAATTCGTTTTCCGGGAGCTGATGCCGATTCAGATCATATTTTATTAATTATAAAGTGCAGCGTCCGATTAAATAAGGTAAAACAAGGGAAATGGGTTAGGAAAAGGAATGTGCAAACAGTAATCAGAAGAGGTACGGAAGTAGGCCGTGGAGAAAAGCATGAGCGAGGCATGGCCAACCCACTTACCTCAACATACAATGTTTGGAATAAAATATGGAAATAGATTAAAGCTTCAAAATATAAACAAGTGATTGTGTTACAAAATAAAATTAAAGTAACTTAATAAAAAAAATGAGCTTAAAGTCCTCAAAATAAAGCACAAATAGTAATTCAAAGAAATTTCAACCACAGCAGTGCCCCAGTAGGATATCATGAAGTGACAGGCAAACAAGCAGGAAATAAGCATCGTTATCACTATCATATCATTATCTTTAAAAACTGCGTTGGATAATTTATGCTCGCCGATCGCGGTATTTCATGGAAGAATCTTTTGATACATATTTATGCTTTTCAATTAATCTTTGTGTTTATGCCATAATAAATAACACAAAATGAAATAAAATATCTTCTTAAACATCTTCCTAACGTAATTATATTTTTGTGATGAATATTTTCGTCGGACGAAATTCCATACGGCAACATTACTGGGTCTTTAATTGAATGTGCACATTTTTTTGAAAATTGCCTACATTATACCGATGGAATGAACGAAATCGTTAAAATGTTTTCCGTTTTATATCTTTTTCTTGCAGTGGAATGAAAAATGTAGCTTTCTAAATCGAACATTATAATATTCTTATGACTCACACAACGGCGGAAAAAACTTCTTAGTGCCTAATTTCTTATGTTGAGAAAAATTCATCAACCCCGTTCGCAGATCCTCCTAGTGGCTCTCGTGCTGATTCTAAGGACCAAGGAAGATACACGCTCGGAGAAGGCGACGGACGAGGAGGCGAAAGGCCTCCTAGACGACGAAGACACAAGGGCTCGCGGCGACAAATCTGAAGGCGGCGCCGGTCACCAACCGCCCATAAAGTCGTGGTTGTCGGCGATCTCAAAGATACGGAAACCTCAGGAAACATCGGAGGAATCAGCCTCCAAGGGAGGCCAGGACGATCAGTCTGAACTGAAGCCAAAGCAGTCGAAGAAGCTGTGGTACTCAGCCGCGAAGATCACGGAACCTCTGAAGAGGATGTCCAAGGTTGTAGTCCGCGAGGAGAGCAGGGCGGAAAGGGGCCAATCGCCCGAGGTTCCCCCGGTCGAGCTAGAGGAGGTGAAGGTGGCCGCCCCTGTTACCGAGTCGTCGGTGGCCACCGGGAGCGGCCCGCCCGGCAAGAAAGGCCCGTCCGCTCGGGTCTCGAGGCCCGCCTCCCAGGAGCCTAGGGGTTTCGAGGCGAGGGTGCCCAACGTGTCCAGGGCCAGGTCTTTCGACGCGGGACCGGTGACCCCGCGACCGGTGCTGAGGGGCAGTCTGTCAGAGTGGAGGAGTGTGGACGGCTCGAGCAGGGAGCGAGCCAGCTTCGGGAAAGCCGCGGAGATCACACCGTCGAAGCACGAAGAGCACAGGCTGTCCGCTGGCGTCGTCCACTGAAATCGAAATGGTCGCTGGGTCCAGAGGAACGTTTTCCAATGGATGTGAGGGCCAACACCTCCACACTGGAAGCATTTTGAAAGTCATATCTTCCCTGAGAAGGCCTCACTTATCTCTGCCCATTGGTGAAGGGCATGATTTCAATAATTTCCGATATTTGGTGAGGGGACCGATTTCACTAACGGTGGAACAAATGCTCGTCATCTTCAAAAGAACTAAATATTTATATCCTTGCATATAAGAAACATAAATATTATATTTCCTTCAGTTGTTCAGTTATTTTAAACTTTTGTATAACAAGATGTCGGACGATCTTTTTCTCCAAATTTGCAAATGAAATAGACGAACTGATTGTTATCTCTTTGACTTCAAGTAAGTTTCATGACGCGAGTTTTGCTGATACTTACCACATTTAATTTATAGGAAAAGTTACAATATTTGACTAGGCATGGCGGCGTCCAAAATTTACAATGCGATGTACATTTGGAGTTATTTACTTGGATAAGTGTGGCAGAATACGAGTAGCTAGCTATTCGAAGCGGTAACCCTCAGCGAACTGATATATTTGATTGGAGTGTTTTTAATACCACAGATTGATTCGAATTGCAGGGGAAACTCAAGTTTATACCTGCAAAGAAATGAGACAACGTAACGCAGATTCAATAACATGGAGATACGAGGGAGGCTGATAAGACCTTCATAAGCACTCCTGGTGGCATGTGGAAGTAACATTTCCCCTTCAACACGCACGCGCAGGTTTGAGGTCGTTACATTCATCCAGTATACTTTGAGATACCGTAGTATGGAGACGTGTTCTAGTGCTATGCCAACGCGACTTTTCTTGAATCCAGGACTTGTCAGCTGCCTTCACCTCATCATCCGAGGTGTAAGGATTGCCTTTGAGGTGTCCCCTCGGTTGAGGAACAAAATAAAAGCTGCAAGGCACAAGATCGGGGGAATTTGGATGAAGTGGAATCGGTTCCAATTTCTGTTTTCGCAGAACCTCTCCAGGTGAGCGCGAGGTTTGTGGACCAGTTTTGCCATGTTGCAAACTTATTGGCGCCAGGCTGCCTTAACACGATTAATTCGACCAATATGGTTTGCTTATGAGTAATTCGCCGGTCATTTTGAATCGAATCTTCGACAATTTTGCGATTTTTATCGTATGTGGCAGTAATCGGACGTCCGCTGCATGTTCAATCAGCAATTTTGGCTTTACAAGTCTTACAACTACGAAATTTTACTACCCATCGATTTACAGTAGACCTATTAACGGCATTGTCACCATAAACAGCCTTTAAACGACAATGAATCTCAGTAGGAATCACGTTTTCAGCAGTGAAAAATTCGATAACAGCACGCTGTTTAAACTGTGTTGACAAAGAACTAGAACACGTCTCCATACTTCCGCTCCTCAAATTACACTGGATAAAAGTAACGACCTCAAACTTGCGCCTGCGTGTTGAGGGGGAATGTTACTTCCACATGCCACCAGGAGTGCTTCTCAAGGTCATTTTGTTTGTGGTCTACAAGCAGGTGTGCATTAGTTTACATTCTACCCTCTTAATATTACCATTAAATGAAAAATGCTTCGAAAAACAACTTCAACTTCTATTTAAGTGTCTGTCTGTAGTGAATCTTCCGTAGTGAAACATTCCTTTCCGCGAAGCCTCAGCGGAGGCTCAGCGGAGAGAGAGTCGGCGGACGAGTGATTTGAGAGTATCTGATTAGGAGTTCATGGGCGGAGCTAACCAGAAGAATCAAGGAATAAAACAGAATACGGAGTGTACTACCTTGATCAAAAAGTTCCCGGAATTTATTCAGAAAATTAAAAATACAAGTTTATTCATCTAAATCTATATTGTCCCCTTCAAAGTAATCCCCATCGACTGCAACACACTTATGCCAGCGCTTGATCCAATCCTCGAAACATTTTTTATATTCGGTTTTCGGTATGTCCATCAGTGCTTCCTGCGATTTTTCCATTACTTCCTCTCGGCTGCTAAAACGCGTTCCCCGTAATGGTTTTTTAACTCGATTGAACAGAAAGAAGTCACAGGGAGCCAAATCAGGTGAATTCGGTGGCTGTTGGATGGTATTTGTTGCATTTTTCGTCAAAAAATTACGAATAATGATAGCACTGTGCGACGGTCTCGACGCACTGTGCGACGATTTCTGGTCTCTTTCGGCGAATTGCTTCACGCAAACGTCTCATAACGCCCAAATAATACTCTTTGTTTACTGTCTGGCCTTCTGGCAAAAATTCATGATGCGCTACACCGTTGTAATCCATGAAAACCGTCAGCATTGCCTTCTTTTTTGACTGAAAACGACGTGGTTTTTTTGGTCTCGGCTCATTTGGTGAACGCCATTCACTTGCCTGATGTCTGGATTGCGTGTCGTACTCATAAACCCACGTCTCGTCTCCAGTAATGATCCTTTTGATGAATGTGGGATCGGATTCAGCCTCTCAAATCATGTCTTTTGCGACGTCAACACGGTCTCTTTTTTGCATGAAATTGAGGTCTTTTGGCACCAACTTTGCTGCTACACGACGGAAACCCAAATCATTAACCACAATGTCTTGGGGGGATCCATAGGCAATGTTCAAGTCCTCCGCTATTTCTCTGATGGTTAATTTGCGGTTATTGACCAACATTTCTTTTACTTTATCAATTTTTTCACCGACTTTCGATGTCGATGGTCTGCCACTGCGTTCATCATCTTCGATTGACTCACGACCACTTCTGAACCGCTCGTGCCACTGGTAAACGACCGTTTTTTTTAGAGAATCGTTGCCGAAACACTTTTCCAACATTTCCAACGTCCGTGCGCCACTAAATCCATTTTTTACAAAAAATTTAATACAAGTTCGTTGTGGCAAATTTAAATCCATTTCTGCAATTGTAAAAAATCGCCAACACACACAGAGATAGATGTACTCTTGGCTACGTAACTTTTGCAAATGTCAAATTATGACACTAAGATTTAAAGGGAATATCAACAACAGATGTACCAATTTAACAAAAAAAACAGAACTCAAATCGGAACGATGGGAGCGCCACACGGTGGTTATTCCGGGAACTTTTTGTTCAAGGTAGTATATACTCGCATACAAGCACATTTCGTTGTTAGTTTGTGCCCATATAGAAAGACAACCGTAATAGATTTCTCCTTAGTTGACATCTACCTGAAATGGTTTTATTTAATCACTTGCCCATAAATTCGTATGCTTTCCTTCCAATGAATTACCAAGTCCTTGTCATGACACACATTTAGCTTGCAACTATATTTAAGGTATGGACGTGATGGTATACTATATCTTCTATTCCGTGCCACTCCACCAAAGACGTCCCAGTGATGAGTTACCAGAACCAATGCCCGACTCACGTCTTTCGATCGGACCCCAGTTGTTTTCGGAAACACTAACTCTTGAAATATTAACCTCCAACTCCACTATTTAGAGACTAAAATGATGTAATAAAATCAATTTGTTTAAGCCACACGTGCGCCAATCCCTTAGAGTATATTCTTGATGTAATTCTTCAAGAGGTAAACTGATTCATTCAAATTGGTATTAGAATATAATCATTAATATTAAACAAGACTTGCGGTACAAATATTTCTTCGGAAAAATAGCATCACTCCATGCGCTCTTCAGATGGGCTAAACATAAACTTTCAGTGTGAGAAATTTTAGGCCAAATGGCTCCTTAAGAAAATAAACGACATGCATCACACTTGGTTCGATTTAATTGAAGGTTGGCATGAAAGCTCACTTTCGCAGTAGAGCTTGTTGACTGGAGTGGTAAGCGTTCTTTTCATAGAGTTTCCATAATCCCAGGTGTTTTTTCTATCTACTCTGTGACTGGACTAGAGGAAGCTTGGACTCATATCATGCTCGTGGAAAACGCATGTCATTGGTCCCGAATAATTGGTGCTCCTTCGCCAAACGTGAGCATTCTCGAGCACGGCGGACTTGAACCCTTTCCATCGCGTGCAGTGCGATATCCCCGGTACATTCCGGAAACAGGAAAAAATATAGAAACCACGAGAAACGAACGAAACAGATGACACACGGAAAAAAGACGCAAGGAGCCGTCCGAGCTGGGGATGTTTCGGCAACCGCGGAGACGGGAGGTTGTGTTTGACGTTGAGTGAGGCATTTAGCGCTAATGGCCCACGCTCAAAACTCCCTCAACGAGGAAAAAAACGCCGGATTTCGCTGCCATCTTTTGTGCCACACTCCGCATCCCCTTTTGTTTTCCCTTCGCTTCCGCTGCCGGGGCTTTTCTTTCTGTCTTGGCGGCGGTGAAACAAAGAGGAGGGCGCGGTTGGTGCACGCGGCCGGCACCAATTACACTTATTCCACACCACCCCCTCCCACCCATTTCCCCCAATTCTCGCTCTCTCCCCTCGACCCCTCCCCCACCATCCCCCGGGGATGCGCCTTTGATGACGTCGAATTAAACCGGGGGCCGCCTCATCATCTTCCGGCACGCATGCGCACCCCAGGGCCCTCGGGGACAGTCCCTCGAAATTGTATATTAAGGGCCGGGCGGTGACCGTAATTGTGGACCCCTCTCGGGTAAACATTTTTTCTGCAACAGTTGTTCCCATGACAGCCGAAAAGCAGAAATTGAATTGAAAACGTCTTCGGGTTATAATTTTATGAGACGTTTGTTCAATCTTTCCTTCACATGTTCCCGGTGTCCTTTTCCTTATAACTTGCAGGACGAACAGCATTCCTTAACACTTCAAAGGGTGTTCTGAATACATTTTACATGTAAATTATGAGTTTGGGCCTCCTACCTTGCAATCCTATGTCTTGCAATCCCCTCTGGTGAAATTCCAATACAAGATTATTTCTTTATCAATTGCTGAAAATTTATTTATTATTCCTGCCACCAACATCCTTTTTTCACATTATTTAAAAATGTGTGAAACAGCATTGTTTATTTTAAATGTATTTTATGATTGAAGTTGTAATGTAACAAGACTTCTCTCTCACAACTTTCCCGAACAATTTAGCTGTGCTGAAATAAGTGAATGCTTCATCAGTATTTCTAGGAGGGATATTCATAATACTTTTGAATATTGATGTAACATTTTTTTACGCTTTACCCCGCAAACCACCGCTAGGATGTTTGGCAGGAGGTGGTTACACACCAGAATATTCTTCATTTAATCGGCTAACGCGATCGCCTAATGAAAGTTTGACTAGACCTCGCGACGATTTTATTCAGCGTAGTATTTTTCTTCCAATGGAACGGCAATTTAGAATCACGTGGCGCAAATATTCACTCAATACATCGGCCTGCTCCTCTACCTCTACGTTCCGCTCCCATTGAAGTCTCTCGTTGGTGGTTCAAATTACCTCACATCAGGTAAACCCATCTGGGGTTTTCTCTAGTCGCTCTTCTCGCTCACTTTCCCATATTCGACTCTTCATCTCTTCATCTCGTCTCAAAATTCGTTAAAGGTTAACCTTCCTTATTTTCAAAGTTATCGTTAGACTTCTTTTGTCTCTCACTCGACGAAACTCATCTTGATCTTCGTAATGAGAGACTATTCTCATGACAGAGGGCATTCTCCTTCCGGGCTATCTATTTAGCATTTATTTATTACTCTACTCCATCGTTACTGATTCTGTCTCCAAATCAGCAGTTGGTATGCCACTTCTACGTTTTCATTCCCTAATCCAATACTACAGAAACAATCTCTACAATCTTTATTGGGCTATTTTTTTACTTTCTGCCCAAATCTTTTTAACTCATCACATTCTCTGAGGTAACCATCGTAGGTTGCATATCCCTTGCTTTCTCTGCAACATCGTCAATATCGTCGGGAAAAATAAAAATTTTAATTACTTCTCCATCATTCATGAGCATTCTTGGGGATTTTTTTTGATTTTATTTTATTAAGGTGAAGATAATGAGTGAGAGTGAAGAAACTTAACTTACTCCCTTCCTTATTCTTGTTCGTTGCTGGTGGGCGCAAAGTTAATTGCATACACATTATCTTAATGCAGACTGTGAACGACTCGCCTGTCATTAAAAGACAAATTTAAACTAGAAAAAAAAAGAATTTCTTTCATTCAATGCAAGCATTTCTTTCAGTTCATAAATGGAATGATATGTATCTAAATACTTCTGAGAGGAATATGTCCGGAAGATATTGTCATATCAACGTTCAATCCCATCCAAGAAAGGAAGAGGCACACGTACGCAAGGAATATGGAATAAAAAGCTTGATTTCCCCCCCAGCTAAGGTGGATCTTACTGCCATTGATAAGTGGATGGATAGGAGGGCAAATGGTTGCTTAAGGGATTACTAGTTTCGATCCAGGAAAGGGAGGGGCCCGCGTGATGGCAGAGCAGTGATGAGGATCCTAAAAGGATATAAAACAATTAGGATTTGTTTGTTTGTTTCGTAGACTTGGAGGAGGCCTTTGGTGGAGTAAAATGGGTATAATTAATGAGCATATTATAGAAGATAGATAAAGGACTTTATTTGGGCGAAATTGAGACCTAATGGTCCCTTCTTCCATTTAACCCATTGTCATGTACATATTATACAAAGTATAAAATTCATAAAATACATGCATATGTACACATAAATACATATAGACAGACACAAATTTTAACATCGAAAGAAAAGGAAAAGCAAATAAATATATACACACATATCCACATATACATACATTTACGTAAAAAGATTGGGGATACACCAACACATACAAACATACACAGAGTCAAAGACAGTGATTGGAGAGAAACATTAGGATAAGAAAAGTGTAAGCAAAGAATGAGGTTTGTGGGAAAAGCTAGTGGCATTGCTCACCTAGTAAAAACCCACGCGGGAAAACACCCACGAAGAGAAGGGGAGTGTGAAAAACCCGCGAAAATCCTTTTATTAGAGGAAAGAATACATATAGATTTTAACAATCATTTATATAGTAGACATGTTTTAAATTACTGAAGTTGAAATGAAGAAATTAATTATATTGACAAGCATTACGAGTAATGAGAAACATAGTATTAACTAGAAATGATGATGAAGATTCTACTGCTTGAGATGACAAAAGAAAGAGCAGAAACAGTGATCTGTGTAGAGGCTGAGTGAAATGAGGGAGGTTATACCGGTTAACTTGTGTGCCTGAGGAGAATGAACTTGTGAAATGCTCTCTTAAATGTTATTGTGGATGGAGAGTTTTTTATGTCATCTGGGAGAGAGTTCCACAGATGACATGCTGTAACATGAAAATATTTGTGATAGATATCCATGCGATGGTGTGGGACAAGAAGTTTATTGTTACCCCTAGTACTCCTGTTGTGGATTGAGCTGATGGGGAGAAAATTTTTGTATAAATATTTAGGTGTGTGATTTGAGAAGAAAATTGAAAGAATATGTAAATGCCTGAGGCCTTCTAGCTTTAACCAGGATATTCTTGTAAATGAGTCGGAAACATGATCGTATTTTCTAAGATCGCATATGAACCGCACACAGGAATTATAGGTCCTCTGAAGTTGGCTTTCAATTCTCCTGAAAGGTCTTGGTATACTACATCACAGTAATCAAAGTGCGGTATAAGAAGAGAGGATACCAGAAGTATCTTTAAGGAGGGGGAGCAATGTGCTTTAATCTTTTCAGAGAATGCATGGGATGAGTTTATTTTTCTGCAGATAGCAATTGCGTGATCAGTCTAGGATAACGTTTCATTATTGGTTACGCCTAAATTATTTACTGTCCTTAGGTATGGTATAATACATCCTTTCAATGCTAGAGGTGGAAGTTTATCAATATATGTTTTAGAATGTAGTTTACGGTAACCGATCATGATGGACTGACTTTTGATTGGGTTTATTTTCAGTAAATTTTTTATACCCCATAGTGACAAAGCAGCAAGATCTGAATGTGATAGGAGTAGATTAGAGAAAGATAGGAGTAGATTAGAGGGACAGGTGACATATCCAGATGTAGAGTGGAGATGGAAATCTTTCAGAAGAGACTAAGACAGAAATTTTAATTATCGTCCGACTCTTTTCTACGTATATGTGGAAGAAATGGTAGAAAATACACCACAAGAAATTGAGAAAGTAATAAAAGTCGGTAGGGGACAAGTGAAATTAGTTAAATTGGAGGATGATCAAGCTTAATTGCATCGGTCAGTCAAACGGTTATTTTAATTTTTAAGGGCATTAGAAAATTAGGGTGATACGTACGGAATGAAGATCAATTTAAAAAAGGAAAATTTATGAGATTCTGGAAGGAAGAAGGCAAAATAAATGTTATAATTAGAGGGGAAAAACTGGTGGAGGTAGAACATTATACCTATCCTTGAAGAGTTTTGGAGCAAGTTGGTCAAAGTATTTGGAACACCAGAAGAAGAATGCAACGAAGAAGCTTCCACAAAAAGAAGGGAATGATGATAGAGACGATGAATGAGGATATTAGGATAATGTGAAAGAAAAATTTAATGAGGCGTAGGTGTTCTCGTAGTTCTGTACGGTGCGGAAACTTAGTCAGTGAAACAAGATAATAGGCGTGGATTTGAGGGCCTTTGAGATGTGACTGTTGAGACGGAAGGGGAAAAGACAAAAGCCAAGAAGTGCTGGGTATGGTGGGGAAGGAGAAGGGATTTTGGAGAAGTCTAAAGCAATCGGGAAATGTGAATGAAGAACAGTTTTATTTTCGTCGGGATATTGAAGACTGATGGAAGGGAGAATGTTGGGCAAGAGAATAACAGGAAGGCAAGTCATACACATGTTAGACGGAATGAGGGGAGGAAGAAAATCGGCGGAATTTTAGAAGGGTTTATTGCAATGCAGGGCCAGTTGTCTTTAGGGCGAGGCTGTGTGTTGTAGGGTTCTTACGTTTTTGCTCATCCGAAATCTAACCGAGGTAGTAGGCTACCAGAGAAAAATTTATAATAATACTAAAGCGTTATTATGGCCGAGTAGTGAATTACATATTTTGACTATTGAAACATTGCAGTAATAATTCTTTTTAAAAAATACCGCATGCGTGTAATACATCTACCCCGAGTTCAATGTCTGCCTCAGTGTAAAATGTCGTCTTTCTGAGGTCTCCTTAATGTCGTCCATGGGATAATAATAATAACTAGTATATTCACTTTCGCACCTGCAGGTGTAGGTGTAAAATATAAGATTTTCTCTTTTATACATTTGTATTTTTTTTATTTTTCTCGTATATCAATAGCAAACGAAAAGTCGCCGGCGACAAAGTGATGCACGGCATGAAATTCAGGAGTTAAGTGATAAAAGACGTACACGTAGAATACCTCTTCGGTGCTTCAGGGTTCTCCTCAGGGCTGCTTTTCGATTCGATTGCACTTAGAACATCAATCCTCACTCAGATTCAAAGAACGAGAACTTGGTTTGAAGTTGACTCTAAAACAGAAGGGCGTGGATTGTCATCCCGCATCTTCGCCGATCATCATTTGCAATGGCGTAAGGAAATATATGTATTTTCAATGCCATGGTCGTCATCCGTGCGGCAACAATGGGGAAGTAGAATCTTTCTACCGGATGAAAAGCACACGCTGTGCTCGTAACACTTACTCACCCGGAGGTCGGTGGCAAGCGAAGCCAACAAAGGTGTAACGATAATCGACTCACGCAGCTTGCTTACTTTGGCGTTAGCTGTCAACTTGAAAAGGGGAAGTATGGACGAGTCGAGTATTGAAGTTGACAGTCGAAATTCGCGCTTGGCTCCAACGGTAAATATCTCCATGTGAACCTGTGATCTGAAATTGGGGTCGAGGTTGAAGTTCGCATTGACGTTATTAGCAAACGAAGCTTTGTTGGCGAGCGGAGAGTGCAGTTGGAATTCGAGGCGGTCATCGCCCAGCGCCGCCAACCCCTTTCGCG
Source organism: Hetaerina titia (assembly GCA_037158775.1). Classification (NCBI taxonomy): domain Eukaryota; kingdom Metazoa; phylum Arthropoda; class Insecta; order Odonata; family Calopterygidae; genus Hetaerina; species Hetaerina titia. The sequence goes on along the minus strand of CM073774.1, from coordinate 102,834,795 downwards.
CCCCCCTCCCCCTGCAGTTGGCACAGGCGCCGTGTCGGGAGAAAGGGTGGTTGGTCAGGATGGCCTCCCTTTTACGTGGGCGCTCCTTATTAGACGGAGGCAGGGGGGGCGGGCGCGGGAGAGGGAAGGGGAGCGCAGCGGCGCGGATAACGTTCGCAGTAGATATATGGGAAATTGCGGTGTTTATCGGAGCGACACAGATCCGTATCATCCGGCCACTCCACCGCAAAAGGGGGGCTTGGAGGGATGGGACTGTTGGGTGCCACGCGACCCCCATTATATTATATTATCCTCCCCCCTTGTTGGTTCGGACCGAGGGCTTAGCCACCCAGCCAGAACCAATTCGAAAACCACCGTGGGGAGACGAATGCCACTCCCGGCCTCCTCTCCCCCTTTCACGCCCGGATACCGATGGATGGATCGGACTCGCCTCCCGCTTGAGAATTCTACTCCGATGGAAATCATTATCTCGATGTGTGTCAGTCGACGAGACACGTGAGGAATATGGATAAAATATCAGAATCACATTTCGGGAGTATATGAGGTCGCCAATTTCGTTTAGCATTGCCACTATTTCATGTTTTATTTTAATGCTAAATTTCGCAGGTTAATCAAACTAAGTTATGATGTGGTGTAACATCGTTAACAAATACTTTTTTTCAATCTCAAGGCCTTTGCTAAGTTGCCTTTTGTTCCATTTGAGTCCATTTTTCTCTAACTCAGAGAGGGAAAAAATTAGAAAATCGCGTTTGAAATGCATTTGATGTCCTGAGAAATTTTCTAAAATCCTTTCACGGCGGCACTACTAGGCATAGAAATCCTATCCATCATATAGTCATTAAAATCAAGTCATGATAAATGTAAGTTCTCCAATCTCTAATTTGGGGTTGTAATATTTTTTGAGAAATGTTAACATTGACATAGGATACTTTTCTTGGAATAAATAATTTACGTATATATTTCATTCTATGTGTAGTTGAAAAGTAAAACATAGAAATAAGTAACTGGTAAAAAATTCTCAGAAAAAATTTGCACCTAATTGTCAAAAGAATCTCACGGCTGTTAAAATTCATTTGCGATCGATACTATCTGGTTAAGTATTTTTAACATCATTTTCTCCTGCGGAGATCTCAGCTGATTAATCCAATTCCTTTCTAATTCTCTGAAGTCCTTATATTTACTGATCGGCTTGGGGAAACTAAAAAATGAAAAGATAATCTTTTCGTGCAAGTATAGAGTAATTTAATGCATTATGAATTACTTTCCCAGATCAGGTGATGAAAGATTGAGGACACCATTATTTAGTTTATGGTCAGTTTACTGTTCTAATGTGAATCATCCTCCAGCACTAAAAGTACATCGCAAGTCTATGCGTAGACACATGTGCTTCCCAAATATTGTCCTCTGTCAACGTTTCCATCAGTTCAACTTCAGTCATCGTTCGCCATGACGAGCATTTGCCCACACGTTTCCTCCAACAAGCTATTAGATTATTTTTGTCAATACTTCAAACTAGACTCTGGTTTGGAACGTTAATTCATGAATTTCCATTAGACCATTGTTTCATTATTTATCGGCGTAAATGTTGTTGAAGACCTACGTGATATGCTGCTGTACTTTTTCTCTTTATTTGAGATTTACTTGATTGACTGCCAGCGACACAGGTTCTCAAGGATTTCAAGGAAATTAGTGATCTGAGTTTTCTAGTAAAACCGATTTTGATTAATTCGTAAAGAGATATCATAAGATTATTTTAAAATAGAAAATTTATGTACCATTATTTTTCGTGTTAGATGCTAATCTATGAAATGAACATAAATATTTTCACCCGCCACCTGGGTGTACAATTTGAAAAAGGTAAATTGTGTTTTTCTGCAAACTGTCATTATTTAATCTAATTTACCTGTGAATATATTATTTTGGATTTATATCAAGTGAATGAAGACTTATCACTCTAATAATTGTGTTTACCTATCCTTTAGAGTTACATCAAAGGAGGTGATAGGTTATTCTGCTCTTAAAACCAGTTTTCGGACTGGAAAAAGTCGTAGCTAGAGTTTTCATCCTCTTAAATTCCAGCATCAAAGGTTAAAATTCTGATCATTGATAAAATTTCGGGTGCATAAGATACACATCCATTCTTATAATACAAGGGAAGATTAAACAACTTTCATTACGTCCCTTACCATTGGGATATTTGAAACATCCTACTTCTGTAAGAAATGGCAAGAACTCTCCTCTCTCGGACTTGGTAATATGAGAATGCTGGTATATTTTGATCGTGTCTGTCCAAGACCATTTGAATTAAACTTTGGTTACACATGCTTCATTAATTCCAATGACAGTAAGACACAATTGATTTTTGGTCAATGTACAGAGATTTCAGGTTAATTGATTCCTTTGATACAAACAAAAAATAATAAACTCTGCCAATAAAAATTACTGCTAGGTCATCAGGAGGGAGCTAACGCGGTACCCAATAGGTGCTAACAATTGGGGATAGAGTAGGGGACACTTGGTCGACTACCGTCAAGGGAGTGATTACTAATCAGAGAGGGTGGGTTTTTATGTTCCAAGTATTTAAGTTGAGCCGTTTCCACGGCTTCTCCCCCTAACCGATTCCCCCGGTTGAGAAGGCCAATTGAAGAGGGCCCCAATCGACAAATCAAAAAGGCCCCCGGGTATATATATCGGGGAAAAACCCGAAGAGAGGGCTGTTTTGCGAGAGGGAAGCCGACGGACTCCACGCCTCCGTCTCCAGTCGCCGCCGGTAGCACGGTATCTTCCCCCCCCTCCTTTACCTTACCTTCTCCCGGAAGAGTCCAGCGCCCTCAAAGTGACGGCAAGAGTGAGATAATTTCCAATTATGGACAAACTACATCAGTAACTTTATTTAATACTTCATTAAAATGTCCAAAGAATACTTAAGCGTAAGCATTCTCATTTTTCCATCGAGTCATTTAATACATTCACATAGACTTATATTCTTAAGTCATTCATGGGAATCCTTTGAAATTAGTTGATAGAAACTAATGTTTTCGTGATTCTGCACTTCTGCAAAGCCACTGGCGTCAATCATGAAGTTCCCACCCATCTTTTACTTAGATTATTTCATCATTTCTACTAAAGGCGAAAAATATATTCTGCTGGTGTTATTCACGGAAATAAAGGTGATAGTGACTTAGGCTGCATCTAAGAGGTTGTGACTGGAGGAAATCTCGAAAGTTAGAAAATGGAGGGTTAAACAGCCAGCCGTACGACAGACGTGAACTCACGAGGCGCTTATGGAAGCATGGAAGTTGATAAAAACGGTTCAATCGATGTAAAATTCATGAAAGGCCGAAAGGAGAGAGGGTGAGTGCATTTAAGCGGGGGAGGGGGTTGGACGGGCCCCGATGGGGCGGGACGCTGCTCTCGGTGGTGGTCCCCGATTCCACGAAAATAGGTCCGGCCGGAAGTGAGTGATGCCCTGCCACCTGCGAAATTGGTGACTGATGGAACTTGAGGTTTTTTCGAAATTGAAGAATATTTTGATTGTAAACTTTCTTTGACTCCGTTAGATTGGACACAGATGACTCAAGAATATGATGATCATCCTAACAGTCGCAGGAAGCCACATTGGCACCCCCTCTTGAATACAAGAGTAATATGAATTTCATTTGATAATTAGGTGTTTGATGTGGTGATACCTCCTGACTCGATCATGTTCTTGATTGTTTTGAACCATTATCATCAGTATTACAATCCTAAGATTGGTTTACTGCAGCCCTCCATTCTGCTTGATTCAAAGTCAATTCCCTCAATCCTTGATACCTTTTCTGTTTTACGTCCTTCTTAATTTGTTCTATGTGCATGTCTCTTGGTCTTCCTCGTGTCATCTTTCCTTCTATCTTTCCTTCTATTATATTCCTAACCAGTCCACTGTGCCTAAATGTGTGTCCAATCCATCTATTTCTTCTTTGCCGTAGAGTTCTCCTTATGGTTCTATCCTCTTCTGCTCTTCTATATACTTTCTCGTTGCTTACTTTGTCTGTCCATTTAATATCTTCATCATTCTCCTAATCAGCACCATGTTTCATATGCTTCTACTTTTCGCAGGTCCAATTTTTCAATCTTCCAAGTCTCGGAACCATAGTATGTTATATTAATTTGAACGTAAATTAATTGATTATTTTTAAATCAATTATAATTGGAAAATGAAATTTTGCAGGAGTACTTTTTCTATTTCGTAAATTCAAAGAGCTGCGGGGGATGTCGCTACAGTAACTTTAACTAAGTCATTCACTTTGTGAATGATAATACAACAACATCAAAGTGTTTTATGTCATTTTTTTATTATTGCCGTTTGGCTCATTTCATAGTCACATATTCTATACATAATGCTGGTTATAGAGCGTGTGACATTTCCTGATACCTTTAATTTGATATTAGGGTTATTTCACTCGATATCCGAAAACTGATTTGATCTACACTTCGATTTTTATCAGTAATATTAGAGCAAATAATAGTTCACTATCAGAATATTTTGAATGACATTACGATTCGTTGCCGTCAAATTTCAAATCTTCATAAGCTTTTATCAACTAGAGGCAATTTTAACTGAATACCCGGATAAATGTGAAACAAAATGCGCCCTATCGCTCGGCAGCTTTCAATACACACAACGGCTACAATAGGCTATCTGATTGCGGGGGGAATGCTCATATATTCGTTGATGCAATCACACTCCCGCCTCGAACAGTTTTATACTTTATGAAAATCTACTAAAACCTGCGCGTTAATTAAACTGGGTGACAGTTCCTTATCTCATGCTAATGCTCTGAGTTTCCTGTGTGCGTCACGCGTGCTAAACATTGATTTGAAGGTTACTCCGGGGGACTGCTCCTTAAAAGTTCACGATTCAGGGTTAACAAAGAGATGGTACGACATCCTTGCGGCCATCCATAGAATGAAGCAGAAATAAATTCGAAACGGAAAGGCTCCCAACCTCAACGTGTTGCTCTCTAGATATGAGATACGTACGTGCGTATATCTGCGTGATAACTAAATCCTTGAAAGGCCTCCCTGCTCCTAGGACTCTGGTTCCATTCCCGGACGGGGAATTATTTTTTCTGTCGGATTTCCGGTTCTTTGTTTTCCTCCGGAGAGAATTCGAAGTGCATTACAATTTGCCGGATGGGCCGGTTCAATCTGGAATCTGCCCGCTCTCATTCACTGAGAATTGCCTGATGACTACGCCTTTCATCTCCTCCACTGCTAACAACTACTCTTTATCCCCCTATCCTAAATGATACCAGAGATGGTCTTCCGCAGCCAATTTCTACGTTTCAAGACAAATCATCGGGATGAAATTAACTATGGGAGTCAGCCAAACGCTGTAAAAAGTTTTCGCATTTCTCGTATTATCCACGTCGGGTCATTATGAATTATTTCAAAATTATAAAGTATACGTGAAATTAAGTAGTTCAATAATTACAATACATATTTTATTGTGTTCTATTCTGTATTCTGTTATGTGGGTTCTATTGTGCTCTATTCTATTGCATTCTATTCTATGACAGCTTTTCGAGTAATAGAATGTTGCAAATCGTGTTTTTGCCTTCTGATTTGGGTTGTCATCTTTCGTTGGCCAGGCCTCATTAGGAATATTCGTATATGGGATCCTCACGAAGTTGTATTGATTGTCGAATTGGATCGCGTGCAGCGTAGAGGAGCTAGACTTGTAAAACGTTGTTATGATAAACTCAGCAGCGTATCCAAAATATTATATCAGCTAGACTGGAAATCACTCGCGGAGCGACGGTTAAATTACAGATTAAATCTGTTGCATACACTGGAAGGATGTCTCTTTAGCAATGATAATGACAATATGTTGTTAGCCACATCGTACTAAGATAGGAGAGATCATGCTAATAAAAATAAAGAGATTAATTGTAGAACAGATAGATTTGTCATGTCATATTTCTCACGAACGAGAAGGGATCAGATTAACCTAATTTGACCGAGCTATGGGAGTTTATATTCGGGTCAAAATTAGCCAAAATGTATTCACCCCCTGCTACACACCTTAACGGTGGCTTGGAGGTTATTAAAAATAGTGAATGTACTAAAATACCTAATTCCATCACTAGACTTGCCGAACTATGGCGCACTGCCACGTCAAGAACCTAGGAGTAAGAACGCTTGTTGTTCTTTGTGGATTGGAAAGGGCGTTCTGTAAAACAGCTATGGTTAAAAATTTAAATATTTAATTGGAACTTAAAGGCCAAATAGAATACCTTCTTTTGTTACCCTAATGTGGATAGTACATTTTTATATCAAATTAAAATATTTACATTAATTTAAATATGGAATCTGTTTGGCGGGCGGTTACACATGTTTCGTTAACGAGGATCTTGGGGCAGAAAAAGAATATTTAAGCTGGATGCTATTTGGAGTAAAATGATACTATTTACTTAACTCATCATGATGCCACAACCGTTTTAGAATTTTCATAAAATGTCTAACGGTTTCGGTCACAAAAATGTCTGAAGAAACGACGCATATGACGAGTACATTCGTGCATTCCTTCATCTGAGCAGTAACGCTTGATTTAAACGTCGGAGGGCAACGCTGAGTGAAAACCGTCTCTGAATCGGATTCAAATCATCCATGGACTGGATTGAATTACCATCATGCTCATTACACGTTCGTCATCTTATTCCCTCATAAAGTTTTGCGGTCTAACATTTAAATTACAGGAAACTGTGATATTTCAAGGAAAATAGCTTTAAAATTATAATATTCGCGTCCGTAATTATCTGGTGGATAGGGTGTTGGGATATCCAAGGTCAAACCATTAGGATGTCTCCGGTGGCACCCAGTGAAACGCAAACTGTCCTTTTTGATTTGCTGAATGACCGGAGCACGCTTCTCGAAGCAATGACTTACATCTGCAGTCCTCCAGAAAAGGTCTCAGCCATTTTATGACATAACAACATACCATATATTAATATAATATTACAATAATCATAAAAATTACAATCTCCGCTATGTACACTATTTTCGGAGCTAATTTCTATCCTGTTGAGTTCGTAATGTCTGAGCACAAGGGTTTGAGGCCAAATTCGATTTGAAGCGATGTTAAACACGGGTAAACTCGGAAACGTAATTTGCACATACGCATTCGGGTTCATTTTTTCGAAGGATTTTAACGCACCCGAGGCATGTGGGAAATTTTTCCTCCATGGCTCGCTCTGCTTCTTTTTGATAAATTTAAACACCTGTCTTTCTTCCGGGTGCATGGTTGAGGCGACTTGAGAAGAAATGTGATGAGCGACGGAAAATGGTGAATTTCTACACTGGACCCGGTGAGCCCCGGCGTGCGCCTCTGCCGTGAGGGCAAGAGGGAGCGGGGGAGGGGTTGGGGGAGGAAGGAAGGAGGTGGGGGGTGTTTGTTTGGTTTCCAGGGAGGAGAAGGGGGGGGGGAGAGGGAAGATGGCGCGTGGTGGCGGCAACAAAGGCCGCTCGTCCCATTTGGCCGCCCGCCGCCCCATCATTCTCCCCATCCCATCGACGCTGCTGCCGATTCGGGAGGCTGTCCATCTGCGATGGGGGGAGGGTGCACCGGCACGAGCACCGGGGAGGGGGGAAGGGGGTTGACGAGGGGGTGGCCGAAGGTGTGCCTGGGCGCCATATGGGGAGTGTGGATACTCTGAGGGAGAGAGGGCCCGCTGTGAAATTGGATGTTTTTCGAGGCTTGATGGGGGACGAAGGGGGTTGTAACTGGAGGAAAGGGGAGCAGGGGGGTGCAGGAGAGAGAGAGAGAGATTGGGGCGCAGGGGAGGGGAGTGGGGGAGAGGGGCGAACTGTGCTGAAGGGTTAAAAATCGAAGTGGAGTCTGGCGGTTGGAATTAATGGTGGCACTGCCGATGGTTGAGGGAGGGGCGAGGGAGTTAGGATTTTGCTGGTCCGCAGGGGTGAAATCGGAGCCAAGGACGACGCGAGGGGTCGTCCGAGGGCCTAGCGTGAATGTTGGAGGAGAAAGAGCGGTGGTGGTCTGGTGGCCCTTTTGATTCTCGCCGACAACTTGGAGGGAGGGCGGTGATCAATTCAATTATCAGGTCAAAAGGCATCACTAATTAATACTTACAAATGTCTGTATCGTCTGTGCCATTGTATGGAGCTCCGCAAGTTATCATAATGAATCTTAAAGAATGTATGCGCAAGTATCATTTGAATTGCGTCGTCATCACGCTAGCAAAGATAGTACGGTTTGAATTCACAGGTGCACATTATGTCATAGCATTTACGAAGAACGAACCGGAACGAGAGCACGCGATGAGCAGATAGCATCTTGCACCTTAATCCTTGTCGACCGGTAGTGCAGCTTAAATGGCTGGCATATCGAGCCATTACAATACTTCCATCAAGGGCGAAGTTGGTTGGAGTTGAGCTATGCTAATGTTGGCCGTGCTCGGTGTTTGCGGGGAAACGCTCTTGCCTGCTGCTCCAGGAAGCGCGGGTTAAATTCCATCGTATGCGGGTTATAGGTGTTTGGATTTGTAAATTAATTACTCTGCAAGTATGCTCTTGGGCGGGAATTTAAATAATTATTTGATATTTTGAAAATCATAGTTACAATTTCACCATGAGATATGATTCCCCCTCAATGCCAGTGCTATATCGGAAGGAATTATGTGAGCAACTAATAGTTATACAATAATATGACTTAATAAGCTTTTGACATGTGGGTATGGAGAAGAATGGAGAAGGTGAAATGGACCGAAAGGAAAACAAATGAGGAAGTACTAGAAATGGTGGGGGAGGAGAGGGGTTTGTTGAGAGAAATCCTATGGAGGCAGGAAAAATGGATGAAAGGCGTATTGAGCGGTAGTGGAATGTTGAAGAGGGTAATAGAGGGGAGAATGTTAGGCAAGCGTGGTAAGGGTAGGAACAGGATAGGGATGTTGGACGGGATGAAGGGAGGAAAGAAGTACACCGAGATGAAGAGGGACCTGATATAGATTAGTTTGCTGGGTGGGGAGTTACAAAATGTTTATTTGATAGTTGTGTCCATCCAAAAACCTACCTTAACCGGTAGATTACCTAATAATAATAATATGACACTCTTCCTCAATTTATAAAATAAACTAAGCCAAAAATAAACAGAAAAACATATGGAGCATCGAACGAAGTGAGAGGTGAACGAGCACACGGCTCAATTTCTTGCGGACGCGGTGCTCGCTTCTACGCTTTTAAAATCTCGGTGCCAAGTATTTACACGGATTTCATATAAACTGGTCGTAAATTTATATGGCTGCGTAGATTTTCGCGGCGGTGGCTTCAAATTTCAATAGAGATGAAGGCTACCATCTCCATAACGCGTGGAAGAGAGTCCTCCGAAAAAGGACCAATCAGAGAGCAGCACCCAGACGGGACCACCTATATAAGGACGGCCAAAATCTGAATCCTCATCTTCGACCTGAAGACGCCGGATGAAACTTCGGCGAAACTGTTGTCGGCTTCAAACAACAACGCGGTGAAAACCCGGACATGCAGAATTCTTGGTCGTAAATTTGTTGACCGATTCCTATGCACTTCTCATTTATCTGTTGCCATGAAAGGCTTATATTACTTGTTCCCCAATCAAGTTTCGTGCGATAATATTATCTTCTGTTTCGAACTCGGAAGTGAACGACCCCAAAGAGTTAAATCCAATATTTGGAATAGAGAGGCTAATTATTTGATTTGCTCGTATTTTTTTTATCTCGTATCACAGATTCGAAACAGTATTGAAACCTCTCTTCCTCCGATTCGGACTAGAACTCTCTCCCTGCCGCTAGGGATGGCGACGTTTTGCTGAACCCTCTAAACCGGACACGATTTGATTAATCTATGATGAGCAGATCGTATCTTACGGTAAAAGTCTCGAGTAGGCTATTTACGAGTTCAGCGATTGGTTTAATGTCCAGAGGATATCTACACGTTCGTTTTGCTTTAGTCTCTCCTAGTCTTTCTTCTAGACTGGACAACAATCTCCTGTCTCTCGGCAAGTTTTGCAGCTATATACATAACTTAATGTCATTGTCATAACAGGGAATATCCGTAACACCTACTCATGTGTGAGTGGATGAATTTCTCCTTACAAATTTTCCATGATGAGCAACTGATTATGGCTCTTGCGTTCAGTGGTTGTGGGCAAAATTAAATTGATGAAGATCTATAACTTGAAATTTACTTATTAGTGTGGCTTCTGGAATGGAAATTTCGACAAAAAAGGGAATATCAAGTCTCTAACTCCATTAAAGGCTATTAGATAGTTATCTTCCGTCTTGTTATCGTATCGCTCCCTAGGCGGCGTTCAGAAAATTTTCTACAAGCAATGTGACCAAGGACTAAAATATTTAGATTATCTCTGTTGTGTACTGATCCTCTCTTTCGTCTAGCCGCTTTTCGCCACAGTTTTCGGAAACGTCTCCTAGCGCTCAAGTGTGTGTGGACTCGCATCAATTCGTGCAAGTAACGGCCGGCCCTTGCCAGTATTTCTTTTTCGTTGAATGGTGCGCGGGCGAGCGAGTGCCCCTCAGAGGATAAGTCCGCGGGCGGAGCCCAACGCCCCCGCCGTGGGCCGCTCCGTGGCGAGGGTGCGACCAACCAACCACCCAGTCTCCCACCCCCGCCCCTCTCTCCAGCGATAATTAATTAGCGGTGTCCGTCCATCCACTCCGGCCCACCAAATGATCCCCGTTTGCTTTGCGGGCGATGCGGTGCAGGCGGAATCCTAATGGACGGAGCGCGCCGCGCGTGTTTGCTTATTTCGGCCGCACAGAGCGCTAAAAGCCCCTTCCCCCTCCTTCAAACCCCCTCCCCCAGGGAGATGAGCCGCCATCTACGCCCCCCCCCCCAATCGTCACCGCCACGCTCCTCCGGTCACGAGCGGCCGCCATCCGGCCTGCTGAGGGAGGAGCCCTCGCCGCCGAACACAGGTCCGGGGCAGGGCATGGCCGCCCGCCCTCCAAGGGAGCAGTGGTGCAGGGGGCGAAGCCACGCTTCGATCGCGTCCTCTGGTTCGGTCGGGAATCCTGATGAACACGCCACCATCTGGAATCAACCAACCAACAGCCACTGTTCCCTTATAAGTTGGGAGCATCACTAAGTGGCAATTTTGAATGATGTTTCGTCGGAAACTTGTATTCCATGCATTGCAAGTAGTTTCTTTTTTCTTTGATTAGAGTGGATAAAATGTTTAGTCTCGATTACTCATTATAAAACCTTAAACTCAGGATAATTGCCTTAGACATCCCTCAAACGTAAATTAATCAAAGTGGCTCCTGTCTGAATCTGAGTTGCATTTATGAGTACCTCGTTCATTCATAGGAAAGGTGCACCAAGGTACAACTGTCGGATTGAGAGAAAACTGCAGTGCCAATCGTCTTTTCTTAATTTCAATCGATAATTTGGAAAAGACCATGAATATTTCAAAACTGTGAAGTTCGAGGAATATTTAAGACTTATACGTAAGAACCCTTCAAATCTATTTCACTGAAATCTTGTAGCTACAGTTGTATCACGTTATAATGTACTATGTACTGATATTAGCATTTTTCCACGAAATTAGATTTATTGTACGACCGGCATTTCATCATCTTCAGGGGAATCTGATGACAGTGTAATACACCGAAACCCGGTCGTACAATAATTTAATCTAGTTGAAAATTCCTACTAGCCGTTCCTTATTATGTCCGCAAAACACCACATCACGCCTGAAACTACTGAATTTGTTTATCGTCTTCTTTACTCTGGCCATGACATTTAATGTAAAAATAACCCTGTCATTATTTGATTCATCACCCATTGGTAGTTATATTGCTGGAGTGTATGTAGTGCTTAAAGTGATTAATTCCAGGGTCTGAAAAACGTGAAAACCTGTGGACTGCCCAAACAATAACATATCAGCATACAAGCTGATATGTTATTATTAATTATTAATGTTTTTACCCACGAATCTCAATTTAAACTCTGAAATATCTGAAATTCATTGAATAAAGTGTCTGAATAATGTAGGACCCCCTACTAGAAAAATCCCTCTCACCGAAGACATCCTCTGCTCTATAGCGATTCCCCTCCCTCGAGGTATCGGAAGCCCACATGTACGGGATCGCACACTCCATTTTGAGAGACCCAGGGTGTGAGCTAATTGGCGCATGCGCCTGAGTCAAAATGTTTGCTTCATTGAATGTACTAGTGGAGAGGACGCCCACCCCCGCCTCCAGCAACCCCCCTCTCCCCCCTCTCCACCAAGGCGCACCTTGCCGGGGAACATAAGGCGCAGCCGCGCGTGTCTGCTGTTTTCCCAACTCCGAAAGTGGGGAAGGGGTGGGTGGGGTTTCGTGTGGGCGGACGGAGGAGAGAGATGATGGTGGGCTCAGTTTCCTTCCGTACCCCTCCCCCCCCAAACCCCGGCCTTCCTCCCCGGCTCTCGCCTCCGAAGCTGCTTGTACGTGGGCTGCCGGCCCTCCCTCGCCCCTCTCCCCCATTATTTCGTCCACCCCACCTGCACCTGTGAGGGCGGAGGGTCAAGTGACTCCGCGGGAGGGGGCGGCTCCGATGGCTGTGGTGAGGGGCCGTTCGATGCGGGGAGAGGGTGGCGCAAACGGGGGCAAGTACAATGGTGGCGACAGGGATGCAAAAAACCTCACGTGCGCTCTGCAATAACCTAGGCGCGGCTGCGATGTTCCCGGATGTGCCTCGGGGAGTCGGAGACCAATCCGGGCGTACACTTTCATCATTATTTTAGGCCATCTGCCGATTCGAGGTAGGGTTTGACACCTATTGAGAGAATTATTTTACAGCGTCTTACATTTCTAAACAGGAGGGCGTAGCAATAGCCCCTTTTCTCCTAAGATATCTCCACCTTTAGCTCTTTACACCGTTTACCAAATTCATATCGTCGAAATTCCGATTCCTTTCCTCCATTTTTGTTCTCCGCTTGCTCGACAATCTCCTTTTGCAACAGCCGACCTCTCTATCTCTCAATATCTGCCATCTAAAAGTTTCACCCAGCGAATTTCTCCTAACCCCCAACAGCTCTAGAAGTTGATCTTCTGTCCTACATATTTCCATTGTCGTTCTCCAAGTTCACCATTCAAAACCCTCCGAAGGACATCAATCCCCCCATTCCTCGAATAAAATGGCTTCTAACGAAGGTTTCGCCTCAAGAGCTATCGCCATATAAAAAAAACCATAAACACAGTGGAATAAATAAAAATTACCCAAAGCCGTACTCTTAGGGGCACTAGTTAGGGGACACGGGGGAAGGTGCAAAGAATGAGGATAACAAAACCGCACACACTCTCTCACTCCGGTATTTGCAGTGCAAATTGACCGTTGCAAGTCACAAACACACACGCACTCAGGGTTTGCGGGGGAAAAAACCCTCGCCAGGGTTATTTCCCCCGTTTTGTTATCCTCATTCTTTGCACCCTCCCCCGTGTCCCCTAACTAGTGCCCCTAAGAGTACGGCTTTGGGTAATTTTTATATATTCCATTCATTCGGCCGTAGTACGTTCCCTTTCTCTTTATTTATACATAAACACAGTAATCAACCCGAAGGTCGGTTTAGTAGGTGATGGTAGAGCTCACTCGTGCTCTAAGCCCGACGGCGTGTGAATAATCACACATCAGGTTAGGGGTGCCAGTTCCTTTCCCTGTGCCGGTTATGGTTTCCCAGGAAGATCTGGTACCCGAAAAATCTAGCTTGGGTGGAGCTGCAGGTGCCCAGAGTTGCTTGCCCGGGAATCGAACCCGGGACCCTCCGGTCAGTAGTCCAACGCTCTACCCACTAGACCACTGCGACCCGCTATCGCCATATATGAGGTTCAAAATTTGAATTACCAAATGTCTTTATAAATCTACGAGCGAAATATTTTTGTGATAGACCCTCAACAATGGAAGATAAAAATATACTCTTCATTCCATAGTCTTCATTATTTTTATGCATTTATGTAAGCTTACGACCATGAATATCTATCTAAATACCTCTCCCAAATTTCTCACTTATCCCATATGGTGCAAATGACCTCGGCTCTCTGTCGTCTCGTGTAACAACTCCTACTTACTACCATTTATGGACGGAATCTGACTTACGTATAAAATAATTTTGTATTCTAATGAAGATAATACACTCGCGAGTTAATTTTCAAGTAATCTTCGTGCAAATAGACTGAAAAATAAGCAGTCATGTAAGACATTATTGTTCATAAGTGTGCAATTAGAGAATATAAAATTTTCTTTCTCATTTAATAATTTGTAGAAATGGGTAGAATACGACTTTCCCGTAGCGCCAATTATATGTTTCTTCTGAATATTTTCTACGGTAGGTGCTCATTATTTGCTTCGGTTTACATTAATGAATGAAGATATGTTTCACTTAATTCTTTTGAGATGCCTTCTCCCTTAGGCAGAATACGTTTTATATCATTTAATGACCAATTTTAACAAGGTAGAGGATATCCACGTCTCCACACTAGATCTATTGAGACGAAGAGCGGAAACATGCGCGCAGTATGAAATCAATTGAATTCTTCATTCCAATTCCGCTAACTTATTTAGCCCGCAGGGGTTTTACAATGTTTGTTTGTTAAAAAACTTTGCCGGAGAACTAACCGGAGGATTTAAGCGTTAACGGCTCAATTGTGCATAATTTGATGCGGCTTCCTTACTTTAGTTAATATACAAGTATATAGTTTGTAAAGTATGAACATGATGTCTGTCTTCTCCCATCATTCCATAAAATAACTAAATGCAGTTTTATTTGACAATTGAAATGTTGTCTGTTCCTTCTTGACGCAACTGGAAATTTATCGGTGTGCATTGGTTGTGATATGTAGGTAAAGTCGCCAGGGAAAAGCATTTTGTATCGCAAAATTGAAATGCATGCTCAAAAAACTAGACGCAATACGCTTATCATTCTTCCAGGGTGTTTGGGAAAACCAGATTTTGCATCACGGCCGTATGACATAATGTTTTCACGTCCTATTTAACTAAAAATTCATGCCAATGCGACCGGTTGTATAAAATATTCGGCCACGTAGGTATCTTCAAGATCTCGTGACGAGACATCGTTATCCTCTGCCTTGTTGAAATTGCACATAAATGATGTAAAAGGTATTCCAACTTTGGGCGAAGGTATTCTCAAAAGAAATGAGTAAAAAATATCATGTTTAATTAATGTAAACCAAATAAAATCATGAGTACTTAGCACATACAAAATACAGGAGAAACATAAAATTAATAATACGGCAAAGATAGTTTTTTACCCACAGTTACCAATTACTAGATGAAAGTAAAAAATGTGATATCCTCTTATGACATACTTAAGACACAAAGCATTATGAGGTGTTTTTGACGATATTAGATGGATTTGGGCATCTATTTATACAATTGGTTCAGATAATTATATTCATAAGTGTCTCGCTATTTAACACTTAATTGTGATAAATTACATTTAATTTTTGTTCAATTTGCTCTGGAAAATTTTCACGTGTGAAGAGAATTAGCTTCAATTGTTTCATGAGCGTAAACGGAAGGTCGGCGCAGTCAATACACCTTTCTAATTATGCTCTATCTTACTTCTTCCCCGGCCACCGTCGCTGTGCGTGCCTCTAGGAGCTTTAGGAACGAGTCCTGGACTTGGCCGGAGAGGAGCACGCTCTTGACCCATGACCCCGATGGAAGGCACATCTCGGGGCGATGCGCCGGCGATTCTGCCGTGCGCCGTCGCGATATGCATCACCGACGCCTCCAGGGTGCCCGCGACCTCGACGTGAATTATGGAAATCGTGACGAGAGATCAGAGCTCTTTGAGTTTTCGATGCATACATATATGCAAGAGCCGACATTTTACCGTCATCGTTACTAATAGGAAGGGCTACTTATCCTCCATTTTCAAAGCTTTAATCGTCGCTATTGTGTTACATTTATTTTTCTACACGTATACCCAATTCTAGTAGGATTTTCGATGGTCACGGTGTGCTTGAAAAATGTCAATGAATGATCACGCTATAAAAAGCGCCATAATGTAATGCCCATGAGCTCGAAATTCATATTTAGATGACACAATAATTTAGAGCATCTTTAAAGGAAAATATAGCATAAGATTAAATTTATAGTAAAAATAATGGCAGAAATACCTTATTTTTTGTGTAATATAAGTAATAATAATGGCAGAAAATGGGGTTTGAAAACAACGACTGGCGCGATTCGCTTCTTTAATGTGTGCAGTTATTCTCCGACTCAAATAGCAAAGATATTAAAGCATTAAAATTTACTTTAGACTTGAAAGATGTTAAGTATAGCTCCCAGGTTATTGTTTCGTTGTTTTTAATTAAAGCTAAAGTTGCTTAATTGAAAAATGACAAGAATCGTGGGTATTTTTTAACAGTAGCAATTAACTTGACTAGTTCTTTGGTAGATTTATCAAAAACGTACCTTGATCGGTGGCCTATTCTAAATAATAATAGCACTTATATAATTATTTGAGACATCCCGTTGAATTATCTATAAATTCCGATTAAATCCCCAATAGCTCAACCTATGGTCCGGCCAATGACAAGTAACAATATTATTGTTATATATGAATTTTCATTCACCCCATATTTTTTCAATATTTCAATGCCAGTGATTCTCGTAAATACTATGCCATTTTAAACTTAAGTGAGCATTAATTATTTATTTAAACACATATACATAATACCCGTCAAGCCGCCGCAAGGGCGTGTGGCGGGGGTTGTTAGGTCACCACCCAAAAAAGGATAAAAAAAGAAATACCGCATTCAAAACCAACACACACACGCAAACCCCAATCCACAGCAGTGCACACATTCATCGTAACATCCCATCATTCGACGCGCATGCAAACACACATCTACCTCCCTTCACTCCACAAGTATGCAAGTACATACGCTTAACTACAACAAATAATTGTACCCCAGAATGCAGCAAGAAATTTATCAGGAACGTGCAAGACAGATTTAAGTAAGTTGCTAGGCGAATTACCACCACCACAAGAACGTTCCACACAAAACTCTCTCCCACCCTAGGTGAGGAACCTGGCCCAACGCTGCAGGTAGGAGGAGGGCACACCCACGGATAGCACACCCACATGATAACCATCCGGCATAATACTTTGATATAATGTACGACAGAATGTATGGAATCAAAAATGGCTGGATATACAGCGATAGATTATATTTGATAAGGTATTTGAGTCTTCAAATGTCTTCTTTAAAGGTCATTCGGGAATACATTTTTCTACTCTCCCTTTTCAGTCGAATGAAAAATGAACACAAGATGAATAAATCCGGTAAATAATCATGGCTGCTACAAATCTTTTTATAGCCTTTTTTATGACAATAGGTAACCGCACATATAGTAAACATATACAATTTAATGTATTACAACTTTTCATATAAAAAATAACTTACTCCTTTATCATTTTGTTCCATATTTTGTGGATCGAATGGAAGTTTTCTAATTCCTCAGGAAGATGGGAAAATAGAGGGTAGCCTTCGTTTCGTTGACAGCTCTCAATTTGGCGCCGAGTTGCGGTCGAGTCGATGAGGGAGGGGGCCTGGTGGTGAGGGCGGAATTAGAGCCACGCCGCCATATCCCCCAACACTTAGCCAATAGGTTTTCGCCTTTTTCGCGTCACAAGCTTAATTTCGGGTTGCCACCAGGTAATGGTCAAGCCGCGGCACCAATTATTCCGAGAAACAATTATGACCCCAGGAAGGACCGCGTGAGACCTTCGCCCCCGCCATTTTGGCCGCCTGCACGCGACTCTCACCCTCTCCGCTCCACACCATCCCTATGCCTTGGTACCTAACCCCCTCGGCTGAATTAGTCTCTCAAAGTTATCCGTCTATTGGTTAAGACTCTGTATCGAAATTTTATTCCTCCTGAAATTCGTTCTCATGATAATTAACTCATACACACATATGAATCTCAGCTTGAATCAGTTTTCATCCGGTGCCAAATGCCATAGGGTGTACCAAATGGTTAACCTCAAATATTCGGAAATTGACCATTTCCCGTGGTGTGGGGTACTCGTACTTCGAGGTTTGTGTATAAAGTATCGGTAACAGTTTTTCCTGACTTGAGCGAATGCAGACCGTAGTAACTGTTTGACAGTGCACACCATTATCACTGGAAATTTGGATATCTAGACTAAACTCGTCTCGAAGGCCTTGAAGGAAGACCAAAAGCAGAGTTAAGTGTCTGCTTGCGAAGACCTTCTATAATGCGTTGAAAGACCCCGACTGTTTGACCAAAGATCCTTCAAGTCTTGGAAAAGCTACTGGCAAAATTGTGTCGACGCTCACGGGATGTAATTTGATGGATTTTAAGTAATTGCAGCAATATCTGAAATAAACCTATTTTTACGAATCTTTTCCTGAAACTTTTTATGCAAACTATGTATGCTCTCGGGTGGGTATTAGTTCCAGAACGATCATTCATGAAATAAAATCTCATTTATCTCAAGTTGCTGTTACATACTTATTATCATATGGCACGGCAGCGGCATCGACTACATAGTCGTATTCGTAGTGGCACAATTACGGAATATCGAAACATGACAAGGAAAGGATAACATGAGCATGGACATGACAAGGATAACCCGCTAGGTTTAATTGGTTTTCTAGAATATCGAGTTATTGTGTTTTCATTTTTCTCATGACTGTGCTTCGAGGCACCAGAATGCGCCGTGTTTCACTCTTCGATCTCATTCAACCCTCATCCATCCTCTCCTCCGTAACTCCCACCGAGTCCCTTTCTCCGTGCGCGCAGGCGACGAAGTTTCCCGTCGATCTCTTTCGGTTATCCATGCGGCAACGCACCAATACGTACGACAACCCACGGATGAGCACGCGCTGCGAAGGGACCGGAAGCGACCGAGCGTGACGGCCTCCCCTCCTGCGGCAAACCCCCGCTGTCAGCCGGTGCGCTCCATACCCCCGGCCCCTTTGACCCTGATCCCCTCGGCCTTGCAGACTCATCGGGCGGCGGAGAACCCTGGAGGAGGAGGAGACTGTGCCCCATTTTGGCTCCATCGGGACGCCTTTCAATTACGGGGAGTCCGAAACCGACCCACTCCGACGCCCACACCACTCTCCACCTCCCGTCACCTGGGCTGCATGGGCAGGGGCAGAGAGAGCAGTGTTGCTTCTCTTTCTCGGCAATTTCCGATCGCCAAAAGGATTCGGATCAATTATCACGTACTTCCCATCGTCATTAGGGGAGGTAATGACTGGTGTTGAGCGACGTCTCGAATGGGATACCCAAATATCGCTTTGGGGCGATGTCCTTTTCCGAAGGTTTTCACTGGTTTGTCTTCGAGTAGGGTCGCGTCGCTCCTTGAGATGAGATTCCATGGAATGAAGACGAGATGGGTGCGCAAGAAGTGCCAGGTCGGTCAGTCTTTAGATCCGAGGTTTTTTTCCTCCTCCAGTTCTAATTGCTCATACCACCATTTACCTGCCCGAAAACTGGCTCCAGTTTTAGCGAAACTGAATTTTCAGAGGGGATCGGTATATAAGAAATAGTGCACACGAAAATTACAGTGGTTTTGTAGTGATGCCATAATTTCGACACCTATCCATCCGTTCGAGGAAGCATTCAGAAAGTGAAACTGTTCAGGCAATTAGCTGCACGCACTGTGGGCACTGTCTAAAATTGGAGTCTCGTGAGAGTTCAAGTTTAAATTGCGGCGTGTAATTATTTTCATCGATTACAATTTTTCTCTATAGGAAAAACGCTGAAGTTCAGTGTGTAAGAAGAAAAAATTCTTAGCTTTTATTTATTAATTGTTAATCTTGTACAATGAACCTTTACGCACAAGAATGTAACATTGGTTACCAAGTTTCTTCTCATCATACGTGTATGATGCGTCATTAAATCCAGTGATGTGTTTGTATCTGCCCTACAAGATTTCTGTTCTTTGCAAATATCTCGAGTCTTGCATAGCTTCTTGATCTGAGATTTTTACATTCCTTGCATATCGCAATTCATCTTTCGCCTTCCTATGCGGTTCTTTCCATATTTAACGTCTTTCATTTGCGTTTTCAATAAATAATTGTACCGAGTGTCTCCAAGAAATTAGCGTCTTCTTATTTTAAATCATTTAAAATAATTGGGTCACGATTTTCTTGGAAGAAATTTTTACTAGTCGTTCCATTTTTTTTACTTTCATCTTTAACCATGCAAAACCCAAAATATATAGCTCCCTTATTTTTTCCACTGCTGCCATCATCCACGCTTAACAATCGTAGAAAATTAAGCCCATTTTATCTTAAAGAACCATTATCGAAAGACTTTTAATTTTCAGACTGACCATTTTCACATTTGGTAGTACGCACTTTATTTTAAAATGTCATCGGTGGGTCGCCTCTTCTCTTTGAGATGCAGCATAAAACTCATTGCTTATAATTCTTTACATCTGCATAATCGAGTATTTACTACATTCTGAATTTCCTCCTTAAATTTTATGATATTTTGGCTTTTGGTTGGTGTCTTGCTTGACAAATTATTTGGCAATTAAGCATTAATCCCAACTCTCACGGTGCCATAACTCTTTTTCCATTATCCTCAACTAAATCTGTCTTCTCAATGCTCCTTTTTTCCTAACAAATTCACCATTGCACCATAATATAAGTAATTTATGTTGACCTTTGTTCTACTTCTCGTTAGTGTTTTTTCACGGTTCCGTGAGCTGATTCAGCACTTCTTTGCACAATGTTTTTTAGACCTTGTTCGCAGAGATTTTTCAATCTTTCATTATTTTCGACAAATTCACATTCACTCGTAAGCACCTATAGGTTTCCTTTTCTCAGGTTTCCTCCGAAATATATGTTACGACGCAGCTTCAAATATTTTACATTTTACATATAGCTCTGATTTCTTATATTCATATGAGAGCTATCATATCAATCTTTCCTCAGATTACTTTATTTAAGAAAAGTATCAGTTAGTCTTAGGTGCAGTCTCAGCTCAAAACGTAATACGATTAAAATAGTTAACTTGCCAATGTTTTTACTTATAAGTGGTTTCACCCATTATTTGCAAGTAGTTTTGCCGATCGTGTTATTATTTTTTTGCAACCGAGAAGATCTCCCATTTTCTCCGATGCATTTTTTTGCCAGGCGCAAAGATAGCTCGCCAAGCTGTCAAAGTCTTAAGCCGCCATTGAAAGGGACGATTCTATGGAGATATTACTTCCGATATGAAACGGCAAACGTTTTCGCAGCACTCCTCAATCCCGTCGCACAAAGCGTATTTGCGCTTGCAAAGCGTCCCCCCCGGGGTCAACCCTCAGAAGTGAGTCGGATGAAACCACTGTACTTAGCGTGAAACAGCAATTGTGTCACGGTGAAAGACCGTGAATCGACGTAGGAAACACGTAAAGAGTCCCTTTGGAGTAGTGCAGTCTCTCTGGACTCTCTGGGGCCAATGATTGGCTTCTCTTGGCCCGCGAGAAGTCTCGTGCGAGCTACGTGTTGCTGGCGCGGAGTTAACGATTGGACTCCATTGACCTGAGAGAGCACCGGGGATAAGTGACACCCCGCTGTGAATAATGGGGCATAATTGGACGGACAAGAGCGCTCGGTTTGGCGAGGGAAAGACAAAATGCTACGTCACACGTGATTCCTCCCTTTTGATTTTCCCCTTCGTTCTCTTCCTGATCTTCACCTCCGCCCACAGCACTCTATCGTCTGCCTCTCCCATCCTTTCGGCCGTTAAAGTCTCCAATGGCCGACCACGTGAAAGGACTTCTCATCCGAGGGGATTATTTCTCGCCATCAATTTAAAAGAACGGCTGTCCGTAGTTGCTATTCACGCCTACCCAGGAATTCCAACAGGGAATGGAATGGCATAATTCCAAGGCCATTGATTGGTTATAAAGAATCGATAACGTAATATGATTGAAGATACAGCTCCCGCGCATTTTTTCCATGGTTTTTTCAGTCAGTCAATGGTAGAATAAAATGAAAGAAAGGCTTAAGGCGAAGATTAATTTTTCCTTGCACAAGTGTACTCACAGCTAGTCTTCAACGTGCATCTGGTTTTTGATTTTTTAATAATTAAGTCCAAAGCGTATGAATGCATACATTCCATCTATGAATTATGAAGCAGAGATGAGATCTAAGAGCCAGAGAGATAATACGTGTGTAAAACCAAGAATATAAAGCATAAATAAATAATTTTCCAATAAATAATTTTCTTCCGTGAAAAATTCGAATGGAAGTTATTTCAGGTATGAAAGATTGATCGTACATTTACAAATATAAATAGATCTTACTTTCTCTTGGTCATCAGTTAAAGGTACAACTTTAATGGGAATAGTGCTCAATGATACACACTGTACTCGTTATAAGTAGAATGCCAACATCAAAGTAAGTGCTATATCAACCAGAAAAGTCACATTTCACTCATTTATATTTTTAAAAGTTTATCATTACCAGATGGATGGTAATTCGAACAAGAAATTGATGGGTGCTTTGGGGTACATATTTGTTAATATGTCCTTGAATTTTTAAAGGCAAATCTCGTCCATTAAAGATTATAGTAGTTTAAAAATAGAACATAATGCGTCTTCATTTAACTTAATTTTACCATATTCCATTATACCATATGCTATTTTCAAGTGAATTTTGTAAAATTACGAGAGTTTGATTGCAGTTCTCGAGTCCTCTCAACCAATAAATGGAATAAGCTCTTTTAGAGTCACATCTTCCTAATATTTTGAAAATGCAACTATGCAATGAATATCTCTTTTTGAAATCAGAGCGAATCAGAGAAACGTCTTATGCTTAATAAAGGTTCTTGAATAGCTATTATTGCCATGGTAGGATAGGCACATAGGATGTATTTTGTTTATTGAACTCGTATTTTACGTATCATTATTAAGTCTTACGATGAACTTTCATTCATTAATTTATGCTAAAGATTGTGCCTCTTTAAAAAAAGGCACGTGTAGGTGTAATTTTGATTGTATCCCAATACTACCTTTTTTTGCTAATTTATCACCGAAGTCCATCATTTGGAGTTCTCCACTCAGCAGTCAGATTTGCGTGCCCCACTCCCGCATGATCAAATCTCACACCGAAGCATATTTTATTGGAAACAAGTTCGCCATATTAATTAACATGTTAAGTGAAGTGTGTAACCTGATTTTACATATGCTAACATATTTAGGTTACCTGAGCTTAAAACTTCTTGATTTCCCTGGGCTGGTTTATAAGGCAGGTAGGAAGGAGGAATGACTATTTATAGACTAAATAAATAAATAAATAAATAAATAAATAAATAAATAAATATATATATATATATATATATATATATATATATATATATATATATAAAAAGGGTGTGTCCTTGGATGTAGTTGAGAAGTCCTTTCGGAAACAACTTTATATTTCGGGAAGCCGTGGGACTCACCTTCCCCCACAACTCCTCTTGCGCCTCCCCTATGCTGGGCTCATAACCAACTTGCACATTCTCAGGCGGCATTTTGATCACCCCGCCTTCTCCTCTGCGACCACTGGAGCAGTCCTCCCCTTCCCTACCAATCGCCTTATTTCAGCGGCAAGGACGCGTTCATCCGCGCGGGTGAAAAACGTGTTTTTTCGCACCTCTCTTGGTCGTGCCACAGTAGATCCGGCTGCGCCCTTCGCGGAGACCTTTCACCGTCCCCCTTCGAAGCCCTCGCCCTCATGAGCGAGGAGGTCTGCGGTTGATCTAGGGAGGGCGCCGAACGGAAATAGCGGTACTCACCGAAATTTTGATCGATAAAGTATTGCGAGTGAATTTCTGACCTTATGACTTTCGTCCCAAGGAAGAGATCACTTTGAAGGGTAGAAATGAAGCATATCTTTTGAGGAGTTCAAATGTGTACGTTCAGGTCACGGACCATCACTTTACGAGCGAGAGAAATATAACTCCCAAGGATTAAGCGTCAAATATTACGTAGTGTACGGAACAAATAGCATACCAGGCCAGTTCCTAATACTTCCAATATGTTATGTGATATCATGCTTATACCTCTACTCGCTCGTACATCTTTCAATAATAAGACAGGTTGATACCGTCATGCCTTGTCTGTTGCTTTTACTATAAGCCTTTCATCAGATTAGTAGTGGGGAAGGGATGAGAGTTTCCCTGGCGACCACCACTCACTTCCACGTTCAATCCGATTTTATACGTTAGTCATAATGCAATCGCTACTGCTCCCGAGATGCCTCCAGCTCAGCAAATACGAGCTCGTATCCACTTTTTAATAAGATAGAGTAATTACATTTTGGTCGTTTTTGTTTAATTCTAACAGGATGGGTGTAATGTATAATTCTAATAGATTTCATAAAATTTATCCCATATTAGTCTAACTGATTGTGGTTTCATGAACTTTCGTAAGATTTTTACCATATTCGAGTGCCTCTTAAGTATTTTTTCTAGTCATAATATTCCTGACGTACCTCTGAAATTGTGCACGGATTTTTCCTTCTAACTTCTTGATGATTATAGCACCTACCATTAAAGCGCACTAATTTCACCCCTACTTTTTGAACTCTCATTATCCTGACATGGCGTCCTACACCACGCTTCTTTTGCCCGATTAGTTTCCCGCCTCGTTTTATTATTTATCACCTTGTACGTTTTTCAATCTAATTCTCTGTTTACATGCTCTCCTTTCCTCCACTCCACTTCACACTTCTCCTTGCATCTCCGTCTCCTTTCTATCTTCTGTAATAGGTTTGTAATCCATTCTCTAGTTGCTATATTCTTATCAACTTCCCATAGTTTCATTAACGACTTGGATACCATACATAATCCATAAAAGAAGATGTCTTCTCGTACTAATATATCAAAAATATAAATATCCCATCTTTCAGAAAGTTAACTAACCCTTCTCTCACCTAACAGTCCTGACATATCATCTTCAACTTGAGTAATGAAGAGGCTTCGTAGGACGATTTCCTTTTGGAGCCTTCTGATATTTAAATTGTAATGCATACCTCTGCTTTTCACTGGTTCGAAAAATTGGTCAGCGAAAAAAAAGTCAGCGCTTACCTTATGTTTTGCTCATGTCTTTGCGGTAAGTAACTCGTTCGAATAAGTTCTTCCTTTGATAGGATATGTATTTTGACAGGAAATTTTCGGAACATGAGGAACAGCTTGCATTTCTTAATAATGAATGAGCTAGGGACTGGTTGTAAAGTGGAAACAAGTGCGTTTTATTCGTTTATGAGTGCACACATATCTTGAAAGCCCCTAATTGCTGCCCGTTAAGCCTTGGCTTCCAACCTTTTTTAATCAATTGCGAAACTTGTTTTCGGTTCAAGAATATACGATCTTTGGATCTCGTACGATCTTTGGATTCTCGATACCATAAAAAAAGCCGAAATTCGGAATAGGCGTACCCGAAAGCCGGTAGCCAGGCACACCACCACCACCGTCTAACATTCAAATTTCTCGGATCATTTTTGATTTAGGCTCGGATGGAAATAAAAACTGTATACAGTTACCTCCTTTCCGCCACGCACGGTAGATTTACATTCCTAATGGCCGGCTCCCTGAAGGTGGCCTCGGGCAGTTCGGGTAACCCGTCCACGAAGAAGAGCATAAATAAATAGATAGGCCGGCGCGGAGGCTTTGAATCCCTCCCGCCCGCCGGCTCTTATCGCTCGCGGGGTGCGAGCGAGGCACGAGAGCGGCCCTGTGGCCCTGGACGTGCCATACCATTCGCCCCGGCGCGACGCGACGGACGGGGGGAGGCGCTCGGGAGGAAGTGCGCCCGCCGCGTTGTCTGGCGCCCACGATGGGCCCTTGCTTGATGCTCTCCCGTCCCCAGTAAAAGGTAC
This sequence comes from Hetaerina titia, assembly GCA_037158775.1. Classification (NCBI taxonomy): domain Eukaryota; kingdom Metazoa; phylum Arthropoda; class Insecta; order Odonata; family Calopterygidae; genus Hetaerina; species Hetaerina titia. The sequence goes on along the minus strand of CM073774.1, from coordinate 102,808,900 downwards.
GTTGAACGTACAGTCGTAAAAATTACTTCACAAGGCCAAATCATCGATTTATATCGATTTGGATTACAGTTCCATTTTAACTGATCGAAAGAAGATCAGTTTGAGCAATGATCCGAATCGAATATTCTTGCTTCACATACATGATACATTTGTGTTCTACACTAAAGCCCATTGGAAATTATTTTTGAAAAATATCTAGTGCCTACGTGTGCCATTGTAAACTTAGGCTGTGCTAAGGATTGAATAATTTGGTGATTTTGTGCCATAAACTACAAAATTATAGCAGCACTCCTGCATTTTAAAAGGGTATTCGAAGAAATTCTTCCTTCATTTTACGATTACCTCAATCACAGTTTACCTACCGGAGAAATGCAGAAGTAGAGTGGGAACAATGACAGAATAACAGAATATAGCATTAATACGTACTACGCATAGAAAATTTGACCGATGGTTTATTTGCTGTTGCCATTACCTTAAATTGACAGAAAATTATTGATTATCATACATAAGATTAAAATTATGTATTTTTTTAAGGTAATCTACCGGTTAAGGTAGGTTTTTGGATGGACCCAACTATCAAACAAACATTTTGTGACTCCCCACCTAGCAAACTAATCTATATCAGGTCCCTCTTCATCTCGGTGTACTTCTTTCCTCCCTTCATCTCGTCCAACATCCCTATCCTGTTCCTACCCTTACCTCGCTTGCCCAACATTCTTCCCTCTATTACCCTCTTCAACATTCCACTACCGCTCAATACGCCCTTCATCCATTTTTCCTGCCTCCATAGGATTTCTGTCAACAAACCCCTCTCCTCCCCCACCATTTCTAGTACTTCCTCATTTGTTTTCCTTTTGGTCCATTTCACCTTTTCCATTCTTCTCCACACCCACATTTCAAAAGCCTCCAATCTACGTCTATCCTCCTGCTTCAGCGACCACGTTTCCGCGCCGTACATAGCTACGCTCCATATCAGAGTTTTTACGAGTCTTGTCTTAACATCCCTACTCAACGTCCCCGTCATCAACTCCCTCCTCCTTGAGAAAGCCTCCTTGCCTAGCGCAATTCTTCTCCTTACGTCCCTACCACTTTGACCGTGTTGGTCCAAAACACTTCCGAGATATGTAAACTGTTCTACCTGCTCTATTTTTTCCCCGCCTATTTTAATATTTAGCTTAGCCTTTTTCTTTCTGGAAAATCGCATAACCTTTGTTTTATTAATATTTATTCTCATCCCATATTTATCGCACTGAACCTCCAATTCACTCAATAATGCTTGCAACCCCTTGGCTGACTTCGAATGAACTGATTGTCTGTCATGTGTCGAGATTTTAGAATATTACTGTTTTAGAGATTGGATGTTATAAGGGAACTTCAGTCGGAAGCCCTATCAGTTAGTTCCATCCCTTCTTTATTTCTTACTGTAGCGTTTCGTGGAGAGAGGACTTAGGAGAAATATGAGCCGAAAATCAGTAATTCCCGCTGGCGGCTGGCGTGAGGACAGCGCGTGACCAATGCGTAGTAGTCGGAATGTTTTCACCCATTTGCTCGAACACGGAAACTCCCACTCCGATCTCCTCCCTCCTTCCCAACACCTCCCTCCATCCTAGGGGGAGTGGGCAGGGGGCTCATTTCCATTCCTCGACCCCCCTTCCCCCTTTGGACCCCGTGGAACCGGTCTACCACACCCTACCTCCCCGTGCTCATCCCTTCCATACTCGTCCCCCATGTCACGATAATATTTCCCGCTCCGGTGAAAAGAAATTCCACATTACATGCGTATATGAAAGATTATCTCCTCAAGGGCTCCTCAATGCGGTTCCCCACGAGAACATCTTTCCTCTCCATTCTCCCTTCGCCGAGAGAATGTCCTCAAGCCTTTCTTTACGACTTCCATGGGCCAAGCTGACACTCCGGCTTGTAAACAGAATGGTTTTCAAAGGGAGGCCATTACTGGTTCCGAGGAAAGGACTATATCATCACGAGAGTTAATTCATTTCCACGCGAATAAAGTCTTTACTTAAGGATGTGGTAATGCGAAAGAACAATTTGGGAGCCGACGAAAGAAACTTTACGCCAAGGGGGACAGGCGCCTCTTCGGCCGGGGGAATAAAGGCGTCGCTTACTTTGTCCGCTTTGAAAAATTCGGGATTTGAGTTTCGTACCTTCGGTGGAGAATATTGTTTTGGAGAAACCTTAAGGGACTCTGTCGAAAGCAAAGACGTGGTATGCATATATGTATGGAGGGTGTATTTCATTCTCAATCACCGGTGGCTAACGGTAGTCCTCACCGAGAGCACATGAACCGCAATTATTCATTCACATTTAAAGCGTGGAAACGGGTGCCTCCCCTTCTTCGTCGGTGACCGACGCCTTTTCAGAGTACCTAATTGGATAGTGCGCTGCGAAGGGAGGGTTCATCGTCCTCGAGCTGTTGAACCGCCGCGACGCACACATTCCGAGTCGTTCCTGGCTACATTTCAAAACGAGTCACTGACAAAGTGCTCCTCGGTAGCATGCCTAGGTAATCGGTGGCCGCGGATGGGGTGTGCATCCAGATCACTGCATCCGAGGCCTGTGGCCGCGCTGGGTGCCGTCGCGTCGTGCCGTGGTCGGCCGCCCATTTGCGGCGGCTTCTCCCCGCCCGAGGTGCCGCCGGGAGCCGTGGGACCCCCGACTCGCGCCATCCCCGGCGACGCGTGCTGAACGACCACTAAATCAAATCCGATTGGTGCTTCAAGTCGAGTGGAAAGATGCGCGAACTTAAACTTTATGCGCAATTTCGACAGCCTTCCAATCAAGTATTAAATTGCATTGTAGATAACGGTGGTGATAGAAGTCGAGATAAAACATATTTATGGACAGAATAAAATAAAACTGTTTATACCGTTTCATTTTAACGTTTTTTGCTTTTAAACCTTTAAAGACTCCAAAGAAATGAAATACTAGTATAGGTCTGAAAAATTTCCATGGCCAAAGGATAGACGTGTGTTGAGGAATGGAGTGCCTATGGAAGAATTTCTGATTTTACGAATTCCTAAGGTACAGTTCGAAAATTGGATGGATTTACGTGAATAGATACGGAGCACTTCCTTGAAAGAAATCGGAAAAAATATTTTCGCTATAATCCGTAGTAGATTCGTCTTAATATCAACGAAAGGTAATAATAATAAATGAATCTCATCGAACCACCAATATTTCTGCAAAACATATAAGTTCAATATTTAACTTATCTACTCCAATACAACCGTCTTGGTGTTGTTCCTTCGCAACGCTCATTACCTCGTATGTCTTAATGCTTCAGATGCCCAAATTGAAAACAGCAACTGATTCCTACCGTCGACTCTAGCGAAAGGAGTAGCTTCTATAAAATGGCAAAAAATGCATTTTGATCGATTTAGTAGACTTTTCTAGAGAGAACAGTTGCACGGGGGCAATATGTTTGCATTGGCCTGATGCCCGTGGAGATTTAGTGCTAAAATGACAAACATAAAAAACGGTTGATGCCCACGTTTATGCCTTTCAACTCTTCGAGTACCTAGTGTTATGTTTCTGCTAACACGATTGTTGAACTCATTGCCAAATTTGAGCTGAAAACAAAATTATTGTTGAAGGGTTAAGGAACACTCGCTTATGGAGATATGGCGAGAGATGCTGAATTTTAATTTTATATTCATTTGTGGACAAGGCGTTAAAGTACCGTTGGTTGCCTAGGAGAGGTGGATTGATATGCGTACATGTGATCCAGCTCTGCTGAGTAAGCTATCACTCCACGCCACGCTAAATCTGCAGAGGTTATCCACCATAATTGTGTGTATGTGGTTTGAGAATATTTGGAACACCATCCGCGAAATGGTAGCATGAGGAAATAAATCTGTGAAATGTTTAATGCGATAATGTCTCCTGCTTTTGCTGTGGTCGAACGGTGCGAGAGAAATGTGATTGATATTTTTTTAAGATTGCGAAAGAGATATTGCAATTCACTGAAATATTTAACTTGGGAATGTAATTCCGTTACTTAGCAAGAAGTAACGGCGACGGGGGTGTTGAATGGGAAGAGGGATGAGTAGATATGTATGACATCCCGACATCCTCGACTACTGCTCGTAACATGAGGAGGCAGAAATCTGCGCTGTTTGCACTTAATTATTCAGCTTCAGTTCGTCTCCCAAACACTGCCGGATAATTTGAAACGTTTTAAGGACCCTCTTCCTTCTCAGGGACGCGAAGCGACCCGCTCTGCCGGGCGGTGGTCTTCGACCTTCCGAAGGAGCAAGGAAAGACGCGGGTGGGCGGGCCGAGGGAAACTCAGCGGGAAGTGTTGGCAGCGGCCGAGGAGGAACCAGGCGACCCCATGCCACACCCGCCCCCTAGCGATCGTCACCTGCCTGCCTCCCACCACCCCTCGACCCCACCTATCCAAAACCCCCTCCCCCTATCATTTAATCCTAAAGGCGTGCGGAGGGAGTGAACCGTTTCACGAGCGACTTAAAGCATAAGCATTGCTCTAGAATCATGATGGAGTATCGACTCTTAATGTTATGTTGATCCTGTTATGCTTCGTCACATCGACGGCTGAAACAGCTTTACTTGGAAAAGATGGTGTGAACTCCAATGAGATTCCGTAGGCTGCAATAAATTATTTTTGCAAGTTTTCTACTAATAAGACGATTATGAAAACATTTAAAAGGGAACTGCAAGGTGAATTTTGGATAGCACTAATTGGGAAACTATAGAATTCAATAATAAAGAAGAAAACTGCTGGGCGAGAAGAAGATGGAAGAAAGACTCGCGAACAATTCAATGTTACCTCCATAATGCTCTCTATGCTTAAAAACACAGTGTTTCTCTTTGGATGAAACTGAGCAATGGAAGTTTTAAATTCGAAAAAATGATCAAAAATAAAAAAATCTCAAAATGTTTTTTGTTTAACAGACATTCGGCACGAACAATTCTTTTATTAACAACACTTAAATATTTATATGTGGGCACGGATGGTGTGAATAATGATAAGGAGTACCGAACATAATGAATTGTCACGCTATATAATTTCGAGACTCTGTTCACTTCGTTAGTTAAAGTGCCCAAGGGTCAAATGGTGTCATAACAATGGTCATGACCCAAGGTAGAGAACTGGTGCGCTCTTTTGCGTACAGAGAGAGTTGTATGACGAAAAATCAACCTTAAACATATGGGAAATATTTATAGACCTCTGCGCTAATTAAAAACCTTCATAGATTGCTCGGAGTGCGTAAAGTTCGCATCGCCATAAAATTATCAGTTACAGGAGTAACTTCGTGGAGGTATTTGACATCATCAGTGACAATTGACGTAGTAATTGTCTTCAATTTTATTTGACAGTGGTGCGACGCGGATATCCACATTGAGGCATTTGAATGAGCCAAAGCGTGGCAAAATGCGTGGTTCCCAATAAATTCGCGAAAAATATCAAAGTTCCTTTTCAGCATGGATATTTGCATGCGCATTTCCTGAGTGCGCCAATGCTTCTTTGGGTGACAAAACATATCACTACTTATGGCAGTCGTCTCGCTTACTCTTTACTATGGATATTTATAGCACTTTTTGTACAGATTTAAATACTTATGTCATCGTTATTGGTTACTTACGCATTACTTTGTTGGCAGTATACGCTGGGTTGTATGATTTTAAAACTGTATTACATGTATGTCAATGTGTAATATATTAATGATTCAAGTTTAAAATGTTTGGCTCCCGTATTGTGTCAGTGGCAGGAGTTGAAAGTTTAAATACGATCAGTTTGCCTATGCATTCTATTGGTGATGAAAAACGCTTTCCATGAATTTGTTTCTTCATTTTGGGGAGCTGGGAAAGTCCCATCGTGTTGGTTTGAACAACGCGGACAATGAGAATCACATTTCGTACTGATTTTTGCGAAATATTCGACAACAATATTTGCGACGTGCAGACGTGCATTATCGTGGTGCAGAATCGAGATTGCTTCTTTGAAATGTGTCCTTTAGCACACCGTTGGAGAATTTTAAGAACATCCCATTTGAAAACATTATTTCCAGTTTTGTGTGCTGGGGCGACATGCTGTTTCAATATTTGCTGAATATTGAAATGCGATACAAGGCATCGAATTTCAAAATGTCACCGTATATTTCCCAGCAAGGAACTGCTTTTGACTTTATTTTTGGTGCTGGTGATGGTGCATATTTCTACACAGCTTTGCACTTTGCCGTCAGGATCAAAATTTCGTGTGATAATAATAATAAAACGTCTTTATTGGGGCGAATTTGGGACTAAATCCAATATTTTCGAAGCTAGTTTGCCTAAGCAGCCATCCGAGTCCAGAGTATTCCAATTTTTCCAGTCAGGTCGTATCCCAGTATATAAATTATTTCTACATTTGTGGAAAATGGGCGAAATTAGGAATACTCCGGCAGCCTACGCTGGTCTTCACTTGCGACCCTTTGCCTATTTGGCGAATGAGACAGGAAGACTTTCCAGGTTAAAGAATTTGATCCGATTACCTCTTGTCTTGGAATTTCAAGATTAATCTACGCTTTTTTCAGCATTAATGACATTGGTATGAGCCGATGTTAAATCTGTCGACTGATCAAACTTACGAATATACGTGGCGTAACGACTTCTTACTATCGAAACTATCAAAATATATAGTTTATCATTGCTGCCAGTCGTCGAATTAATACTATTTAAATATGAAATTATGATTGTCATAATACTTGTGTGGAAGCATGACTTATTTAAGTTATATTTGACTTATAGGAAAATAATTACCGAACTCAAGCGAACGTTTACAAAACCAAGAATATGGCATTGTATTTGACAATTACCTGCGAATTAAATTATATATTAATTTATCATTTATTGGAAGAAGGAAATACAGATGGTTCTTCCTTCTTCAAATATTAGTATACATTCAAAACCTTATTATGAAAGACTACAAAAATAAAATCGAATAAAAAAAAAACGAAAAAATATCTATTTAGGCTCTGAGCAATTTTTTTAAGCAATACCAGTATTTTTTTCTTAGTATTTTTTAATATTAGTATTTTGTTCATGCAAAGGCTCAAGTTTTTATTTCGCATTGCAAAATATAGACTTAAGAATGGCTAAAATGTTACCAGTACTTTTGTTAAGTGTTTGAAACATTACACATTTAATGAATCATTACTGACTACATTCACATTTGAAAACGCTGGACTTTTTTTTCCATAATTTACCATTTAATCGCAAATTGGAATTTTAGATATGGAGCTATTATTAGATGGAAAAAACCACGGGTCAGAATATTTCCAACCAAATCTTATCCTCATTACTAAACGACACAAATGAGCCCAGCAGTTTTAAATCTCCCTTCGTTAATGCCTCCGTTGGAAACTGAGCGAATCGTCTGAGTCACCCCGACGCAGAACGTGCGCCAAAAACGAAAAATCCACACTTGCGGGCGGGAAGGAAGATGTTTATTGCGACGACGCGGCAGGAGTGTGCGGGGGGAGAGGAAAGTCGCGGAGCGGGAAAACAAGTGGCTGGCTGGGGGTTGGAGCGTAGCAGCTCGTGTCATGCGACCTCCCCTTCCACCCCCCCCCCCCCCCCCCCGAAGCCCCCCGGGGAACCCACGGAGGCGACGATCGCCGGACTCCCGGGCTTCCGTCGCAAATCAACGGGGGCCCGGCCAGTAAATTAGGGTGGGGATTAGGTGACGCCCGACCTCGGCTTTAAAGTGAGATCTCTCTCTATCTGATGCGCATTTCTCTCGCCGCTGCGTCCGGGTTTGGGGGTACCAAGGGGAGAGAGGGTGGGGGGAGGGGTGCGGGAGCGCCGGGCACAAGCGGTCCTTTTCGGGTTCCTCTTCTTTATCGCTTCGACCGGGAGGGCCGTAAAGTGTGCACCGACATGGGAAGGGTGGTGTAAGCGGGGATCAAAGGCGAATGTCCTTAGAGCAAGGACCGGTGTGACTGCATTGTTCGTCATAGTTTGCGTGTCGCGAAAACTGACGTGTCAATTTGTTTATGCAAAACTGCATTGGTTGTAGAAATTTTTTTAGGGATGAGTGAACGGGTGAGTACGAGTGACTTGCCTAAATGATGTGCATTTTTTTACCTGTTTCCGCACATCAGTTGACTAAAGTTCCATTACCTTCACCCCTTTAAGACGCAATATATTTGACTCAATTTAGGATTTAATATTTTGTAAAGAAATCCATGAGTTGCATATTTTTAATTGTTGCACAAGGTTCACTCACTTAGTCAAAGGATAAATTGTAATTTCATTTATTTCCAGATAACTTTCTTTCGCTAATATTTTTATGTTTGTGCAATTTAAATATGGTAAAACTCCTGCGAAAAAAACACAAATGAATCAGCTTTGAAATATCTATTTCGGTATTATTATTAGGTAATCTACCGATTAAGGTAGGTTTTTGGATGGACACAACTATCAAATAAACATTTTGTGACTCCCCATCTAGCAAACTAATCTATATCAGGTCCCTCTTCATCTCGGTGTACTTCTTTCCTCCCTTCATCCCTTCCAACATCCCTATCCTGTTCCTACCCTTACCTCACTTGCCCAAAATTGTCCCCTCTATTACCCTCTTCAACATTCCACTACCGCTCAATACGCCTTTCATCCATTTTTCCTGCCTCCATAGGATTTCTCTCAACAAACCCCTCTCCTCCCCCACCATTTCTAGTACTTCCTCATTTGCTTTCCTTTCGGTCCATTTCACCTTCTCCATTCTTCTCCACACCCACATTTCAAAAGCCTCCAATCTACGTCTATCCTCCTGCTTCAGCGACCACGTTTCCGCGCCGTACATAGCTACGCTCCGTATCAGAGTTTTTACGAGTCTTGTCTTAACATCCCTACTCAACGTCCCCGTCATCAACTCCCTTCTCCTTGAGAAAGCCTCCTTGTCTAGCGCAATTCTTCTCCTTAAGTCCCTACCACTTTGACCGTGTTGGTCCAAAACACTTCCGAGATATGTAAACTGCTCTACCTGCTCTATTCTTTCCCCGCCTATTTTAATATTTAGCTTAGCCTTTTTCTTTCTGGAAAATCGCATAACCTTTGTTTTATTAATATTGATTCTCATCCCATATTTATCGCACTGAACCTCCAATTCACTCAACAATGCTTGCAACCCCTTGGCTGACTGAGCAACTAATGCTTGGTCATCAGCAAACCTAACCGATTATACGAATTCCCCTCCGACCTTCATTCCTACCTCCAGTTCTTCCCATGCCTCTTTAATCATTTCCTCTACATATACGTTGAACAGTACCGGTGACAATGGGCAACCCTGCCTTACACCTCTTCCTAACACTGCCCATCCGGACTCTCCGTTCCCCACTCGCACCTGAGCAGTCTGAGACATGTACAGGTTGCGGATCAGTCTCCTGTCCCTCCAATCCATTCCTATTTTCTGCAATACACGCATTAATTTTTCCCAATTCACTCTATCAAACGCTTTTTCGAAATCTACAAAACAGGCAAAAACGTCCTGATTGTATTCTATATTCCTCTCGACTAGTGATCTCATTACTGCAATGGCATCACGCGTACCTCTTCCTTTCCTGAACCCAAACTGATCATCCCCTAAGTAATCATTTGCCTTACTCTCTATCCTTTTGTTGATGATCCTGAGAATAACTTTAGCTGCGTGGGATAATCAAACTTATTGTTCTGTAATCCTCACATGACGAAGCCTTTGCCTTTTTTGGAATAGGAACTAAGACCGATCTCACAAAATCTTCCGGCCAGATTCCTTCCTCATAGATACTACAAATCAGTCCATATATGGTCTTCTTCCCACCTTTCCCTAACCATTTCAACATTTCTACAGGAATATTGTCCACCCCCACAGCCTTATTTGCTTTCATCTCCTTTAATGCCCTTTCTATTTCATCGTCGGGTATGCCTGGACCTAAGCTATCTTCTTCTACTTCATGTTCCTTTTCTATATCTAACCTTGTCGCCCTAAGTTCTTTACCATACAGTGTTTCTATATATTCCTTCCATCTCTCTTGGATTTTTCCTGGTTCAATTATTATCTTACCCCAATTATCTTTAACTGTTAGCACAGATCTTGCCTTCTTACTTCCCGATAATAACTTAACCTTGCTGTATGGAGCACCAATTTCTCCCTTCTTCTGTAAACTTTCCATATCCTCGCATTGCGTTTTCCACCATTCTTCCTTTGCTTTATTTGTGGCCCTTCTCAATTTATTGTTTAACTCTTTGTACTTTGTGAGGGTTGCCCATTGTCACCGGTACTGTTCAACGTATATGTAGAGAAAATGATTAAAGAGGCATGAAAAGAACTGGAGGCAGGAATGAAAGTCGGAGGGGAATTCGTAAAATCGGTTAGGTTTGCTGATGACCAAGCATTAGTTGCTCAGTCAGCCAAGGGGTTGCAAGCATTTCTGAGTGAATTGGAGGTTCAGTGCGATAAATATGGGATGAGAATCAATGTTAATAAAACAAAGGTTATGCGATTTTCTAGAAAGAAATAGGCTAAGCTAAATATTAAAATAGGCGGGAAAAAATAGAGCAGGTAGAACAGTTTACATATCTCGGAAGTGTTTTGGACCAATACGGTCAAAGTGGTAGGGACGTAAGGAGAAGAATTGCGCTAGGCAAGGAGGCTTTCTCAAGGAGGATGGAGTTAATGACGGGGACGTTGAGTAGAGATGTTAAGACAATACTCGTAAAAAACTCTGATATGGAGCGTAGCTTTGTACGGTGTGGAAACGTGGTCATTAAAGCAGGAGGATAGACGTAGATTGGAGGCTTTTGAAATGTGGGTGTGCAGAAAAATGGAGAAGGTGAAATGGACCGAAAGGAAAACAAATGAGGAAGTACTGGAGATGGTGGGTGAGGAGAGGGGTTTGTTGAGAGAAAAGCTATCGAGGCAGATGGATGGAGGAAAAATGGATGAAAGGCGTATTGAGCGGTAGTGGAAGGTTGAAGAAGGTAATAGAGGGGAGAATATTGGGCAAGCGAGGAAAGGGCAGGAACAGGATAGGGATGTTGGAAGGGATGAAGGGAGGAAAGAAGTACACAGAGATGAAGAGGGATCTGATGTAGTTTAGGTTGCTGGATTGGGTTTTGTTTGGAGTTACAAAAGATTTATTTGATAGTTGTGTCCATCCAGAAACCTACCTTAACCGGTGGATTACCTAATATTAATGAGTAAAAATGAGGTATGTTTTCCGAATAGTGGGACGGTAGTAGTTAGGAAATACGCATCCGCTTTTCAAAGGACAGATACACCTGCTAGCACACGGTATTCTATCCATGGGATGATATCCTCTGCTTCATTTCAATCGAATTTCCCAATATTTATGGTTTAACTCTGTCTTCATACACCCCGCCAGGTTTAGATATTTTTATTCGGGAAGCATAATAATCCGGTAAATTATCAGGAAGAATAATTCAGTTACATTGGGGAATAAGAAGGTGAAATGGATTTGCCAAGTCTCTTCAAATTAAAAAACGTACGCTATTTTGCATTATGTTGCTATAGAAATATTGTCATGTGTACTTAAAAGTGCGTATGAGCATGAAATAAAATGTCTCTATTCATAATTCCTGAGTTCTCATTCTTTTCCAATACACCACTTGACACATATGACTTAGCGCTGATTAAGTTTGCTTCAAAGTTTGGTGAAATGCTTCGCTGTGTGATTGCTCATTAAAAGTCATTTGCCAAATATAGTATTGCTGAATGTAATACTTTCAAAGAGAGTATCCATCGTTTCCTACCGCTGAAGATAAAATGCCTACATTAATGTATATTTTATTATCTCTTCAAGTGTCCGTTGAAGCGTTACCGTCATGCACTAATGTGAATTTGGTTTTCATATTATGCGTTGGGCAAGTCTGTGATAGGTGGCGTGGACAGGTTATAATTTGTATCATGGGTTCTATTTCGGAAATACTATATTAGTCGAAATCACTGATTTCTGAAGTCGAACGGCCTGAAACCGGCTCTGATACGGCATTTGGTTTGTGCTACTAGTTGAGAGCATATTAATCAGTCAGAGGAAACATAACCTAATTTTGAATTGCAATTACTGTTATTTTTTGACGCAAACTGTAATGCCATGGGCATAGATTTTTTGCAGCACTTAGCAAATGATTTATAGCCTGTCCTGTAGTTCTTATAAAAGTCTAATTCATGTTTGTAAGCACCAATCTCAATCGATGTAATGACATTTTTTAATGGGGAAAGACCCTTTAGATATGCTTTAATAATTCCAAGTTTTTCCTATGACTATTTTTGATGTAAATAATATTTTTATGAAAACAGAGAATATATTTGTATTAAATAAATCATTAAATTAGGTCATTAACACGGTCATTTACAAACGATTGATATCACCGATTCAATATGAGTGCACCTGGTTCTTTGTCAACCCCTTAATATGAATTAGAAATAGAAGAGTGGGTATTTTTTTTTGCTGCATTTGCTGCATCCTCCTCTTGGTACCAAGCACTTCGTTTATATAGGCAGGTGAAGAACATCAAGATTCAAAGGACCAGTGAAGATCTCTCTTCACCCTTCTTTTGGCCAAGAGTTCGTCCTTGAACTGTTGCCTGAGGAATATCAGTTTGATGCCACCAGACCCGCCTTCTGGTTTAGACTTAGAGCAATAACTGCCATCGACGCCATTTCGTCCACTTTAACTTCTACCATTGCCCCATTTAGTGACAACGGTCGCTGATTTGTCAGAAAGCAAACGTTTCTCCTGGTGGCAACTTGATCTTGTAAGTAGCGGGACCTTTTGCAGAAAAAAGATTGTCAATGTACCCGGAATCCAGTTTTTCAAAACACTCATCCGATCTCTTTCCAGGTGCTTCAATAACTGTTGAAAGATCATCTAATCCATCATAAAAATTATTTATGGAATCACTTAAATTACCCTACGTTGATTTAAACTCTAACTTGGTTTCTTAAAATTTATTAAAGAAATCTGTGGTCACACTTAGAGGTGAACCAATTTGGGATTTTCTCACGAGATGGAAATTCATACTCGATCTACGAGACACTTGGCATTCACAAAATCGCCACAATTTCTTAATATCTCTCTAATGCTCTCTTTGCCATAAGGAATTTCCCAACGGCTTCCATTGAACTTACTTGGGCAATCTCTACAAGGCAATGGAACTGTATAACCTATTGATTTACGACACGCTTTGCACAGGCTCATATATTGGCAGTAAAACTTGGACGGTTCCAGCAAAGCAAGCAATGCATGACCTTGACCCCCAGTCGCTGAGCAGAGTATACGCCCGAACGGAGGTCGAACTGATCTGGTAATCGGGCACCCATCTCCATTACTGCGCAAACTACCGTCCCCCCGTGAAAAGGAATCACCGGAATACCATCATGTTAGCAGTTTTCAATTGAAAATGCTAGATAGTATTTGATCTGTATAGTGTAGTGATATGGGCAATTATTTCGCCTTAGAAGATGGACGAATGCGATAATTTAACCCTTCGCTGAGCAACAAATGATGGGTATCCCTTCGAATGCATTAATGAACTTGATTATTTAAGATGTCAGCTATCATATTTGCAAGTCAGCCATGACAAAAGGTGCGTGAAAAGATTCACATTATCATACGCGAATCCCGTTGACATGGCTTTATTTTTAGATATCCTGTAAATTAATACGCATGCATCGACTCTGTTCAAGGAGGTCACTCGTCGCCCCTGCGTTGATTTTTCAAGCTGATGCTATTCCAAAGGATGACAAGACGGACAAACTCCTAAAAAGTGCTTGCTCGCATTAAAATAACTTTCCATGCAGGCGATAAACGACCACTGGCGGGAATCACCGCATCTGCATTTGACGATGGCCTTGGGTTCTCGTTCAGTTAAGATGCGTGTCTCGAATTGTCTCAAAGACCTGGAAGCCATCCCTATGCATCATCCGTGTATTTTATTATCTATTTTATTTGTTTCAGGATAACTTATTACACTCTCTTTAATTTTTTTAATTTAGGGAAAATTTGTGACCATACTTCACAAATTATATCATACGAGTTGGGTATTGCCAGAGTTTATTATTGCTAATTTTATATCGAGCAATTAATGAAATTTTACTGTGGAGACATGCGTCATTTTCTCGAAAAATTTCAAATATTATGAGGCCATTTCTAAATGAATTTACTTAAGGTAAACCTGGCATTTAATTCGGAAAACTAAGTGTGTCGCTAAAGATGTTTTACGTAATGCGGTCTCTCTAATATATGACGTACCTTTTATTGTGGGAAAAAGTAAGACGCTATTTTAATAAACCTAAAGCAGGCAGGGTGAATTTGGTAGGCATTAGGTTATTTCAAAGGACTCGTGAAGAGCCGCAATAGAAGCGGAAATATAGAGCATTAGAAGAAATGACACAAATTAAACAATTCCTAGCCTGCTTCAATTTGAATATTATAACTGTTTCTAATGGTCGTATACAAAGGGTAGTCATCGATGGAGTCGGCTCAAATGCAGGAGAGGTCACTTCTGGCGTTCCCCAGGGAAATGTTATCGGACCTCTTTTTTCCTACTTTGACGACATTGACTCCGGTGTCACTCATAAGATCATTTTTTTACCAACGATGCAGTTACTCACAGAGATATCCGTAATACTGAGGTCCGAGCAGCTTTATCAGATGACCTAAATACTATAAAACGCTGGTGCGTAGTGATATATTGTCCATCCGCGATAAGGGTAAAAATATTCGTGTCAAAATTAGTTTGGTGTGTATTCACCCCCTGCCACACACCCTAGGTAGCTCGCAGGGTACCGAAAATAAACATGTATTAAAATAAAATAATGAGCTAGAACACGTAGGGTAGGCTTACTTGGCTAAGGTGAGATTTGAATTTTCAGCAATGCATAGTTTTACTAAAAATGATTAAGCCTAATTCGGCAATTTATTCAGGCGGCAATGGGTTTTCAAACCCAATACTCACTGCCACACGATGCCTTCATGATGGGGATGGTGAAAGGCTATCGCAGGGATGCCTGGGTCGCCGCTGCCCTGCCGTTGGAGGATCCTCCTCCTCGTGGTGGGGGCCGTGCCCGCCCGAATGGCAGTCGGACACTCAAGTGAGCAGCGGCAAGGATTCGCGGAATCACTCACCTGGGTTCAAAGAGCCACAAATGTCAGCCGGCCTTCCTTTCCCTGGGTTGTGCCAGCATTTTCGGAGTCCCGCTCATTTTCATATTAGCTGCGTGCGAGCATGCGGGCCGTCTGCGGCCCAAGTCAAGGGCTTGGTCGTGTGTCCCGTGTTTGCCCTCGGCGCTGCTGTTTGCCTGGGGTCTGGCGGCCCGGGAGGAACTACGCGGAACACTAAACTGAAAACATCCGGTTTCGACCGAAAAAGAAATGACTGGAGACAAAAGAACTGTGAGGTCGCGCGAAATTCATTTGCCCCTTATTTGCACTGCCGTGTAAGTGGAGGCTCGAAAACGCACAGGGACGGTGATGCGATTCGCTTCGACTCCCAGGCGTTTAGCAGTTGTACTCGATTGCATGCGCTCGTGTTTGCGATGGCCGGCTCGGGAATGGCTCAAGTCAGTGCCCCCGTCGCACTTATTCCTGCTAAAGTCGAAAAGCGAATCCGTTATTTCATGGGCTATTAGCCGTGCATTGTGGGAATCTCGAGGGTTTATTTTAAACGGCAGACGCGAATGATCAAACGCATCCGGATTCCCAGAAATAATTCGTGAAAAGACAAATCATAAATCCCGCATTCCTTAGAGTTATTCCACGAGTGCGATGGGTTGAATAATTCCGTTATCCACGTCTCCGCGAATAAGGAATCTCTCGGGACGCGTCCGCTGGGAGGTAAAAGGCTTGAGTTCCCCTAAGTCCAGATTAAATCTGACTCTCTATTCGCCATTTTCACGGACGTATTGTAATTTGAATGGAATATCTCGAAACAATTATATTTTAGCGATGATGATCTAACTTGATAGATCAACATCGCTATCGAATCTGTGATAGGGAAGAGTAGTCAACCTGTTTAGGATAGGTGTTTGATGGGCCCAGGCACTACACAGTGATGTCTCTACACTCGTTCGCTGTAACTAACATTCCACAATAAATCCCTCACTAAATATTACAGAAACATATTTTTTAGGTCTATATACTATCTCCCTCTTCATTTCATGTAAATGCCTATTCCATCCCCCTCTTGACTCGCTTTCCAATCATTCTGGGAAAGCGTGGCTTTTATGTTAACTCTTTCAGCATCCTTGGGCCTCATCAAAATCTACGAAGCATAAAATTACATCTTGTTTGTACTCTTTGTTCCTTTGTACTAGTGACATCGTGTTTGCAATATCACGCGGCTACCCATCTCCTTTTTCAACTCTCCTCCAAGGTACTATCTATATTTCGTCGCCATCCTTTTGTGAAATTAAACTTTTAGCCGCATGCTATTGCACTTTCCTTTTTTTGGATTGGGCATTGATACTGGTCTAAAAATGTCTTCCGGCTAATTTTCTATCTCATAAATGCTACAAGTTGTGTCCATCCGAGAACGTACCTTAACCGGTAGATTACCTAATAATAATAATAAAATGCTACAATGAACCCATAAAAACTTCTTTCCCCGTTCTCTAAATTCAGGAGTAGTTTTAAAGTTTATATACATACCTGTATTCCTTCGGCCTTTTTAGATGTAATTTACTTGAATGCTTTTTCTATCTCGCAGGTCCTCCTGGTCCCAAGCTATTCTTGTTGAAACCATATTACCTTTGCTTAGCCAGACACCTTGGCCATTTATCTTTATCATATAATTTTTACATATGCATTTTACACATATAGTATACCCGTATTCCCTCACCTTTTCGATACCTTTTCTTCTTCAATTAGCATTTTTCCCGTTGTATCTCTAATTGTGTTATAGGAATTCCTGTTCTAGTTATGTCGCGGGCCTTTAACGCTCCGTACAGCGCGCCAATATCGCTCTATCTCCGAAAACTCTTCATAACCTCGCACTGCTCTTACCAACAAATTATTTGCCTCTAGTTTCTCGCCTCAGTATATATTGTTTAGCTCATTGTATTTTCTCGACCCTAATTCTGCGATCGCGTTTCTCCATTTCCCCCACCATCCATCTTCCTAATAATACCTTCTCTTATTCATGGCTTCCTAACTCTCTTTTTCAATTGACCGTTCATATTGTATCGTTCACCACTTTCTTCATTCCTCTTTTGGGGTATTGCCATCTCTCTTCTATTTTACCCTTATCCATGCTCAGAGTAACTACTTCCTGGCATTCCTTCCTTTTTTGCTGTAATGAATTTTCTTAGATTTCATTTTATTTCACCCCTTCCCTTCCTAATTCTCTGAAATCCTCTCAACATTACACTTCGTGGGCACTCAAATCTCATCAGAATTCGCATCTGTTCCCGGTAAAGTATGTGATTTAATCGTCCAATTCATAAATCTACGCATAAACATAACATGATCTATCTGATATCTTCCGGTATCATCCTGCGATTTCTATGTGCACCTACGTTTCTCATTATGCCTAAACCATCATCTCTCAGTTATATTTCACAAATTTTTCCTGAAAAACTCTATATTCCCCCCGCCACGAGTTTATTATTTTTTTCTTTGACAGTATTTTCCCATCTCTCTCCCCCCCCCCTTGTATATTCTCGCATTCATGTCCTCCATCACGATTGTGTTTTCTTCTCGTTAAATTGGCGATCATTTCGTTCAGATAATCTTTTACACTATATACTTCTTCCCGTCCGCATTAAGAAATTATTGTCATGGGTACTGCTTATGAATACATGTAAGTGATGCAAAGGTTTTCCCGTTTTTCAAAAAGAGGAAGTTTAAATTGAAAGTTAAAATAAGGGGGCAAAATTTAGAGCTACTGTAATAGTTTACCTACCTTTGTGACCCGGAAAGTCATAGTAGTAGGGGAGAATAACGGAGCACGTTACGGCTTCTTGAATACTGAATATATTAAATAATATTTGTGTAAGTTGTAAAGGGTTTTTACAACTGCAAAAGGAAGAAAAAAAGGAGGGGAATTTTGACATTGGTGTGGTGGTTTATGGGGAAAGCTAATCCCTCGCCAGTGACCCGACACACGTTCAAAATTATCAAGAAGTTCACATTTACACAGGGGAGTGGGTGTTCGCCGAATAGACTTACAAGGCAATCAATCACATTATCCGAGACCTTAAACGGGCATTTTCAAATACACGCTCAGTAACACTGGTTGACCCAAAGTGGTCTACGAGGAAGATTTTCTCTTCCCAGGGACCGGCTCTGGGTGATGGAAAATAATTCAGACGCAAGGGTATAAAAGGGGGAATAAAACACTAACACACACACACACACACATACTTACTCACTCTCATTAATTCAGGTATTACAGACAAGCTATACCAACACTCGGAAATATGAAGTGGACAAAACGCTAAACGGGCTGATGGCGTTGTCAAAACCGAAAATGGTAGGGAATTAAGCCTTTTAGTCGCAAATAGAAGATAAAGGTGGAGGGTAAAATAACACAAACAAACTAGGGAAATACAATGGTGTGAAGGTAGTAGGAACTTAAGAGGAAGAATTGCGTTCGACAAAGAAGCTTGTGGAAGGGGAAAAAAGTTTATGACAACGGGTTGTGGAGAGGAGTAATGCTGGGAAGTGGAGTAAGGCGGGAGTGTCCAGAAAGTTGTCGGTGAAAGAGAGGCTGAATAAGGATCTTAAGAAAACATTCATTGATTTTTGTAGATGAAGCGTGGTTTTTTACTGTGCGGTAATGTTGTCATCGAAGCAATATGATGGGAATAGATCGGAGGCTTTTGAGAAATGGGTTTTGGAGTGGAATATGGTGGAAAAGGTAAAATAGGCGGGAAGAAAAACAGAGGAGGAGATGTGGGGGAGGAGAAGGGGTGTTTTTGGGAGAAATAATGAGGAAGCAGGTATGAAAGATACAGAGGGTTTTAATTTAATTTAAGAGGAAATTTATTTTCGCCGAAGTATTTCGACCAATATGCCTCATTGTATTCGTAAATATGTCTGCAGTTCAATATAATCCAAATAATCAATTCCTTTATTCAGTTATCTGCCACGTTAGCTAATATTATATTTTTATTGATTTTCAAAATTCCAACAAGCGAAAAAGGATGCATCGAATTGAATACTCCTGGAAAGACTTTCAATGGACCCAAAGTCAAGCGTAATTTTAAAATGAAAACTCCTGGGAAATTCTGGCACCTAAGAAGGAGGTTGATTCCTAAATGCAGAAGTAAAATACAGGGAGTTCTTTAACGGATGCCCTTGTAATTTGGTATCTTAAGTGTTTGTTAAAGTTCAACCAGAATTAATTAGGAATGCAGGGAGAATAATTGGTGAAAGATATGTGTGAAATATAAATCAGCGAGCAGATAAATTGTAATATGAATAAGAAGTTTGTGTATTCACGTCTGTGGTGTGAACGACTAAGCTCCATGGGGAAGGTACCTGGCGAATTGTTCAAGGACAGAAGGAGAAGTTGGGAGTGGTGGAGAGTGTGGTAGTTTATACGCGAGGTGACGAGTGGCAGGATAGAAATTTACTATAGAAGAGGAACTCGCCTAAGTACTGGGCATACTGAAAAAGGCCACGGGAAAGAAGTAAAAGATATTTGGGGCAACTAAAGTGGGAGAGTGAGGAATATGTTTGGAATGTAATTAAGAAGTTGGATGCTATGAGGAGGGAGAGAAGGGCCCAAGTCAAGATTTAAGGACAAAGAGGAAGATGAGCTGAGAGAGAGAAAGGGTGAGGAAGAGAGATGCTGAGAGAGAAATAAGGAGGAAGGTGAAAATGCGATACCAAGGACATGGGGGAAGGTTAAGAATAATGCAAAAATTTCAGAGAGTAAAAATCATTCGCCTTGACCGGGATATAATACACACGTAGCGGATGACTCCGTTAATAGTTACTGTTACGGCATCTCCCGCAGTTTCTTGAAAGGTTAAGAAATTAAAAAAGAAGATGTTATTTAATATAAAATAAAGTGCCCTGATTTAGTGACCTTTAGTTATTCTATGAACAATTATTCATTTGATTAAGGCTTCAGAATATATAACAGATCGATTTTTAATAAATCAAACCAAAACGCTCGAGTCAAACGTCCCTGTATTGGTTTTTTAGACTTGAATTGACTGGATTTAAACATTTTCAGGTTTTCACTGCCAAATATAATGATAACAGTATCCTTACAGCCAAAAAGTAACTACAAAAATACTTCTACCAGCGGTTTTTAATAGTTTCTTAGTGATCAGTCATATGTTTAAAAGAATGGATTTTTGTCTTGCCCAAAACGTGCTCGCGACATTTTTAAAATATGAACAAGGATTTCTCATAGGATGCTTCATTGTGTTGAATTTCTGTGAATAGGCATTTTTCCCGGTAGCGGGGTTAAAGTCAAATTCAGAAGATTTATATGTTTGTCCTTGGGGCGTCACTTGTGAGCTACGTGGGACTAAGGATTTTTATTTGTAACATTGCTCGGCGTGAAGCGAGTGAAACGATTATAAACCGTTAGGGCCTGCTAATTATTTCCATTCAAGCACCCGAAACTCAAAATTGTGCTTGCCTTCTCTTTGTCGAAAGCCTAAATGAAAAAATATTGCTGTGGTTATAATGGGGCCAACGTCGAGAATTCGTAGGAAAACGGTCGGAGGAGACGTCGTCGTGTCAGCGGCTCAACGCCCGGGAGTGAGGAGAGAACCCCCGTAACCGACTTCCTCCCGTCTTAAGGAGATTCGGCTGCTGCTGTGAATCGGCGCACACGCGGTCATCCCTCCTTCCCAGCCAAGTGTCAATGCGTCGGCGTAGAAGTCGATATTCTACCTTGCACACGCAGGTTTTGGAGTGGGCATGCGAACTGTTATCATGCGTCGACCAATTCTAAAGAACTTCCTCACGCCATCGAGCCGTTTTCCTCATGCCACTTCATTTTTTAATTTCTCATACATTTTCTACCCTGTCATGCCGTCTAAAATATCTGTCCCCAATTCTCTTTCCCCCCAACATGTAGTCCATCATCTCCATTTATGATGCATTACGGGCAATGTTTCCACCGCACATTTGGTTAAGAAGGTTTTCCGACCAAATACGGAACACCATTTTCACTCACACACAGGCATTCGTCTATTTCATTTTTGATTTCCGAAAAGGACGAGCGACACTGGAATATTATCAAACATCATTTACGCCTAAATGATTCATCATTCACGCCGCCGCATCCTTCCCCCTTGGCTCTTTTTGCTTTGATCTTGGGAGCGAAGTACAAGCCGGGAATCATTTTGGAATTAACATCAGGGTGACGCCAGAGAATCGTTCAACAGTACACTTTTTGAAATAATGATGTGGAAAAATCTTAAAAAAAACAGTGCAAAAAAGGGCAATACTTTAAATAATTTCTTTGAGGACGTCTGAACCAAACTATTTATGCGCAAAACGTAGTCTTCCTCTCACCAAAAGAGCTAAATTACTTCGTCATAACTTACTACCCTGAAAAGAATATAAAACAGTTACGACATTAAAAGAACAAATGAAGTCCCTGACCCGTAAGAAATCCCCGCTAGAATACTAAATTAATTTGCTGAATTGATCGCACCTTAAGACCAGCGTTTCAAAAATCGAGAGAAAGTTCAGTGCCTCTCGAAGAAAAGAAACTAATTCATTAAACCCACTCTGCGACCAGAGGGAGGATCCCAGTGATTGCATAAAAATTTCTTTCCATCTAAATGAAATCCACTGCAAGTATGTGTGTGTGTGTGGCAAGTGGTTATTCAACGCCAAGCATGCAACATTAAAAATTAAGTTTTTAAAATTTTAAGTTGAATAAACATGAAATAATTCAAATTATTCCAAGAAACTGCGGGAGATGCCGCAACAGAAACTTTTTGACGGTGTCATCCACTAATATGCATTTCGGAGAGAAAGAGGACGTGAATATAAAATGAACTCACCTACGGTCGTGAAGCAATGAAAACGAGATAGCCGTAAACTTGATTGGCACTAGGTTGTAAATGGGGTGAAAGGTTAAAAGAAAGTTACAAGTGGAGAAAAATGTTTCCCAAAAATACCCAAGTGACCTAGTGTGTCTTCCCTATCTTTCCCCTTACTTGTAACTCCCCCCCCCCCTTTACAACGTGGTGACAATCGAGTTTTCGTTCGGTTCCTCGATAGATTAACAGGCGAAAGCACTCGGCCGGACATTGAGGGACCCAGGTTCGTACCCCGATCAAGGCATATGATTTTTAAACTCTGAAAATGTTGCATTGAAATTCAAATTATGTTAAAAATTTCTCATCTACATCTGCTTAATACCCCGCAAGCTGCCGTAAGGGTGTGTAGCGGCGGGTGTTAGAGCACCACCCGTAATTAAGGAAAACAATTGAGGTGGCACGCGGGGTATCGTGTAGAGATATAAATATACCATCAATTACCTCTTATGATTCAAATTTTTTCATTGCACTCCTCTCGTAAGCTCCTTACCTGTTTCTCTCTCTCTCTCGCTTCTCTTTTCGCACTAGCTATGAGCGAGATCCCGGGCGTGACTCTCCCTGGTTAGATTATATAAGTAAATTAATTAGTAAATACTTTCGTTTATTTTCGTTTTTCCCCATAATTACCGTAAGAGCATTTAACTCTTCTATCAACATTCGTTTGGAGCTAAGGAAAGCTCTTGTAAGAGCATTTATATGGAGTGTCTTTTGCTTGGCGCTGGGATCTTTGCATGAAAGAAGAAAGTCACTAGGGAGGTTTGAAACTTGGTGTTGTCAAGGATTTCTCCTAAGTGTCATCTGGTCAGCCAGGGTCACAACCGAGGAGGTTTCCTGGGGGATATGAGAGATGCGAGTATCATCTGAAATCGGCGAATGAAAAGGAGCGAAACCGGGGTTGGACTCGTGACGAAACACGAAGAGGTAGTTGGTAGTTAAATCGAACGGCGCGGCGGGGTAACGGCGGCCGTGACCGCTCGTGCCCCTCCGGTGTTCCTTCGAGAGTATGAATGGGATTCGAGCGGCCGTTCAGAGGGGCGAGGAGACGCTTGAATTTAGTCAAATCTTTTGAATGGCTAATCACAAATCAGGTTTGAGAAATATGTAATGACGGCATTCCAAACAACACCGTATCTCTCAAGTTCATCTGAACAAAATATTGATACACCGCTCTAACAGATAGAGTATTTCTTGTCTATTACGTATATCAAATAAAAAGTGTTTCCTTCCAAATTCACTCATAAATCTTGACCGTTAGAGCAACGATTCTCTTGCCCGTTTAGTCAAAATGCCGGTTACAGAGCAATACGCTGGTCTATCGTATGAAGTTGCTGGAAATAATAATTATTTGTGAAAATGGCTGAGACATGTGCACAGGGTCAAAACAACAGGAGACTGTCTTGGGAGAGATCGTGTCGGAATTAGAGCGATTAACTCTTTACGTTTATGTTAATGGTTTCATCACCCACACCAGTCAACAATATGTGACCGTATGCAAAATCACTCTGCGGACTGTGTTACTTTAAGTTTTTAAGTCCTAATGATCCTGAAATTGTGCAACAGATGATGCAACTGCATTAGCAGCTAATGGCTCGCGTGATATCGTTGAATTCGGTAATTTTCCATAAGTTCCAATTAAAAGTCGCTATGACCCAGAACTTCTCCATGTAATTTTAATTGAGTCTTCGGGATTTCGGAAGTTTCTCGCCAGGATTAACCTTTTATCCGAATATGTAATAAATCGTAGTTTCATTTACAGTTATGGATCCGAGGCCGCAGGGCGTTAGCATATGAATTAGATTTCAATAGCCTACCGCGTAATCGTTAAGTTGTTCATATGAACTCCTCGTGTTCGGTCATGAGTGATAATTCTCCAAGGTTAAGTGTGACTGATACTTTCAACTAACGAAGAAATATCTACAATAATGCAATTATTATGATAAGTTAAATTATTATGTCAAAATTAAGATTACTCCGTCAAACGTTACTGTTTCGGCTTCTGCCTAAGTTTCTTGGGATTAGACGACATCCCTCCTTAATGTTATCTATTGATGACGAATTAGGTTTCAAATTAGTGATTATCGTACATAAGTAGAAATTGGAGAAGTCAATTGAAGCTTCCCTACGAATTTCAGCTATTATTGTTACGTGAATGCCAATGGTACCACTATTTTCATTCGTTCAACCTTTCAAGGTCACTGAACATCTCTTGTGGTATCATATTTCCCATTTTAACAAACTCTCCGTCCATTTTCAAAAAAGGGCCTTCACCCCTCCCGCTTGTTTTCTTTTTTCTTTCATCCGCGCTCCTTCCCTCGGAGGCCGTCCCCAGTTTAGCCCTTTGGAAGACGGGGGGAGGGGTGGGGGTGGGGGGGATGTAGGCGGGAGAGGAGGCTTCGAGGGGATGGCAACACGACCTCAAAGAGAGAGACGAGATATTGGGGACAAAAAGAAAGGAAAGTTTCGGATTATTTTTCCTCGCTCCTTCTCCGGGGCCGAGTGAGTGGATTGAGAGAGTGCTCGCTTCTCCCTCCACCTCTCCCGACGTCAAATATTTGAATTGTCCTCCCCCCCACCCCAACCGCCATCCAATGGACTCCTTACAAAGTTTGCCTCCCTGGTCGTTCGTTTTCCCTTGTTCCTCCGCATTGGTGTTTGCTTCCACCTCTTCTTTTGTTTTCTGTTTCTGCGAGGATGAGGACCAGGGAGCGAGGCGAACTTTGTGGCGAGGAGGATTTTAGGAGCAATACCGATCACCTCTTGCTCCCGAAGACCTCTCCATTTGTCTCCATCACCACGTTCGTCGCCAATTAATCTCAGTTTGGCGACTTTGCCTTTATGAACTGAAACTTGGAATGTGTAAGACGGAAGGGAAGAATTGAACGAAATTGAAAGAATAGAAATACTAATATTGCTGAAAAAAATGACTGCCTAGAAACAACGTGCGAAGGAAATACTTCACATCAACGTATATTCGGTAGGAATGCATTGCATATAAAATGTTAAAAGAATAATTTATTAAGTTACATTTTATATTTTCTTGAGTATAATAAATATCAGCGATTGAGTTCTAAAAAATCTATTCTGTCGATTTTTGAAAATAGTTAGCAAAATATAAGAGTGAATGTAACCTTGAGTGATATTTTGAATTAAGCATTTGTGTAAAACGAGAATTGTAAATTCCATCGTTGACGCTCACTATTTTTATGCATAAATATGTGAGAGAGAGAGAGACACATTGCTACGTTGAGGGCGATATAGTGCGAGTAAATGCCCTTTTTTTGTCGATGATATTGCCGATGGAGAGGCCATGTCCTGCATTGCTACAGCGAGCCCAAAATTTGTTCAGTGAGGAAACGGGATGACGAAAGAAATCAATCCCGCAGAACTCGGGTTGAACCTGCAATGCTCGTGATGTGTTATTTTGCAATAAATTCCAAATAGCACTCAAGAAAGGCAGACGATTCCTCCTACCTTTCCTATTCCTGTCAGTTATTTTTCTATTAGACCATATGTACATTTAGGACAATTACTCTGATAGTAATTGAGACCAAAATGAAAGAAGTTGTATTTGACGAGGATAGTAAGAATATTGATTGCATTGTAAACGTAAATGGTGAAATAATTGAAAAAGTGACCTATTTTACAGGCACCATGGCAAAATGTTTGTGAGAGATATTAGGGTGGGTAAAAAGATTTAATCACTTGGAGCAATTATTGGTAGATTTACTACCATATAAAAAATGAATGATTGTCAAAATTAGAAAAAATGGGAGTGCATTAAACTATAGTTCTCATCGCTAGATTGTATGGAAATTAAATCGAACTATTCTTTGATAAATTTCGACTAATTTTGGTGAGTATAGGTTATTAGAGGAGTGTTTTTAACCAAAAAAGGAGAAAAAATGATTCACCTTGACCGGCATTCGAACCCGGATTCGATTTTTCCGCTCGAAAATTGTTGCATTGTAATGCACATTCAGCGGATGTCCCCGTTAAAAGTTACTGTGGCGGCATCTCCCGCAATTTCTTGGAAAAAGAGGAGAGTTAGGTCGAGACGAGTGGTTTATGAATGATTTTTCGGATTGGATTCAGCGGCAGTGGGACAGGTTCGAAAGAATCGCTCTCCATTGGTCCAATTGTGTTGATTGTTAGGAATAGAATCGTATCACCAAGATACATGAAATAAGAAGGAATGGTTTGATAGGATGGGGTGGACTGAGAAAGTCGTAGGCCATTGTGGTCAAGGTGACTCCCAAGACATACTACTTCCGAATGGATGCATTTAACATCCGAAACATGGGCAAAAATATTGGTCTTAAGACAATAATTCCGATATTTATTGATCTGCCGCTTGTATTTCAATAATCACCACGCACCCTCTTTACTCCTTACTTCATTTTATTCTTTGACCGCCGACCTTCATTTCTTTTCTGCGTTTTGTCAACATTATAATTTCAATTTATATATTTTATTAATATTTTGAATACTTTTTCCGTTTCTTTATGACATCTTAGATGAAACTGTTTTGGCTTACGCACCATGGGGGCCTGGTTTACGTATCTAGGCATATATATTGCTAAGAGTTGTCGCAACTAAAAATGTGGTTTCCACTAACTTCCGTTTCCACTAACATCAGTCGGTTTTAAGCGACAAAGCGATTTTCGCAAAAATTGTTTTTATCTATTTCATTATAGAAGTGGATTGGCGTTCCACTCATCGGAACGGCTAGCGCAGTGGATACATTGTAATAGAATAAAAATCGTGGAACATTTCCACCGGTTTCTCACCCCATGAATACGCGCTTGGTAAACGTCAATTTCCATCCACCCACGCTGGGTCTTCTGCACTAACACGTGCGAATTCGTACTGCTCTCGGAAACAATACGACGCGGGGGTCTTCCTCCGAGTGTGCACCACGGTGAAGGCGTAGGAGCCATCACTCGAAGCGGAGGGCGCCGTTTTGGACTGGAACGTTCGTCGCAGCGGCGGCCCCGTACGGGGACGCGTGCCCCTCCCCTCTCTATCTTCCCCCCCCTGGTGACCCTGTTGCGGGAGGGGGGGGGAGTAGTGACTCTTTCCAGACGCGGAATATTTGCATTCCGGATAAGTCGTAATAATAAGATTTTTTGTTTCCGCTCCGGCGCTCGGCATTCACCAAGTCGATCAATTCACTTGATGGCGACGGCGCGGGTTTATTGCGGCCCGCGTTATAGTGTGTCTGTCCTCCCCCCCCCCCGGTGTGTCCTCCCGTCCCCCGCATCCACCCCTCGTCGGGTGCTCGGCGGGCGAGATGCCTGCTCAGTCATCGGAAAGCCGGGCAGGTGGCGCCGCGAATGCACGTTAGTGCACCGGGCGCCTGGGGAGGGAATTCACTTCTCTCTACAAGTTTCCGGAAAGTTTTAATTCCTGCTCCGGTCCACGCAGATGCGCTGCCGCTCCCGGAGACATTTCAGGTGAGCGAGCTGAGTTGCGCCAGGCAGGTGCCCTTTGGCGATCAATGGCCACACGGACCCAAGTGCACCCTCCCCCACCATCCACAGCCCACTTCACCGACTGGGTAGTCATTCCGTGGCGAGGGGTGGCTGGTGACTTGTTTTATTTGCGTTCGACTCTTGTGCTCGGATCTAAAATTACTCGTTTTTTCTAAGGAAAGTGGATTTGTGGGGGCATATTTATGTCTCAACGCGGTCGTGCTGCGATCAGCGAGCTAATGCTTTTGTGCTTCATCCAACTGTGAAAGGTGCGTAAACTATGCAAATATGTAATAAAGTTATCACGCAATGGGATTTTTTTACATTCAACGGTATACTATTATCTTCTTTCACAATATCATCGGCGGAAACAAAATGAGCTGCTATTTCGAGAACCTCCACAGCCGACCATTATTAAGTACTTACAGATGTTTTGATCTATGAATTACTTTTCTATTTACAACTTATTAGGTGTATTAATGGTTTTACTTTATCTCTGTATGTTTGTTATAACAAAACGATAGCATGCCCAATACGAATTGAAAATGTGAAAACGCAAGTGTTTGTGAACTCAATCCGTAATCAAGAAACCCTAAAATGAACCTGAAATAATACTACCTTGATCAAAAAGTTCCCGGAATTTATTCAGAAAATTAAAAATACAAGTTTATTCATCTAAATCTATATTGTCCCCTTTAAAGTAATCCCCATCGACTGCAACACACTTATGCCGGCGCTTGATCCAATCCTCAAAACATTTTTTATATTCGGTTTTCGGTATGTCCATCAGTGCTTCCTGCGATTTTTCCATTACTTCCTCTCGGCTGCTAAAACGCGTTCCCCTTAATGGTTTTTTAACTCGATTGAACAGAAAGAAGTCACAGGGAGCCAAATCAGGTGAATTCGGTGGCTGTTGGATGGTATTTGTTGCATTTTTCGTCAAAAAATTACGAATAATGGTAGCACTGTGCGACGGTCTCGACGCACTGTGCGACGATTTCTGGTCTCTTTCGGCGAATTGCTTCACGCAAACGTCTCATAACGCCCAAATAATACTCTTTGTTTACTGTCTGGTCTTCTGGCAAAAATTCATGATGCACTACACCGTTGTAATCCATGAAAACCGTCAGCATTGCCTTCTTTTTTGACTGAAAACGACGTGGTTTTTTTGGTCTCGGCTCATTTGGTGAACGCCATTCACTTGCCTGATGTCTGGATCGCGTGTCGTACTCATAAACCCACGTCTCGTCTCCAGTAATGATCCTTTTGATGAATGTGGGATCGGATTCAACCTCGCAAATCATGTCTTTTGCGACGTCAACACGGTCTCTTTTTTGCATGAAATTGAGGTCTTTTGGCACCAACTTTGCTGCTACACGACGGAAACCCAAATCATTAACCACAATGTCTTGGGCGGATCCATAAGCAATGTTCAAGTCCTCCGCTATTTCTCTGATGGTTAATTTGCGGTTATTGACCAACATTTCTTTTACTTTATCAATTTTTTCACCGACTTTCGATGTCGATGGTCTGCCACTGCGTTCGTCATCTTCGATTGACTCACGACCACTTCTGAACCGCTCGTGCCACTGGTAAACGACCGTTTTTTTAGAGAATCGTTGCCGAAACACTTTTCCAACATTTCCAACGTCCGTGCGCCACTAAATCCGTTTTTTACGCAAAATTTAATACAAGTTCGTTGTTGCAAATTTAAATCCATTTCTGCAATTGTAAAAAATCGCCAACACACACAGAGATAGATGTACTCTTGGCTACGTAACTTTTGCAAATGTCAAGTTATGACACTAAGATTTAAAGGGAATATCAACAACAGATGTACCAATTTAACAAAAAAAACAGAACTCAAATCGGAACGATGGGAGCGCCACACGGTGGTTATTCCGGGAACTTTTTGTTCAAGGTAGTATCTATAATTTTATGCGCTGAAATTTTAATATTCGCTGCATCGCTCAATTTAAAACTGTTATTTTACTTAAATATAAATTCTAATGCTTCATTTCATGTACCGTGACTTTTAGATCATTAGTGTTTCTAAAAATTCGCCTGTAACACCAAATTAATTACAAATAAGCTTGAGACAGAGAGGTTGATTTGTGAACTGATAATTTCGTATAGCGAGAAAATTCCTCATTTTCGGAGTTAATGAGCCATAATCTGCAGGAGAACATCTATCAGGAGAGTCGATTATTTTATATTTAATCAGACTACAAGTAGTAATTTTGGAGACCCTATCTCGGAAGTAAAAGCGTAGCATACTACATCGCGGGCGATCAATGGGAGAGTTTCAGCGATGGGCGTGCCGTGATTTTCCATCACGTGGCACTGTCCACACAAGACGTCGTAGTACCCGTGTTTGAGATCCTACAAATGGTTGTAGGCAGTTGGTGCGGTAATATTAAAACAAAAAAGGTGTTGGGAAATTTGATTTTATACGTTTAACTCAATGATAAACGCAAAATGACCATAGCTGTCGATGCACCAAAAAAACCCAAAAACTAACTAACTCAATGATAGGACCCAGAGCGTTCACCGGAA
The DNA here is from genome assembly GCA_037158775.1 of Hetaerina titia. Taxonomy (NCBI): domain Eukaryota; kingdom Metazoa; phylum Arthropoda; class Insecta; order Odonata; family Calopterygidae; genus Hetaerina; species Hetaerina titia. The sequence continues at coordinate 102,778,831 of CM073774.1, read as the reverse complement.
CTTAACGCTCATGAATCCATTCAATTTTTATGGATTTAATGTCTAAACGCACTATCTATCAGGAAAGTGATATTAGTTGAGTGGATTAATATTTATTGCGAGAAGACGTAGGTTTGATTTATTTTTTCCCCTAATATTTCTTTAATTTGGACAATCAAGCTGGAAATTTCCTCACTACCATGAGATATACCTGAAACACGATAGGGATGGATTAAACCCAGAGCCCTCGCCCCGTCGCGAACAAATACTGCGTGTATAGAATGAAATCCACGAACATGCGTATGTGTTATTTGTGGAAAGACACGGAAAACTTGACACACCGTAAGAGCGATTTCTAATGATATTTTAGGATTCTACTTTTATAATTATCTAATAGATCGAACATCTAATTTTTTCCGTAGCTCAACCATTCTCTCAATTACACCACTCGCACCGCAATCATATAATCTTGTAGAAACATCAATCTGGAATCATGAAAAAACATGGAAGCGCCACCATTACGTATTGATTTTACGACCATTTCATTTTCATGGAAGTTTATTTCCTTATTTAATTTCCTTGCTCAAGTTCTGACCTTACAGTCGCATTAGTAGTACTAATTATTAGGAGAGGTGACCGACAGCTCATTTGCACCATTGGGGATTAAAGAGGGTAATTTATAAGGGGTAAGAAGTTTAGGGAACGTTAAAATGGGGAGAGAAGTCCGGCGTCGCTATTAACCCACTCTCAACGAAAGGTACCAAGAGGTCGCACAGTTTAACGTCCCATCCGACGGACGCCATACTTCACTTTACGTTGGTGCTCTCCTGATAGCACCCAAATTAGAGGTCGGGATACCACTAAAAACTCTGCAACCTTCGGGATTTGAACCGTATTTCGTTATGGTAACTCAGGATTCTCGTTCCATCAATTTTCTTAACCCAGCTGCTTGTAAATTCTACTCCATCATATGTCGTCGTAATCGTATTTATGCATAATACGTTAGAACACATGTTTGTTTTTTTTAACTGTAATAAGCATTGAAGTTTTCCTGTTTTTTCCGTAATCGAAAAACTAACATTTAATTATGTTACCCTTTGGGAAATTACATCTTGGTTATATATGGCTGATACCTGTCATTGACATGGGATAACAGACACAACACGAATCACTGAAATCCAACATAATTTTTAAATTTAAAATATCTATTATCAAATTCTATAATCGGTGTGGATTTTTCACTATTGTATATCTTACTGAATCTATGCGATTTCAAGACATATGTATCTTAAGCTCGGAGGTTGCTAATATACTGAGCGATCCTTCCATGGGCACTTCTTTGCTACTGCTACCTCTATACATTGTACTATACATGCTCTTTTCTCTTCCTGTGACTCCTACAATCATTTAAAATGGGAAAATCTTTGGTCACAGCCACTTGTAGTTATTAGGTGATCTCTTTCATATCGAACCATTTTATCATCTTCTATGAGTCTAATTCGTGGTTGTACTGCCATCTATTCTCAAAGCCTTGGCTTCCATTGAAGCACACCTTTTCATTTCTCTATTAATTGATGCTTTCAAGTGTCATTCCCCATGATCCACGAAGTATTCATTCATCCCTCTTATTTTAATCCCCAAGTCACATCAATGAGCCCATGACCATTAACAAGATTCAACATTTAAGCATGTCCAGACACACCCCGGTTTCATTTCCATGTTTTAATGTTGGGAGGAATTGGTTGAATTTCATCAATTGCCATTTTTCCGTCTAATATTAAAATCCATTTCTTCATTTCTTACTGTACAATAATTTATTTTTTCGAGAACTCTACACTCAAAAGTTTTTTACCGCAGTTCACACGCCGATTTATCTCTTGGTCTCTTTGTCACAATTCCTCGTGCCTCATATTTAGTGGGATGTTGGCAGTCACTTACCTGTATTGTGGATCGGAGAAAGAATCTGGGGTTCATCCAGCGTTGATATTGCTGACACTAAACAAATCACCCATTTATGTGACTAAATGTTTTATCAAATTCCTCCTATATTATTGCGCAACTTTGATGAACCCACTGTCAGGAATGATCAATATGATAAAACAATGACAACGAGGATGTGGAGAGGAAATTCACTTTCCGGGTCCGGTAGCACTTCAGTTTTCGATTAATTCTTCAAATATCACCGTTGTTTAAGACCCAGGGCAATGCAAGTTTCATCTCATTGGTTTGCCACTGAAACCGTTACAAAACCGATTGAGCTGACTTAAAAATCAAAACATATTGAATGTGCAGGTGTGAGTCAAAACCCCTTCAATGCGTTTTAGCTGCTTGAAATTTCCGATTAACGTGACTGCTGGAGACCTTCAGGAAATGCCTTTGTGGAAGCAGCCTTCGTAAGAGGCCCGTGACGACGGCACACGCCCACCGCGGTAATGTCTATATGATATACGATTATAGTGAGATGAACTTACAGGTGCTGTAAGTACATGGATTCAAAAATAGCAATTCATTGGCTAAATAAAATTACCATCGCCACTGCGTAGCTATTAGTAGCCACGCTAACCACGGTGGGAGACAATGCACCGCAGCCCGCGCTTTTTTATTCAGGTGGGGGGGGGGACACGTGCCGCTCTGCGAGCCAATATCAGGTCGGTGGATTATAAAACCAGTCCGCTCGCTCGAAGCTAAGCATTTGCATTCCGGATGACTCGTAATAAAGAGTTTTTGTTTCTGCTTCAACGATCAGCATGAGCTAAAATGTCGATCAGTCCACTTAATCGCGACGGTGCTGGTTTACTGCGGCCCGCGTTATGATTTCCTTCCCTCCCTCCTACCCTCCCTCCCTCCCCCCCTCCTCGTCCCCCTCGACCGAGATGCGCGCTCGGTAATCGGAAAACCAGGCAGGTGGCGCCGAGGATAGCCCGAGTCCACATTGGCGCACAAGGCGCCTAGAAAGCAATCGATATAAATTTCTCAATGATGAAATTAATGAGTCGTAGCGGGGCATTTTATGATTGGCACGTTTTTATTTTTTAATTGGACTTTTCTATGTTACTTTGCTGAGCACTGAGGCGTTTTAATTAGCAATGGTGGCAGAGGAGCAATTTTACTGTTTTCTCCGAGCCCTGACGAGTGAGAAAATAGTTGACCCGATCACACTGATTATTCCTTGTGTGCAAGACCTGCCCGATGATCACTCTCTTCCAGAAACAGTTTTCATGACGTGTATGATAGCGCTGTTTCTCCCAATTGCACCCAATTTCGATTTGAACTGACAATGATCAAACTGAGAAAACAATTTTAAAATTATATTCCAAATAGAATGAGATATTATGTGAATGATTGGCAAATAATTATGTGCACGCGTTGACAGCATTGTAAGTTTGTAAGTCGGAATAGCTGGAAGGAATTAGACTCAGGTATTAAGTATAAACAACAATGTAAAGACACGAAGTTAGGCTGAAAATTAATGCACGCATTCTCGTAAACCGCAAGCAAAATGACCTTGAGAAGCACTCCTGGTGGCATGTGGAAGTAACATTCCCCCTCAAAACGCATGCGCAGGTTTGAGGTCGTTTCATTCATCCAGTAAATTCTTCTCAGTATATATAGACTCTAAAACACTTCCGACGTCGAGTTTGTCGCGTTAAAGGTAACCTGGCGCCAATATTTTTGCAACATGACAACGCTCGTCCAGACGCTCCGCGCGCATCGGGAGAGGCTCTGCGATTCCATACCCTCCTTATTCCCCCGATCTTACGCCTTTCGATTTTTATTAATTTACTCAACTCAAGAGACACATCAAAGGTAATCATTAAACATCGGGCGATGAGGTGAAATCAGCTGTTAAGTCCTGGATTCGAGAAAAGTCGGAAGAGTTTTTCAGTGACGGAATGAAAAAACTTGTCACACGTTGGGAGAAATGTGTTAGCCTTAACGGTGACTATGTTGAAAAATAAATATATGATTTTGAAACTTAAGAATTGTACTTTAATGTACTTTTTGCCCGATTTTGCTTTTTTTTTCTTCGTGCTCCACAAGCATGTGTGAATTACTTTTCAGGCTACCCTCGTGGGCATAAATGTCGAAAAAATAATCGGGAGGAATCCATGAAACTCGTTAGCTACTCTTCCTTATCCTTTTCTAAGGTTATGTTTTATTTGACTTAAATGATGGATTTTGTTATGGGTGTCATTCTTATTCATTGGGAGAATCTTCTGAGATGCTGGCTACTCTTTTGGAAGACACGTCTCACTTTGTACCCCTTGCGATTTTTCTCGTATCGCAAATTTATCTTCGGTTCTAATTCTTAACTGACCTTACAAGCAATGATGGCTTTGTCAATTAACACCAGTCATTAACCTGGAATCGGGGCGGCAACTTGCAGGCACGTTTCGCCCCTACGGTACTCGTTTTCAGATGATTGGAAAAAGCCATTTTTCAATTGCGGCTCATGACGGGGTCATATTCAAGTATCGTGTTACTTCCTGTGAGGGCAATCACTAATGCAGTTTGCAGGGTGCAGTGGTGAAAATGAAACATTCAAGGCTTTACCAGTTCGTGACTCTGTGTCGAGTTAAAAAAAACTACTTTTCCCGAGGTGGAATTTGACTGCTCCGTTACTTTGGCTAGGCTCCCACCAAGGATTTACTCTGCCTTATTTCATCCCCGTTGAATTGGGTCGTCCTCAGCGTTTTTCTGCAGCAATAATTAAGGTTGCAAGTGAGTTGAACATTCGACAATTTCCGAGACGAATAAATTGTTCGAGGTCCTTGGAGCTTCGGCATGTAATTCACGCAACGATGCGTCCTCTGGCTCCTCGTTTATAAGTGCAAGGAGATCGTTATTTTTATGCCGCATCAAGTAGTTCATTCCTGATGAGATGCGTTTTTGACCCTTTAGAAGTATGCTAATAAATTTCTATTGGAGAATTTACCGAGAAAAAAACTATCTAATTTAGACTCGGGATGGAGAATTAAGGAAAGACATCGTACAAGATTTGTACGAGACTCGTATCTCTGCTGCCATTTTTCTTCGAACCACATAACAAATAGTGAATTTTATTATGAACCTATTCCTTATCAAACTTTTAAGTTCAGTGTTGTGATGTAATGAGTTAAAAAAGTGCATACGTTTTTAGGAAAACGCGATGAAAATTGACGTTTCATGGCGCAGCGTTGTGCTAAGATGCTAACGTTTGATGCAAGTAATCCAATAGCATTTATTTCTCAGGAGACGTATTCATCCAAATGGTTGGGTGCTTGTTTTCCATCCTCGGCTCAATTAAAAATGATGTAAGAAAAATAGAGCAATCAGCAGTTCATAGAAGGCTAATTTATAAATGCCTTCAAGGATTTCACCAGGTTCTCACAGAATGTTATCAAAAGCTTACTTAGTATTTTTTCCAACCAATGCCAAACATTTAAAAGTTCACCTGGTGGAATAAAATGTCCACTGATTAGCATTAGCGCAAATAAAGCTCCCGGTCCCGATCAAACACCAGCTCGAATATATTACGAATTAGTTGAAGAAATAACAGCGATGAATAGATCATATCAAAGACGTCCCTAATAGATCACATAGTTCCCGGTGGAAGGGAATAGGGAATGTAGCACCACCTACAGGTATATTTAAAAGCAGTGGCAGGGAGGAACCAGATGACTGCAGACCTAACTCCCGCAAGTCATTGTCATGCAAGGTCATGGAATATATAATAATCAGTTCGGTACTAAGGAATCTTGATAGGTAGGATTATTTTAAGAGAGTCATTACGGCTTTCGAAAGGGTAGATCGTGCGAGACACAACTTGCTCTTTTGGTTCATGATATCTCGGGTTCGGGAGTACATAATGTCTCAGTCGTGGCGGTTTTTCTAGACTCTAATAAAGCCTTCAATAAAGGGCATCATAGCAAGCGATTGGCAAAGCTAGAATACAATGGAATAGATAAAAATATTCTAGGTTTGATTAATGAGTTATTGAATGATCGCGCACAAAGGGTAGTCATAGTCAGTGTTGTGTCCAATGCAATATAAGTTACTTCAGTAGTTCCCCAGGGAAGTGTTATCAGACCTCTTTTATTCCTTTTTATGTTAATGACATTAACTCCGTTCTCGTTATTATTTTATCTATAATCTATAATATAAATATTATATAATATTCTATCGGTTAATGTAGGATTTTGATGCACGAAATCTATACAACGGTGCAGCGATGCATTTCTTTACCTCTCCTAAGAAAGCACAACCTGGCATCCGACACTGAAATAGGCCCCTATTCAATGCCGTACGCATGCCGTCCTTCCTGCATTCATTCCGTCCGACGTGATCCCATATCTACCCCTTTCTAGCTTGCCTAACGTTCCCCCCCCTATTCTATCGCCAATCAATATGCCTTGCATCCTTCTTGCTCCTGCCTCTCTTGGATATCTCCAACAAGCCGCTTTCCTATCCCAACATTTCTACCACTTCCTCGTTTGTTTCCCTTTAGTCCGCTTCAACTTCTCCATTCTTCTCTACACTCACATTTGAAAAATTCTCCCAGCTACGTCTGTCATTCTACCTTGCATATCATGTTTCCTTTCCGTGCAAAACAGGCTCCACATAAACGTTTAAACGAGTTTTTTCTTAGTGTCGCAACTCAACATCCCTGCGATCAATTTACTTCCTCCTTGCGAAAGCTGCTGTGCCTTGCGCAATTCTTCTACTTATGTCCCTAACATAGTCGTACGAATTAGTCCATTAAAACTCTTTTTTACATGTTTTTCTAAGCCCTTAAGTACTTCTGCGAGGATGTCATCCATCCCCACTGAATTATAATGTTTCACTTCCATTGATCGAATAATCTCGGGATCACGCGTGCCTGGGCTATGTCCATCTACATCATATTCCCTTGATGTCTATGTTCTCTACCTTTACTCCCCTTTTGTCTAAACTTGCAGGACTAATCTTTTTACCGTCCTTTTATATTCTTTCCATCTCTCTTGAATATTTTCTGGTCCAATAAATAGCTTTCCTGCCGTCTCTTTGACAATGTGCACGTTGTCTACTTCCTGATAGCGCTTTCACCTTTTTGTGCAGTGCGCCTATTTCATCATTCATCTATAAACGCTCCATGTCCTCGAACTCCGTATTCTAGCACACTCCTATCGCCGTATTAGTGACTCGCCTCATTTTATTTTTATCTACTTAAGCATGTTTAATTACCCATGGGAAGTTTATCTAATTTCCACGAACTGACTTTCTTACAGCGTAATATTTCACTCGCAATTTTGTTGCTACGGGAGTACAGTATTTGAGAAAAAATGTATACCTCTCATACAATGAAGGGTCAAGCTTCAGATTTATTGAGGAAGAAAAGAAACCTCTCGAGTTCTTAAAAATAATTTAATAATAATAGGAGAAGAGACATTTTGAAAGTCGAAAAATGATCTCCTCACATGGGGATGAATTGGTCATTCGCTTATTGGACTTCGACTAAATATGAAAAGGGCATTGGATATTGCACTTATTGAGCCAATACCTATACTCCGTAAATATTCCGCGGGGGAATGCATATATAGCTAGGTGTTGCATATTTCTGCAAATTCTTTGCGGCATAGTCTGATCTGGATAAATAGAGATGGTTATTGGTGCGAAGGCTATCGAGACCAGAATATAAAAGACTGACCTATGCGTTGATTCCGTTGCCGGCCTAGATAATCCGGTTTACATTGCTATCACAAGTTCAACGTGTTCACGAATGCCATACTTGTATCTTCATAAATTCTACATTTTGATGCAAGGATTTTACTTCAATTTTATGATCCGTACGAAATGACCTCGACCGACGAAGTTCCCAAAATTAATTTCTACCGTTACTCCATTCAGGTAAGTATATTAAAGTCATCCGCGGTGAGTTTTAGTATGCTTTTGAATGCAACTTGTAAAAAGTTTATTGGTAAACAAACAACCGGTTATTTAGCAAGTTACACGCCGCGACTCTGGTTTTTCATGCCGAGAATATCCCCAGTTTCATGCACATTTCCTCCATTTTTCTTCTTCTTTGATAATTTTCCACGACCGCTATCAATTGGTTTGCGTTATCTTATCAATTGAAGCCATGTCAGAAAGAAGTACCAGAAACATGATATTAAAATGATAAATGATGATTAATATAAATAAAAAGTTAGTAACCTCATAATATTTTCCATATCTTGCAACATGAGAATTTGTGCCTTTCGTTGTAAGCTGTTTGATTTTTTTGCTGAATGTTACCAATAAATGGCAATTATGAAATACGAAAGCATTGAGGAGAAAAATGATGAATGAAAAAAATTTGTGAATCTCTTATAAAATAAATTTGAGAAAAGCGAAAACTATATGGTTTCGTTGCATCGAAATGCTTTCAATGCTGATGGTTTGAGAAACACGTTAGTCGCAGAAAAATTGAAATAAATGTGAATAAGAACACGATCCCGAACGCAGTACAAGAAAATAAGAAATCTGAGGGTGATAAGAAGTTAGAACGATTAAAGTATTTAGTGGAATGTCTCAAACCATTCTATTCATTCATTGATGATCGTCGTATGTGCTTATAGCTTTTGATTTTCTCAAATAATTTATAAGTTTTCGTTTGTTCAATTATAAATGTTGAGCTCGTTTATATCCTGATCTGCGTGGAAATGCTAACAAGGCCTTCAAAATAAAGGGTAATTTCGTGCCCCCACCCACCAACTCGACGACGCCCACTTGCGGAGCCATATAAAAAATAGTGTTACATGGTCAAGGGTACTGACTCGTTCCATGTCCGTTCCTTGATCCGTCAGTCTTACGACTCTCGTAGTTCTCTTACGTCAACCATGATTGTTTTAATCGTACAGGGCTTATTTAAAACTGCTACAAATAATTCAAGAATGGCGTCGCAAGATGAACGTCAGTTTTTTTGCCCTTAACATGTTCTATATGATAACCAGGAGCTTCACGTTCTTTGTGATCAGAAATGTAAAATATCGATAAGTTTTTTAAAAAAATGTCGCTAGTATAGGTACTTTCAATGAAATCTTAGTCTATTTAACGCGCTTTTACATTTCTAACCATGTTAGTGTCTCATAAAAGGGACCATGGCCTCAATTGTGGGTTCCACACACCTGAGTTCACCACACCACTAGGAAGTAAGGGCGTACGGGGTATCAGTGTACGTATCTACAAGTCAGGATGCGCTTAATTTTAAAACTCCTGAACTTCTAATATCTCTTCGAATTCCTAACAATTCCATTTTGCCAGAAAGGTGTTAATTACTAAGCGAAGCGCGGGAATCATTTGAAAAGGTGAAATTGATAGGGCTCGCGGAATAAAGATAGGGATCCGCCATGGCGCCAACAGCCCTACTCACCTCCTGGGTTTGTGCCTGCCATGCGACGGGGACAATGGAGCCATCGGAGGGCCCATGGTCAATGCGGAGAGCGCTCGTTCCTTATCGAAAGGGAAACAAACTCCTATCCCTTCTTGAGAGAGATGTCTGCCGCCTCGCATTGCCTCTCGTTTTAACGGGGCCATTAACGAGCGGGAACTAATAACTTAACCCAGAAAGGAAATAAAGTACTTTTATTGAAAAAATGCGAGCTAGTTTTTTCCCCAGAAAGGGCGAACTAGTTAGGGAGATGAAGATCAAGCGATACAGGAAAGGGAGAGCTGGTAGTGCCTTTTTTATTTTATTTTTTTAAGGCGATAATAGCGAGGATAAGAGGCTAAAAAGATGCGCGAAGAGGTCCATAAGTCCCCGTGCACGTGCCGTCCGAGAGGTCGGTTGCCTCGTTGAGCGATATTCGGCACCTTATGGCTCTGGGAAAGCGACGCCGCCGATGCCGCTTACCTCCCCAGGCCGAACATGCATCTTCCCCGACGGTGCACGAACTGACGTTTATATGACCTCGGCATTCCTTTGGGGACTTATGGCAGTCCCTTAGGTTGCTCCTTTCCTTCGAGATAAGGGCCCGCGGACCCCTGTATGGCAAACCCCGTGACGCCACCTGGCTCCCAGGAGAAAAAAACTGGTTGCGTGTTAGGCGTCCACGCCTCGTGCCTAATGCGCTCCTAGTAAACGATATTCCCGCCGTGTTCAGCTTTTGACGCGGGAGCGTCATGGTTAGTCAAGTGCAGAACTTATAAAACCAAAGGGTGGGACTTAAAAGAGAGAGAGAGAGAGAGATTGATGAAATTATGACAAAGTAAAATCATTAAAATGAAATATAGCCATCATATTAAGGGAAACTATCTGGCTGCAGGATTCGTAAGACCCAACTCTTGGGATACTAAGGGCACATAATTTAAAATACTGAAACAAAAGATACCGAAAAGAAATGCCACTCCTGGAACTAACTCGATGCTTATCAAAACGAAGATATACGGATTCAAATTTTGGTTTGGCTCCGATACTTTCTTAGCGCCACTTAAGTTACACCTCAATTGCGTTGCTTCCTTCTTGTGGAATTTCCCCTGGATCATTTCGAAGTGTCTCCTCCCTAGAGGAATCAATTATTTAAAAATATTTCACCTTTATAGGTGATTATCTTAATCAGTCATAGATAGGCATATGAACCATAACCAGAATTGATTTCCACAATCCCTCCCACGACTACGACCAATCCATGTATTCCTTCCTAGTCCTTGGGGTATGCCTTTCATCTTTAGTGGTGTATAATTCATCCTCGGCCGTTTAGAACAAGTCTTCTTGCCTCATCAGATTCCTTCCGCTTCAGAACTAACTAATTTGTTGTGCCTTCAAAGTTCTCTCCGTGGAATACGCTTAGAAATCGGCATAGAAGCAAATGGTGTGCTTAATGGGACCAAATAGATATGCCAAATAAAATAGCAGCTGCATGAAACAAAATCTGTTTTTTTCACTACGCTATAAGTCATGCAGTTTTACTCATAAAAAAATAAAACATTTGGTTTTTGCGAATTGGAAACACTATCTTAGTGAGTTGTGTTCAGCGAAAGTTGACAAAGTTGGGAGGGAAAAGTGACAAGAAATTGCGGCCACATCTGGACGACCCCTGGTCTGGGGAATGGGCGCGAAGATGGAGAGGCAAGCCTCCCGCCTGAGGCGACCGTCGCGTCGCGTCGGCGGACACTCGACCCCTCGACGCGGCGCCGCTCTCCTCAACTGGCCTCCTCACCTCCGTCCCCTCCCCCCACGCCCCCGGAGTAAGAAACGGTCTTGCATCCTCGAAATGCGTCACATCCGACTGCTGAGAGTAGGGTGGGGTGGGGGCGGTGGGATTCAGGATGAGCTGGGAAGTGCTTGTGTGGAGGGAAAATGCCGTATCTCATCCGCAGGGCGTCCCCCTTTTGCGCATGGCCCTGCCTTAAACATGCGGGAGCACCAATCCGCCCCTTGGCCTGCTGCATTGAATTACGACCTCCGCCTTCTCCCCATAGCGGCGGGCGGGTGAGCCGCTTTGCGGAAGGCGCGCTTCCTTTTTTTTCCGTGATGAAATCTCTCAAAAGAGCGAATAACTTGATTTTATTTTGCCTAGAATGAGAGCACCGCGACGTCATAGCGGATTATAGCGGACGACTTATTCGGGGAATTTGAAAGTTTCCTCCTGGAGAGCCACGTATTTGAATATTTATGCGAATCGAGATTATTAATCTTGTTTCGGCTGTTTATTTATGCTTTCATTTTTTTCTATGAGGTGATTTTTTTTTCGAAAATTCGCATGGTGAGTCGTCAATAGAGAGAGCAGTCGAGAGTCCCATGGCTCTGGGTCCTATTGCAATGGAATGTGTGTGTCGCCAGTAGGGAATCGTTTAGCTTTCCCCTCTTTGCGAAACTCGGCGATGAGTTCTAATTAATGATGAGATAAGCGGCGTTGCAAAAACATTTCGACTGTGCTTCGTTTGTTGATCTAGAAGCAGTGTAATGTTCCAGTGTCACCGAAAATACCTTCGGCTCAAGAAGTTAATGACAAAAAAGGCATGCGCTTGCTAACTCCAATTTAATTTAAGATGAGAAGTGTCTTATTAATAGCAACTGAATGAAGAAGGTTCAATACAATATTTAGGAGGTAATAAAAAAGTGATAGTTATTTTAGTTGAGGCAATTCATAGATATTTATTGCGCCGCGTGCGCTGCGTGTTTCATCCACAATTATGGCTTTTCAAGGCTCGCAACCACGAAACTTTACCACCCATAGTTTTTTACAGTAGAACTATCAACAGAATCGTCACTATAAACGGCCTTTAAACGACGATGAATCTCAGTAGAAGTCACTTATTCAGCAGTTAAGAATTCGTCAACAGCATGCAGTTTAACTCGAGTTGACATAGCACTATTACACGTCTCCTATACTTCCTCTTCTCAAAATACACTGGGTGAACCTCAAACCTTCGCATGCGTGTTGAGGGGGAATGTTACTTCAATATGTCACCAGAAGTGCTTCTCAAGGTCATTTTGTTTGTGGTCTACTGGCATGTGTGCATTAGTTTTCAGCCTACCCTCGTAGCTACGCTCCATACCAGTTTTAACGACTCTTATAAAGTAATAACGGTCCTTTTCCATATAAGTCCTTTTCCGAATTGTCTCACCTGAACACTCACATCAGGGTTGCTTACTGTTTTTTACAGGTGAGTTCGAGATTTTGTTGGAATCTGCACATAATGAAAACACTTCTGAGGTGAGACGTCAGCGTTCGCGTTACAGAATTAAGCCATTTAATTACAACATGCGAAATTACACTGCACTACAACCTCGAGATACTAGACTCTAATGAATCATGTCGTATTTAAATTTTTTTATTATATGAACTGTCGGAGCTCAATTTCCAATATTTTCCATAGAATACTAATGTCGGTTGAAAATGAAGAATAGTGCCGTTTGACACCCCAAATGGGAATGCCCGAGGGCGCTACCTTGAACGATTCGCTGCGCACCTATGTATAACTTTCGGAACCTGATTTTGGGTATGAAAATGACTGCCAAAATAAAATTTATGATCTGAGGCTGAAAAATTATATTACTAATTGGTCTTCTTTGAATTGGTGTCACGAGCAAAGGCGTGAAAATTTATTTCAATGTGTAATTTAGCCATGACCAAAAGCAGTGGATTAATGGATGAATGTCTGTAAAAAGAGTCACATAAAAATTTGAGAGCGGAAAAAATCAAGACTTAACAGGCAAGACCATCCCATCACTGCAGGGCAGCTTTCAACGAATCGGATTTTTAAAATATGAGATATCCTCTTTATTGCTTTATTGATGTTTCTTCATTCCTTTACTTTGAATGAGAAATGATATTTGCATACGGTACTTATTAATTTCGTGCCCTTATAATTTGTCTCTCTTATAATTGTTACTGATCATTTAACTTAATTGATATTTTAATTTTCTCTCCTTGCCTGGTGTCAGGATGATAGTCATGAAGGCAGGGAAAATATCAGGAGAAACTTCTAAATCCATTTTTGGACACTCATAGCCACTTGAAAAGGGAAAATACGTAAAAACCGCTAACCCTAATGTAATAATTTTGTTGTAGCCGTTCATGGGAAGTCATTGATCTCGGTCGCCCTTGATTCTGTGAGAAAAAATCAATAAACTTGCATCGTAGACTGAGTTCAGTTAAAAATTACGATGACTTGCTCTGAAGGAAACACTAGTGTTTGAGGGGGGGAAGAAGACGAACGAACTCAACAAACGAACGTCAGATGACTGCGGAGGGAAGGGGGGTGTTTGGTTGACCAGGGCACATGAGCACGCAGGGCGGAAAGGGTCTCCAGGAGTTTGCAAGGGGACCCTGGGTACTCGAGCAGAGGCCGACGTAAAGGCGAATAGGTAGTCGTAATAGGCGGAGTATCATCGGACACAGTAAGCGTAGCATCGGGTGTCCCGCAAGGAAGTGTCATTAGCCCGCTGTGGTTCCTTTTACATATTAATGACATCGTGTTCCACGATTACAGTAAAATTCGTCCATTTGCTGACGATGCAGTGATTGTAGACGAGTATAGGGAAATATTCAGTTATGGTTATAAAGTATCATTAGCTATCGACCTAAATGCAATTCCAAAGTGTTTCGAGATATGGTAATAATAAATAATTAATGGTATGATAAAATAAAATTTGAAGAAATATGTTTCGAAAATTTCCAGGGGAAAAGTATTTCACCCGAAAACGCTTACACTATTTAATATGTCGTTTTTTCCTCGGACCATTAGAGATCAAATTAGATATGACAGCGATCACTTAGGAGATAATTAGAATTGGTAATGTACATACGAGTATTCTTCGATAATCTGCATATTTCTTCCTGCATGTTATTATTTTTATTTAATAGATCCATCTTTTTAACGGTTCTACAGCATTGGTCGAATAAACGTGTTTGGTTAATAAATAATGGGACATTTCAGTGCTTTTTAAAATTAAATAAAATTTTTCAAGTGCATGATTAAACTAAAATTTGTTTAGTGGTAACATGAATGCGATTGTGCATGTATTGCTGTTGGCCTTACACCCCCCGTCAAACTCCCTTGCGGCGGCTTGAGGGGTATTGTGTGGATGTATAACTCGTATATGCGGCCCTCCGCCCGGAGTCGTGCGCCTATATTTCCACGACCTCTGTTTAGTTTTAATTGGCATTCCTCCCGGGAGAGAGAGCGGGTATTTGGGGGAGGGAAGGAAAAGAGGAGAGGGGGTCAGGAAGTAAGGGTGGAAAAGGGGAAGATCGTCTCTTAAATAACTCAATTTATGGATAGCGGAATTTATTTTATGGTCCACTTTCACGATTAAATCAAGAGCGGTCCCTTGTCTCGAATACTCTCCGACACAGGGGAACGAAGAACTTAGAACCAAAGGCCACGTTCTGGGCGGGTCAAACAGATGTGCAAACGTCATCATTTGATCTTGGAACCGTTATATGTTATCACATTTTTTAAGCCGTTATATTTAACCGCATCGTCTCTTGAAATTAGCTCCATCATTTGAAAAACAAGAGAGGAATGGCTGCAGAGAATTATTAAATGGTATTTACATTGCTTTCAGCATTGAGATTTTCTACTGCGGCAGGGTTTAGAAAAGCTCCATTTAGTCCATGAAACCAAGAATCCGAAGTTACATGTTTACTGCAACGGAAATTGATCAAATAAAATTTCAGTTCAAACAGAATTCTTGATCGCAGTTCATATTGAGCGAACTTCGTCACTCTGGATGGGGTTTAATATACATTTTTGTATCCGTGGCTTTGGCTCAAATTGAAAATTATTTGGATATGCAATTTGAGATTACTTCGACAGGGCAGCCTAAGTGAAAGGGCGAGGATAAAATGATGCGATCGAACCAAATGCCTTCGGTTGCTGAATTATTCCTTTTTACTGTGTACCAACAAAGTTTCTCCTGCACAGTTCCTGCTACAATACAGACTATTCAAGGGAGAATTTAATCATGTAAGAGGCATACGTATTTTATGGTGTTAAAGAGTTTTCCTAAAATATTGTTCGCCAAAAAAATGTCATAACTATTTTGCGTCATCTTTAATGGCCAGTAATCATCAGTATTTAAATCCTAAGATTGGTTTACTGTAGCCCTCCATTCTTCTCTATTTAGTGTCATTTCCCTGTTTTACGTCCTTCATAGTTTGCCCTATGTACTTGTCTCTTGGCCTTCCTCGCGGGACCTTTCCTACAATTTGGCCTTCTATTATATTCCTAATCAATCCCTCAATGTGTGTCCGATCCATCTACTTTTTCTTTGCCATAGAATTATGGTCCTATCCTCTTCTGCTCACCTAAATACTCCATCGTTCCTCACTTTGTCTGTTCATTTACTCTTCATCATTCTCCTCCAGCACCATGTTTCAAAGGCTTCTTTTCTTCGCTGGTCCACTTTTCCAACGTTCCAATTCTCGGAATCATAGAGCGCCATGCTCCACTCGAAAGTCTTGACGAATTGCTTCCATGTTTTCAGGCTTAGAATCTTTGAACATAGTAGTTGTCCATTCTTCATTTATGCGTTCTTAGCTTCGGCTATTCTTCGCTTGATGTCGGTTGAACTTCTTCCAACCCAAGTTACACTGTAGATGAAGGACAAAAGATAGATATAGATAGATGGTAGGTAGATTATAGATAAAGTATAGATAGTAGGTAGATAGATAGTGAGTAGATTCCAGTGATCCAGGTTCCTGAAGGATTCCACTTGATCTAGGTTCACTCCTCGAATTGTGATATCTGCATTCAGCTTCTCTCTTCCACATGCAAGGATTTTCCTTTATTCTTGTTGATGGTCATATTATATTCCCTGAGTACTAGGTCTATAGTATTAAGGTTTGCTTGCTGGCCCTCTCGAGTCTCTTCTACTACAGTGATGCCGTCTGCGAACTGCAGCATGTTAATTTCTTCGCCACTCACCTTGACACCTTTGACGGCCGTTTTTTTGCCTATATAGACGTTAAATTTGAATGTCGCTGAAGGGAAAAACTAGGTGGGAAATCTGTGAACGTCACGCTTTATATTTAAATGATGGGTGGGTGGATGAGAATTTTATATTCAATTTTCAGCAAAATATTAAAACGGAACTGTCATGACAGTTCGAAATACAGTATATTAGTTAAAAAATTTAAAAACCGTACGCTTACTGACACAACCCGACATCCGAAACTACATACATAAAAAGCTCCACCTCAATTCAGCAGACTTCCTTCTTCTCTTCATTCCGTCCAACATGCCTAATATATTCGATTCCTTCCCCGTCCTCGCTTGTCTAACATTTTCCCTCCTATCACAGGCTTCAACATTACATTGCCAATCAAAATGATCGCACACCATCTTTCCTGCTTCTTTTTTATTTTTCACAGCAAACTCCCGGCACCCTCACAGCACCCTCCCGGGATGGATAGGGGTTTATTTGGGGAAATCCGAGCCTCCCTCACCACTTCCTCGTTTGTTTTACTGTACAAGTACGTCCGCTTTATCTTCTCCACACCCTCATTTCAAAAGCCTCCCATATACGACTATTATCCTGCTTCAATGACCATGTTTCCGCGCCTTACAGAACCACGCTCTATATAAAATTTTTAACGATCTGTTTCTCGACATCCTCACTCAACGTCTCCGTCATCAAATCCCTTCTACTTGTGAAAGTTACCTTCTCCTTTAGTCCCTACTACTTTCACCATCCTGGTCCAAAACACTACCGAGGTTGGTAAACTGTTTCACCTTCTAAAGTTTATGAGATCTTAGTTTAATATTTACGTTATCTTTTCTTATTCCCGAAAATAAAATAACCTTTGTTATATTTACATTTACTTTAATCCCATACCTATCGCACCGACTTTCCAGTGCTCTCAGCGATGCTTTAAACACCATACTACGAGTGGCAAATTTAAGCTTGATCTTCTGCGAAACTAACTAATTTTATGGATTGTCCGTCGACTTTCATTCCTATATCTAGTAATTCACATGTCCCTTTAACTATTTCCTCTACATTTTTGGTGAACAACACAATGACCACTCGTGTCTTACTCCTCTTTCTGGCACTGCCCATTCCGACTCCCAAGTCACTACTCACACCTGAGCGACGTGGGATATGTACATGTACATGTTGTGAAGAAGTCTCTCTCCAATCTACTCCTATATTCTTAATTGCTTTCTCGAATTTAAGAAACAGAGACTCCTGATTGCATTGCACGCTTTTCTCTATTTGTGCCTTCATTATTGAAATGACATCACGCGTGCCTCTCCCCTTCCGGAGCTCAAACTGATCGTTTAGTCCCTTAATAATCGTTTGTTTTCACCTCAAACTTCAAATTTCCTGTATACTGAGGATCACCTTAGCTGCCTATGAAATCAAACGAAGTGCTCTATAATTAAGAATGATCTGGTACTTTCCCGGCGAATAATGTTTTCCAAGATTATTCGGGTCTCCCACCGGGTCCATGTTCTATAGTTCTCATGTATGATCGTTTTACCCTTTTTTCGGAATAGGTACTGACACCTGCTTCCCAAAATCATTTGGCCACATTCCTATTTCATAGGTGCTACAAATTAGTCCATTAAAATTCTTTTTTCCACGTTCCCCTAGCCCTTTAAGCAGGTCTTCGGTAATTATGTCTACTCCAGCGACCTTATTGGATTTCAGTACACTCAATTCCCTTTTTATCTCACCCGGTCCTTTCTAAGTCAGCCTGGACATGTTCATACGGCGAGTTTTATTAATGCTATGGAATAATTATGTCGATTAGCCTGATGAATAGTTTTGAATATCCCTGCACTCAACTTCATCCTTGCTTGTATTCGTCAGCGGTGGTGTGAAAAATTCTTGGTGAGTTTTATTGACTCATCTTAAAGGGTTAATATATTTAAGAAAGCATCGGTAATGGCACAAAAGAAATTTTAGCACATGCTAAGTGTTTTTTTCTGCTGTTTGATAGTTCTTTGATGAACCTGGTGAGTTGTCCTGCCACGCTGATAATAAAAAAAATCTTGAAGTTAAGTTGGCATTTGACAGCAAAAGGGAACTCAAGACCTAATTCAATAGGTTTTCCGTACTTTCCAACCTTCTGAGCGCGAGGATTGAACTGGGATTAATTTTGGGACGTTCCCTTGCTGTACTTACATACCAGAATTAGGTTCAGCTTCGTTTATGCTTAGTTTAATTTCGCCTTCCTCTTTCTTGAAAACATCGTAATCACTGTTATGTGTGCATCGATTCCCATCCTATACCATTCACGCTTTAATAATTAGAATTTACTTCCAGAGTAATTTGATATAATCTGTTTTATTAGCTCGAACTGTCATTTTATGTCCAGATTCTAAATTGTCCAAATTAAAAAGCAAAATGATACGAAATTAGCTCAGTTGGACTGAAAAGGGTATCATCTGGGACATCTTAAATAAGGCATGTGAATTTCTCACATTTTGTTTAAGACAGAGGGGCCTTTTCCCTGTGCCATCTGTGGCTTCCGATGAAGATCTAATTTTCCAAAAACTTCACTCGGGCCCTGTGAAGATGGCGTACCCACGGGCGGATGGTCTTCTAGGTTAGTTCTGAACTCTGGCTCCCTAATCACCAGGCGAATATCTTATCCCAAAGACCTTCCGATGGCTCTAGCAGAGTAAGCGTGTAAATGTAAATTCTTGCATGAAGATTACTTATTTGTCATTTCATCTATCAATGTTGTTTTTTATGTGAACAGGAAAAATTGTTCTTTAATTTTAGTCGTAACATGTGTTACATTAGATACTATATTGATTTCCACTTGAAAAGCTCCGTATGGCATAAGGGAGTCGATGTGAGATAAGGGTAGAACTACAAAGTCGTATAAACATTTTTTTAAGAATTGAAATATATTAAAAATGATTGAGGCTTTGAAGAAGGTAATAGTTAGGTATTAATTTCTTTAGATTGAAATAAATGCATCAATTTTGCGCCCGATAAAACTTTCAATTGGATCCGTGAGATCAATTGCGCATTCACGTTTAATTATTATGACGAGTCACGTAGATTTTTTGCCATCGGACTAGACCGATAAAATTATATTCCCCGGTGACCAGCCAACTACCAGGCAAATGTAGTCGAAACCATTTTAATATGTTTAGTCTTTATGACATCGACATTTTTCGGAATATTGGTCGCTAACTGCCCAACGAATGAGAGTTAAAAAAGTTTTCCTTCGATTTCAAAATGAACAGCACTTCGAGTTGGTTGGACTTTAAACCGATTTTATGGATTTCACACATAATAAATAAAATTTTATTTCGGTGTAAAACTATTCCGCTGGAATGATCGTTCAACGCTTACAAACACATATTAAGAAGTTACCACGTGTCAAAATGCGTTAAATGAGCTGATTATAACGCTTTGAACAAATTGTACATGAAATGCCGTTGGCAAATCCCAAAACATTATTTTGGCATTGAAGTGTGACTCTTTACCCTGAATCGAGGCAAATTACGTCTATGAGCATCACTGTTCCTTACCTTATACAAAAACACCTTATTTAATGTATTGGTTGCTTTTTAAATTCTTGAATTTTAATAAAATATCGCATTTATCTCAATTGCACAGAACGATATTGGTTTCTTAGACAAAAATAGTGATCATTCTGACCTCATCTGTATTCTGGCGCGCCTTGTTCTTGTATTCGTTAAAAGAATGCTATAGTTTTAATGCTAGGCTATGCTATGTTTTAATTGAGAATGATTTTTATGCAATAAAGAAGCAAAACAAAGAGCATTTAAAAATTCAAACCTTAATGCGTCGACTTTTGCTAATTAAATGACGAAGATATAATCCGCAAAGTAAATATGCCAAAGAAACCAAAGGGCGATACAACTTCAATGGGAATGCGCTGTTTTGGCAGATACAAGGTTTGTGTAAAAAGCATCGGTTACAATTGTGTCCTGACGTGTGTGCGAAGGGTTGAATTCAGACGATAAGTGGAGTTGAGCGTGAAGTTGGGTGAAGTAGAAGTCAAGCGTGCGCGCGACCGCAAATTGTATTGGCATTGATGAGATAACAGTGCACACACCGCCACCACTGATAATTTGGGGATGCGAAACATCCGTGCTAAACTCGTCCCGAAGGTCTTGACCGACGACCAAAAGCAGAGTCGAGTGTCTGCTCGCGAAGAATGGCATCGCGATCATTCCCCAAACCCCTTACTGTCCCCACTTGGCACCAACAGACTGCGTCCTTTTTCCGATTCCTAAAAGTGAAAGTCTTCCTCAAGGGACACCAACATGGTGCCCTAGGTGTCGAGTCGTGGAGAAGCCGCTCACTAAAATGTATCGACGCTCAAGGAATGTATTTTGAAGAATCTTGAGAAAGTGTAGCGAAATCTAAAATAAATCTATTTTTCCGAAACTTTTCCGGATACTTTTCATGCAAAATATGAATATAGTATCCTTAAAAGGTTGCTGATACTAACCTACAACTTCCAAAGAGGGGTCGGTGTGCTCCAAGTGCCTCCAAATTCGTGGCCAGTTTGGAGTTATTGGGTGTGAAAAATGTAGTCATATAAAAGACTTCTTTCTCGTTATAATTAAGCTTTCAATTTTATGAGCATGAGCCTTGATTTTATGATATGCATGAGGGTCATCGAATTTCACGGATGGCCCCGTTAACTGGAAGAGTAAATATACAAGAGAGAAAGAGGGAGAGGTTAGCGAATAATAATATCCGTGACGATGGGCATGACGCTTTCGTAGTTTTAGATGAAGCTTCTCGCGGCTTGATTGAATGTGTCGTCGACGCTGCGGTGCGCCGTCAACATCTCGATGCGGGCATTCACCATTCCATCTCGAGAAAGCAGCATGCATTGTAATAGGCGTGGAAAGAATCTGAGGCGAGGAAGTGGGGGCGAGTGGAGGCATTTCCTGTCCTCCCACCGATGGCCGCCCGCAGCCTCCCCGAACTACTGGGGAGGCGTGGGGATTCGGAAGAGGACTGCGAGGGAAGTGAGGCATTCGAGGAAGGAGCAGAGGAAGCGCCAGGGCCTTATCGAGGGCATGGATCTCCGTTCCCTCGCTCCACCAGCCCTCTCTCCATTACACCCCCGTGCCCTAAGGGATTAAGGCTACCGAAAAATCATTTATGCGCTCGGTCTCCAAATAAATACATTAAGATTAGGAGACCACACAGCAAAACACATCGCTCAAACACAAGCACGCGCATGAATAAAGCACGAGAGAGTTATTTTTTTTGGCCGGGGTCGACGTGTAATTCAGTCTCGTCGGCGGGTGCCCTCCGGGTTCAGGGCACCGTGCGGGGTCTGCGCACCCTTGGGTGGCCAGTAATCACCATGGCCCTCGCATCCTTGGTGCTGACGAGGTCTCAGGGCGGGAAGATTTCGATGTTCTCACGCAGCAATATTCGGTTAGCGAAGTGCTTATACCGCAAACGGGGATTCATACGAAGAAATGCGGAATATTTGTCCAAGGGTGGCTTTATGAAGATGGACGGAGCGAGAAACTCTCGACTGCTTTAAGAAAATCTTTCTAGTAATGCTAATTTTGTGCATGATATAAAAAATTAGGATTAATGTCATATTTCTACCAATGATTTCTTTGTAATACGTAGAAGTGCTTATATGTTACTGGCGTTTAACCAGCGCAACTCATGTAAATATTCAAGCGCAGTTGTACATACGGTATAACTTAGGAGATATACCTAGCGTTAAGGTATGTACATTTTTCGCCTTAGAGTTCTGATAGAAAATTATTCAAAAGATATATTATTAAAATGCGCATCAGTTCATGCAACTGGTTTAATGTACCTAAGTATAGCGGGAATAGTTTGTAGACAAGGTGATTATTGTTGTTAAAACCTTATTAATTCTTATACATTGAATTCTTAAAAGAAATATTTCAGCATTAAAAATGTGAGAGCATATTTTACCATATTAGTTTAAAATAAATTAGAGTAAATTTTATAAAAAAAACCATAGACACAGTAATCAACCCGAAGGTCGGTTTGGTAGGTGATTGTAGAGTGCACCCAGTACTATGACCGACGCCGTGCGAAATTCACACATCAAGGTAGGGGGGGCCAGTTCCTTTCCCTGTCCCGGTTATAGTTTCCCAGGAAGATCTGGTTCCCGAAAAAATCACAGGTGTTCGGAGGGGCTTACCCGGGAATCGAACTCGGGCCCTCCGGTCAGATAGTTCAACTGTCTACCCCCTGGAATACCGCGACCCACTGTAAATAATATATGACCGATAATTTCTGGTCTAAACTTTCTTGGTTGTAAAAAAATTGAGGAGTCTCTTTTTTTGAATTCCCTCAAAATTCAAAAATAGATTATACGATTACACGTAAATCCGTTTAATGCAAATCAATATGACTGTCATAGTCGGAAAATGATGCTAGTTTAAAATAAAATAAGAAAATGGTGTTTCTCATATCATATTACTGGAGAAATATAACTAAGATTGAAACTAGGCTAGTCATTAATATTTCATAAGTCTTTTCAAGACCTTAAATAACCAACAAAAATGATGAGGTATTTCTCTCGTATTAATAATATGGCGTATACTTAGAAATTTCTCTCTCCCAACTTTAGTTAAATATAAATGCATTTGAAAATATACTCAGCCATCTTAATATTTCAGAAAATTTAAAAATATTAAATGTTTGTTTGGAATGCCCTTAAGCTGAGCAATATATGCTATATACCTCCTGAATCTCAAAATGTTATTTGTAAAATTTGAATGACCTTATTTCAAAATACATTTGAATCGCCAATAGTTTGTATGTTTATGGTTTTCAAGCAAGGTTGAATTTTCCTTCTGATTGTTCAGGTAAGGGAGTACATCAATAAGTGATGAGCGGACTTCTCAGAGTGCCGTATACGTCGGTGCAAACTACTTAGGATCGTCACAGTGATATAGTGTCCAGCACCTAGTAGCGAATGCAATCACAATTATAATTGTTACCGTGTCTATGTCTCGCTTGAAATTAATTTGGATATTTATGGGTGTAAAATATCTCCAGGTCTTCCAATCAGGCATTTTAACCTTAATCCGATAACCAGCGAGGCAAAGTTATTTCTAAGCAGCGCCATCTTCATTTAAATGTAAATCACCGATTTAACATAATAAAATATCGAGAAAAGCTTCCTCAAATGCTTATCTTATGTATATTTCGCTTTTTTTATTTTTATACATATTTCCCTGAAACCACCGCTAGGGTTTGTGGCAGGGGGAAATTACACAGCAGACTACTTTTAACCCAAAATACTTTTCCCCTTAGTGCGGCCGGACAACGTTACTCTGATCCCATTAATCATTCTTGGAAAAATTGACATCTTCAGTCTATCTGTTCTACAATTAATCTCTGTAATTTTATTGACTTGATCTCTCCTAACGTAGTACGATGGGGATAATAATACGTTTTAAACATCACTGCTAAAGAGAGATTCTTCCAATTAATGCAAGAGAGTTAATGTGTAATTCAACCTTCGCTTCGTGAGTGATTCCCAGCCTAGCTCCTCTAGCCTAACAAAAGATAACGTTTCTTTGTGACCCATTTGTTTCCCAAAAAATTATTTTTCCAATGAAAATTCTCTTACTTTGAGAGATATGTGTCAAGAAATACTCTTTAGATTGAAGCTGTTTCATTTTTCTGTATTTTAATTTTACTTTTAAAATAGCATGGGGTAACTGAATAATACACTCAACCTTTTATTATCTCGGTGCTAGACAGGTGCAATGGGTAAATATAGGAAATGTGTTACTTTCTCATTATCTAGACCAAACTTTACGTGTATGGAATCTGTTGAAGATGCTGTGTGTCAAAATCATGTAAAATACAAAATGATCGGCAATATTTGTAAAAAGAGACTTCTTCAGGATACTATGTGCTATAGGATGTTAAGAGTAGGAAGAAATTCAGTTTACTACCTGAGGTGACGAGACGAGTTAAATTTGAAGGGAGACTAAGGGCGCTCAACTTGAAATTATGAAAATTATAGAATCGATAGTTCGCATATTACGTCGTCAGATTATTGCGTACATAGAAAGTAAAATAAATCCATGCATCTCTTTCCCCGCCACAGTTTGTGATCAATACGAAACCAGAACTGAACACTTGAAATTTGTATCGCCTAAGATTACTTGTCATCAGTATGTCAATTAAAACGAGCGCTTCACAAATATTGCATTGATCCTCAAAACTAGATTGCGACAGACAGGTTACCTCTCTGCACTACAGGCAGTTTGTTCATCTACATCTACATAAATACCCTACGAGCCACCAGAAAAGGTGTGTAGCAGGGGGAAGATTTGTTCGGCAGATTGCTTCGAAGGAATAGTATCAGTTTATCTGAAGTTGTTCTGATTACTTCCATGCATTAAAGTACTGTGTTTTATAAAAACTTTAGCCTTCAGAAAGTATAACGCCCTAGTTTTGAACTGTTGTTGGCGGCCGAAAAAATGACATGCCATTAATTAAGCGCTGTATTCAATATAGTATATAATTCAACATTTCCATAATAATTGTGAATGAATGTGTCCAAATATAGAAATAATAAGTTCCTCAGCAGCATGAGTATTATCATTCATGTGCATACTTTTGTGTGACAATATCATTTGAATTCATTTCACCACAATTATCTGCGTCTGAATTTGGCGTATCGCCATAAGTTCAATGGTATTGGGCATAACTTTACATCTACATAATATCCCACGAGCCACTGAGAAGGTTTTTGGCGGAGATTGTATCCATACCGGGCATGCACAGCACACGAACATATAGTACAATGTCACGCACCGTACATGAGAGACAACTGCGGGGAAAAAAATCCGAAATGCAATTGAACGAGTAATCGCTTAACGAACTCGAGAGGAATGCACATGGTACCGCCACCATTTCTAGTAAAGTCATGCAACAAGAGTGATGTATTTGTTGTTAAATATAGCCTGGACTACTTTAAATATATGTATGCATACGTATGTGTGCATGTGGAAATGCACTCACAGGTGAAAGCATGCATATTCAAAGAATAAAATGTCTTCACGTGCATACCTACATTCAGATGCAGTCAGATTTTGAAAAGAGTTTCAAGAATAGTGACGGCGTTTTTATGAATACATTTTAGCAGAAACCAAAGGAATGTCGTGGTAAAACGAAAAGCAACATGCGCAAAGCCCTACACACCTTCGAAACTAAAATACTATACGAATATCTTGAGGAAAATCGAAATTTATTTTGGTCTTACGTTAGGGGAATACTCGGTAAACGTCCAAGGTACATTCTTTGAAAGGAGATAATGAAGGGTTAATTATGGACAGCATGAAAAAGGCAAATATTTTAAGCAGGTTTCCAAATCCGTAAGTATAGGTGGAATCCAAAGCGGTAAGTGAGGCTGTAATCTTACACCGCAATTGGAGTTGGTCCTCTGCTCCCATCGGCGGATCCGGTCAATTATTATGTGTGACCCAATGGGTTTCATCCGTTCAGTGGTCATCAAAGCCTTTCCCACTGCGGAGGCGGCTAGAATGAAACATGGAAGCGCGTATTCAAGCGGTCACTTATTAAAGGGCTTCCATAGCCGCACGGCGCGTCGGGGACAATACGAATGCGGACCCCTTGATTAATCTCCAAATTTGGCGGCGATCGGAATCAACTGCGAATTTGCGCTCGTGTCACACCGCATGAAGTTGCGATGAGCCCTAGACATAACGGCAGTTGTTCTGCCGCCTCTGATAGAGTCATTCCTCTCTCTTACACACACACACACGACTCCTCGCCCGGCAATTTATAATTCGGAGGCCCCAGGCAATTTTTTGCAGAACTTTCCGCCGATGGGTCCATGATGCTGTAACGTGTAGTTTAAGAAGTGTCTTTATGCTGACCGTTAAGTTTGATTACGGGTTTTTAAAATAATGCCATCGGGTAAATTCCGTTCGCACACGCACCTATTTCATTTGTTTGGGAGAGAGGTCTCCAAAGTGGGAAACAGGTTGCGATCCATTGGAATGCGATAAAAATGTCTATACCTTTAAGCATATTTATAATTAACTCATGTTAATAATTTAAACACATGGAGCCAATTGGCAAGCAAGTAAACTTTTTTCTTGATTTTACGAACCTTTATATCTTTTTGCCGAAGGATAATTCATAAATACTACCTCCATTTCGGCCAATCATGAAAAGGCATAATTAAGACAGGATGTCAAAAATAGTAATTGATTATAAATCACTTGGAATTGAAAATGAAAATTATTTTTCAACAAAAGGAAAGGAAATCCTCATTGCATTGCTTACATCTACATAATAATCCGCAAGCCGTCACAGGGGCGTTTGGCGGGGGGTGTAAGGTCACAACCCATAAAAGAGGACAAACAACCAAATCATGCAAAACCAAGAAGTCAATGGAAACCTACAGCCTAGGAGGCGCATATATTCATGCAAAAACCTATTTAAATTGAACGCATGCAGATGCATACCATAGGCTATCAACTAATATACACATGCACCTACAAATGTAGGGAAAATTTATCCAATAACGTGGCAAATAAGGATGGAAAGAGTAACTTGAAAACAAACAAAGCAAGGCAAGCAATACTGTAACGAGCATTATATTCTTTAATGGCAGCCTAAATCGGTCATGCGAGAAGGGTGATGATAACATAATATATGTCACATTTAACATAAAGTTAAAAAAATATTTTTTATCATATTTATTTAAACGATGGTCCTGTAAGTTAGTCGTATGAAATATCAAAAAAATATGGATATATGTGCAATAGATGAACTTACTGAGTGGATTAATACTTTTTGTATTGATACACGAATCGCTGGGTGGATCCTGAACAGTTGCTACAGCAGTTCAGTTGTTATTCGTAAAAAAACAGGCTACGATCGACTCGGGACTTTTTACGCGTGTTATCCTAGTTTCCGGAATCGACCCCTAATCTGAAGAATCTGAAGATCTGAAGAATCGATTAAAACTTTTCCTTCACTTTTTCTATAGCATTGAATCTAAAATACTGTCAATTTGCAAATCTCATCTAACATCAACATTTGTATCCGTTCTACGATAATTGCATTATTGTTTAAGTAGCGTGACAATTGGATGAATCAAGATTACTATCGTGCAACAGGTTATGTCGTTACGGAGTATCAATTAAGGCAGTGTCATAGGTAACTATTATTTGACCCTTTATGTCGTATGAGTTTTCAATTCAAAACGGCAGATAACAATTCCTGCGATTATATGGGTCGTCGTATCGATCTAACAACATTTACTTCCATCATAAACGCCAGAGCCGAAAATTTAGAGTTATACCACTTATAGGTGCTGCCTACGTGAACATTCAGTTTTTTTCTAAACTCTCCTTTTCAAGAAGCACTATTTTCTATAAACTTAGTTTTATTTTCGTTTATGGTATAAATATCCACGATAAGAATCCAAAGAGAAAGATGTCAATGTTGGTCATGAGGCACTTTGGCACAAAATTTCTGTCAGCAAGAACGGTAATATGCATTGAAAAACCACACCGTTAACAACTGAAGAGGATGAAAATTTGAAGTTCTGCAGAAAGATATTTTCAGCAATATTCTGCCGGTTTAAAATAGATTTTTAGGAGACCCCCACACAAAATATTACACGTAAGCCCTCACTAATAATACCAAAAAATTCTTAGACCACACAATACATATTACATTAATGCACGCTTTTGTCTGCTTACTTTCTATCACCTTGATTCCATTCAAAACGTCCTCTCCCCTCAGTAATGTCCTGCCTCTACTTGCCATGCCTTCGAACTTCTCCCACAAGTCACCTACCTCTCTTTCCCTGGAAAGTGTACACCCTCAGCGTTTGTTTTCTTCTCCGTCATTTTCTTTTTCCATTCTTCTCCTCACCCACACATGAAAAGTTTACAATCCACGAACATCCCCTCGCCTCAGCAACCAAGTTTCGGAGACATAGAATACTCGGCTTCGTATTACTTCTTCTTAACTTAAGGTTCCCGTAATCAATTCCCGTCTCCCTGCAAACATCTGTCTACAGCATTTTTTTCTTACAATGTCACCACTATTCTACCCAAACTTTTTCAGAAAACCTCCCAAATTGGCGAACCGCTCTCCCCTGTTCTTACCTAATCCCCCCAATTTTTTACGTTTACCCTACCCTTCCCGACTCTCGTAAATCTCATCATCTCAGCTCTCCCATCCCGATGCCACGTCTATAGAGCGCTGATTCCACGATGTGCTGATTGTAGCTCATCGGCAGATCGACGATTGCAGATCCGACTCGAAGAGTTCCCCGCCCACTTTCACTCCAGTCCTTCGCATGCCACGCTAATCGCTTCCACTGCATATGCATTGGAAAGGGCAGGTGATAACGGACATCCCTGTCTTACTTCCCTGCTTAGCACTGACCAACCCGACTTCCGCACCTGTGAAGTCTGAGAAATGCACAGGTTCTGGACAAGCTGTCCATTCCTCCAGTCTACTCCTATAAATAACAAAATGTTAGTTAACTGTGCCCTGTTTACCCAAAGAATGCCCTCTCAAAATCAACGGAGCATGGAAACACGTCTGGCTGTTCTCTTTTAAGCTTCTTTCTGAGGCATCGTGCGCAATCACCCCCATTCCGAATCCGAACTAATTCCCTCTTTTACATCATCGCTCTTTGACGACATTTATTCTTAAACAATGCAATATACCATATATAATTCATAATAGTTCTAACGGGTGGAAGGGTTACGAAGCAGAAACGTAAAAGTTTCAAAAGGAATGAAACGGAGGGAGCATCATCAAAATCTAATTTAGATGTGGGAATGAAAAGGGTTGGGAAAATGATTTTAATAAACGGATAGAATGAGGAGCAAAGAAAACATTAAGAATGTTAGAGATTGAGTGTTAAGAAGCCATAGGTCACAATAGAGATGTTTAAGAGGATGGATAAAAGAAGAATATGGGAAAACGTAAACATGGTAATCGGGAAAAGAGTATAAAAAGAGCTCAATAGTTAGGCGAGGAACATGGAAAGTCAAGAAGATGAGGTGGAAATATCAGTGCAAGGGCATGAAGAAATTTAAAACAAAATGAAAAATACAAGCGCTTTAATATGGTATGAAGATTTTTAGAACATAGCAAGGAAAAACTATGTCTAAACATTCGTAAGATCAGCTACGAGATAGCTGATCTGGCGAACTTTTGTTTCTCTAAAAAACCTCGTCTCTCGTGATGAAATTTGTTGGGATAGATATTCCTTCATAAGTTATGAGATCGTCAAGCAGTGGCGATGGAGAATCGTCATGCTTCGTTTTTTTCATAACTTAGGTTTTTGTTAGAGCGACACAAGACAAAGAACAATATTTCATTAATTCTCTCGTATCCAATTCCGGATTTTGGCCAATAACGACCGACTGATGACGATATCGTCTTTAAATAATTCTGTAACGAAAAATAATACAAGAAGAGAAATTATCAGATTCAATTGCATGGCTTTCATGCTTCCCGGAATCATTTCATCAGAAGTTTATTTCATATTATTTCTTTGATAAATCGAGTTGCCTTCATTAGTTTCTTACATAGATCCGGCTTATTCGACTGGAGTGCTTCCCTGCCGACAACCAGCCAAACGAAATGAGTAGAAGACCGGCGGAGCGGGTCGTAAAAATGGAACTGGAACCCGTTCCTCAAAACACGATGCTGCTAATATATGTCAAACTAGGGAAAATATTACTTCTGTCGATCGCATTTTCCTCAACCGTTTCATTCCCGTTGTAAACGTACATTCGGGAACCCGACACCCTTTCGTTACAATGCCTGAAAGGCCAAATAAAATTCCGCTCCCGTTTTCATGCTCTTTCGTTCACGTTACCCAAAGTTCTATAATTCTGCGAGAACCCACTTAAATTGCACATCAACTAAGTAGGTGAATGTAAAACAGGGAGAGGGCACAATCCAAGGGCAGAAAGGTCGCCTGCGGCTACTGGATACATAGTGATGACGAGAGGATGACTCGAGTCCATGGGGTGGCCATATACGTGGGTGGTCATATTGATTTCAATTTCTCTCGCCGTTCGCATCGGCGTACATTATGGAGGCCACCTAGATGTTACCTGGTGTCGCTTTCCAAGATTCATAAGAGGGAGGGGAGAATAATGGGGT
The DNA here is from genome assembly GCA_037158775.1 of Hetaerina titia. Lineage (NCBI taxonomy): Eukaryota > Metazoa > Arthropoda > Insecta > Odonata > Calopterygidae > Hetaerina > Hetaerina titia. Next base: position 102,748,260 of record CM073774.1, on the reverse strand, counting down.
CGATTACCGGTAACGAGGAAGGGGGAGAGGAGCTATTACTGGCGGGGGAGAGGTTCTCGCCAGTATTGCCCTCCGGGGGAACGGGCTGGGCTGTGGATTTTTGGCGAGTGCAGTCTCTCCGCTATCCATTATGCAGGGTCCCAGAAAGGGAGGGGGCATGCATGTGGGTGCTTCCCATAAACCCCCGCGGCGCACCAGCGAGCGTTATACCCACTCCGCCTTCCGCCCTCCCTCCCCGCGTCATCCTCCTTCGACTACTTCAAAAGGTGGGTCACTTGAGATCTTACTCACCCGAGCATGTAACTGCAGGAGAAGACTCGAAAGGACCAGCTCTCGGCGTCCAGAGAATCAGGTTAAGCCTTCCACTCGATGGAATACATTTTAAAAATTTCGGGATTGAAGTCATCACATCTCCGATAAACATGGTGGACATAAATCGGGAATTGGCGGCAAAATACGTGATTGAAAACCCGAGATAACTTCCTATAAATCATAATTCGGAAAAAAATACCACACGTCGTTCACTATGAAGAAACTAAATCGAAGATGTTGGGGCGAATTAGGAAATGCTCCATTTTTTTATAATGCACCGTTTCGCACGCTGCATATCTCAATCGCTTAAAGTAGAGACTTCCAGTTGATCAGGCACTTCAAGCAAAAGTACGTAAATGATTTGAAGGAAAGCTAAGCTAAAATTTTTGAGACATTTCATGACAGGAGAAGAGGAATTAGAAATTGTGCCATTATTAACCGGGGCCGGAAGCAACATAAAGTGCATTGGAATAAATTAAATGGAGCGTAAGCACGGAGTAAGTCAAGATGACGACCATGATGAAGAAACTGATACAGAAAATAATTTTACCTATGAAGAAGTGAGATGCATGGCAGTATGCGGAATTGAAAACGTTCTTGTGGAGTGTGGTGCTTGATGGATCAGAGACGTCGACCGGTAGATCATACGTGTAATAAAAGAGCGTGGATGGTTTTTTGCAATGCCTTTTTGCAGTAGAACGTGCGTAAATAAACATTCGAATTTCGATACGAGTTTAAACATAACAATGAGAATAATTTTTACATTTAACAATTTAAAACTTTTTTAAATGATTGAAACATAACACAAAAAATATTGAATTTATTATTATGTTAGAAAAACCCAAGAATATTATTTGAAATGTAATAGTTCCTTGGTATGTAGGTCGATAGTCTGATTTATGCCAACCCAATTCAGCATATAACATCAAATATGTGTTTAAATATTGGATTCAGACAACCATGATTGCGGTGAAATAGACAATATTATAATGCGTAATTATTGATATTTCGCTAAATATCCAAAAAGAAGCCCTAACATTTTTTCTAGCATATTAGCTATTGTTGTAATAGGAGTCTTCCATGCTTCCTGTCGGTAGACGTAAACGTCGAAGACCAAATGTGCCGATGAATTGATAAACAAGGTATTAGACTGAAAATGAGAAAAGTTAATGAGGACAAAAAGTTTTAAAAAGGAAATGAAAATAGAACACGTGGCGCAATAGATTTATAATTAACCTAATTAGCCCGCTGCAGTCACATCTCCCAGCTTATGGCAGGTTGTCAAGGGGGGTCACTGGGAGGTGTGACCACAATGGGTTAAAGGTAAAAATGATGGTTAGGTCCCACGGGGATTCCAAGGGATGGATATGTCAAACATTTAAAGCGGAATCCCAGAGTTACAAAGACGTAATGAGATTGGCATTGGATAACGAATAATGATCTGCATTCTTCATACGCTCGGATTCAAAGGTTGATGAACTGAAATTTTATGATTTCAAGGACCATAGTTGAATATGAGAACCCTCTTGGTTACGATTTAGTAAAGGAATTAAGGAGAACTAGGATACATCTGCCAAAGGGACAGCTCCAAACCTATCATGGTTATTCGGATCATCTAGGAGTATTTCGTATTGCCCTCTGCCCTTAACAAATGAACAATTGTAATTGAACGATAAACCAGAGGAAAGGAACGGGTGGGATTATGGAAACACTGGCATTTTCTCATATTTAACTGCCTCTCTAGAGTAAATTAAAAATGATCGTACATACGGTCGTGAAGAAGTGGAAAACGAAATAGCTGAAACCCTTGCAAACCCTAAGTGTGCATGTAAATGCGATTCACGAGAGTTACTGTTATTCCTTAACACACCCTAGTGATCAAATGGTTGTAAGTTTGTTTCCTTGATTTTGCATGGCTTGTGTGCGATCGAGGTACTCGTGGGTCACTTTCCCAAACACACCCAAGTGACCTAGGGTGTGTTTGGGAAAAGGGTGTTTGAGGGTGTGTTTCCCTCTCTTCCCCCTAATTGAAACTTTGTTTTTACCTCCCCCCCTTTGAAAAAACCTATTGCCAATCGAGTTTATTCAAGTAATATAATCTCTGAAAATATATCCATTCTAAAGTTTCATTTCACAGTACCATGTGAAATTTAGAACTATCGCAGGTAGAACAGTTTACATATCTCGGAAGTGTTTTGGACCAATACGGTTAAAGTAGTTGGGACGTAAGGAGAAGAATTGCGCTAGGCAAGGATGCTCTCTCAAGGAGGAGGGAGTTGATGATGGGGACGTTGAGGAGAGAGTTGATGACGGGGACGTTGAGTAGGGATGTTAAGACAACACTCGTAAAAACTCTGATATGGAGCGGAGCGGCGCGGAAACGTAGTCGCTGAAGCAGGTGGATAGACGTAGATTGGAAGCTTTTGAAATGTGGGTTTGGAGAAGAATGGAGAAGGTGAAACGGACCGAAAGAAAAACAAATGAGGAAGTACTGGAGATGGTGGGCGAGGAAAGGGGTTTGTTGAGAGAAATCTTATGGAGGTAGGAAACATGGATGAAAGGCGTATTGAGCGGCAGTGGAATGTTGAAGAGGGTAATAGAGGGGAGAATGTTGGGCAAGCGAGGAAAGGGCAGGAACAGTAGAGGGATGTTGGACGGGATGAAGGGAGGAAAGAAGTACACAGAGATGAAGAGGGACCTGATGTAGAGTAGGTTGCTGGATTGGGTTTTGTTTGGAATTAAAAAATATTTATTTGGTAGTTGTGTCCATCCAAAAACCTACCTTAACCGGTAGATTACCTAATAATAATAATCAATACCATCTTTGTTTTTAACTATCTTACTCTTTATTTTTCTCTCCTTGTGGCATGAAAGACGAATACCACATTATCACTTAAGAGATATTTTCCATTCGCCGATGTGAGTTAATTGATAGAGACATAGGGAATGGTATTCCTCGTTCCGATTGCACTTGAAGAATGAATTCCAGCAGCAAAAACATGATGCATGCAGAAGTCAACTTAGGGCAACAAATAAGAATATTTTTACACTTGGCATGCTCTTAGGGTAAGAATCTTGGGCCAGCTTTGACATATGGCAAAAAGAGTTTGCCTCGTGCCTAGGGAGGTAGATATAGATCGATTTATGTTATTCACATTTAGCCACTGTAACGGTATATGACATCGTAAAGATGGGAATTTTCTAGTTTTTAGCATTTAATGGTAGCCATGCAACCATCAAACGTGGTGCTGCAGTTATGAAACTGGATTCGGAAAAATACCAAATGCAACATGAAATGGGCGATCAGAAAATATGGATGAAGGAGACAATTATGCCAATGTGGTGTTTAATGGTTGTTATGGATTAATCAATATTCATTTCATACTACTTGAATGACTTTTTTCTTATTCAGCTCAGAGTTTGTCCCCTTTCCGCGACATGGCAAAATAAGCATCACTGTAGCAGGCCTGAATTGAAAAAATATTGTCCTTTTCCTCAAAATGCTAAATTTGATCCACGCTCTTTGCCGAAACCTACAGTCGTCCGCCCTAAATTGACGCTTTGATTTCTCACTTTGGCAACTCACGATTGTATTCATTAATTCAATTTACAACGCAACAATTTCAGAGTGTAAAAATCATTCGCCTTAAAAGAAATTCTGAAGTTGAAATCTTCTCTGAAATTGTTGCATTGAAATGCATGTTAACGGATGACTCCGTCAAAAGGTACTGTTGCGGCATCTCCCGCAGTTTATTGTATTTTAATTCACTTTACATTTTTGTGGCATGTAAAGTTTCCTTATTTTCTTCTCAATTGGTGTCAAATAATAGTCGATAAGACATGATTTCACGCAGTGGAATGTTAAATTCTTCGATGGAAGGGAGATTTTTAGATAAGCCAAGTTGACGATGCAAAAGAGTTTTTGACGACATGAGGAGAAGAAGAAACGAGAAACGCGACTTTAAAAAAAATAAGGTAGTGCACTGAAAATGGCTTTTATGTGAGCAACCTGTCTCTGACCGTTAGGTTTCTCCTTACTGCTTCATTCCTTCTTCAAAGAGCAGTCGTTAATCTCTTCGATTTGGCGTTTCCAGGCCTCTTGATCGTCCACCAAGATTTTTATTGGAGGATTTGAATGAACGTTTGATCAGATAGCGCGAATCGAGTCGTGGGGACGGATTCACCGGGTGTTCACTCCCGGTGAGCCGTTGTCGCTCGTCCCCTTCATCCTCATCAACCCCCCACCCACTTTCCCTCCTTCCGCCACCCTCTCCAAAACGGGCACACGCCCCCCGGGAGAACAAACAGAGGGTTATCAATAATTATTATACATTATTTTTTCCATGGTGCCCCTCCTCGCCCACCCTCACCCTCTCGCGGAGGGACGGGGAGGGGGAAGGGTGCAATTTGGTGCCCCTGACGTAAAAGCGGCGTATCCCCGACCTTCACTTCCCTTTCGGGAAAGGGCGACCCTCTCATCCCCCCCCACAAGGTTCCCTCCCCAGAGCCGCCCACTCCCCCTTTTTATGGTGGCATCTCTAGTGATTCTGACCCCAATTTCGAAAACGGCCCTTTTTTTTCACTCCCTTCCCTTCTCTCCCCGAATTCCTGTAAGTTTTTTCCTCAATAAGAGTATGAGGGGGCGTTTTGCGTTCCCCCAATCGGTCACTCTTATGGAAATCATAATGCTTTTTACCCATTAGTGGGGAGGATCGGTCGGTGTTTGCGGAAAAAAATCCCATCGAGATGGAATCATTTGGCATGATATATGGCCTCCTTCGCCCGATGACCCAAAAGTTTAAAATAACATCATCTGATGGCGGGTTTTAGCCATTCCGGCAGTAATCCGAACGGGGCGTGATCGAGGGGAATATGTGTTTTTACTGCGACGGTTGGTTCCTTTTGCTCTCTCTGATCCACGGTGTCTTCCGAAAGACATTTTCGGTGATGACCACGTTTGCAGGGAACACTTTGTCACTTTGAAAGGCGTTTCCCACATTAACCGAAGGCAATAGAGATTCGACGAGGAGGGAAAAAGGCGCTTTCTCTCATCGAATGTCAGTGCGGAGGGAAGCAAAAACTTCTTAAGATATTCTTAATCCAGCTTTAAAAATGTTGCGATTAAATTTTTCGCAAGAATATTTTGATATTCAACCATAGCATTGAATTGAAAATAAATGTATATCAAATTAAAATAATAGTTTGAATTATTTCAATGCGACTTATCAAGAAAAATATTGAAGTAATTGATAAAACTATGAATAAACCCAATTATTCACCATAGTTGGGAAGGAATAATTTAAAACGTTACATACCGCTACAGTTTGTATATCTTTCAGCAAATTACTTCGTATAACATATTCTTTAGCCCGAAGCGAATGATTGATGAGTCAATGTTCCACATTAGTATATTGTTCATCTTTATTTACTACCCATGGTTACAAGTACTTCACCAAAGAATTTTTTTCTCCCTACCCTTTTCTGAGGAAATTATTATGAATGGATTGATTTTTATTCCAACGAGCTTAGATCTCAATTTCAAAATGAATAATGTAAATCACTGCTCCATTTATGGGGCGAAGAGGAAACAGAAAATAACCGAAAGCCCAGGAAGGGAAAGAATACCTAGCACACCGCCAAATGCGTCGAACGCATCCATTGGGTCGGTGTAACTCTTTCTCCCACTCTTTCTTCTTTCTCTTTTTCAGCGTTATTTCGTTGTTTAAACAGTGCAATTACCTTTAGGTCAACATTTTACACGAAACGGACGAGCGTAAAAGTCAGCGGGACTGCGGGTTGAGAACGAAGGCATCATTATCTTATTCTACCATTGGGTTGATTTCACATGGAGACGAAGAATAGCATTATTCGATTTCACAGTTTCCCTAGCATGAAAAGGCATCGCTAGGACCTAAATATGACAGCTTGTATGAGCTTTTTATTAAAAATCAAGTGCATTTGGGAAATTTAATGCAAAAATCAAATCATGCAAAATTGGCCGGTCTACGAGTACAAGGTCAGTATAAAACGCATCGGGGAAAGTTTCGGTACGGCGAAGTACATCCCGTGAGCGTCGACACACTTTTGCCAGAGAAATTTTCACAACTCGAAGGCTTCCTGGTAGGCGGGTTCTGGATGGTCCTTAAGGGTACGCATGCAAGCTTCTTTGACGGCACTAGGATCCCATGGTGGTGTCCTTTGAGACAGGATTTTACTCTTGGAAATAGGAAATAGTTTGCTGGTGCCTGGTCAGAACTGTAAGGGGGTTGAGGAATCGTCGCGATGCCAATCCAGGACGTCTTTACAAGCAGACGCTCTTGTCTGCTTTTGGTCGTCGCTCGCAAGACCTTCGGGACGTGTTTAGCGCAGATCTTTCGTATCGCCAAATTGTCGGTGATAATAGTGTGCACTCTCATCTTATCAATGCTATAAATACGATCATGCGCACACTTAACCGACGGTCTGAATTCAGCACTTAACGCACACGTCAGGAAAACTTTGCTCCCGATACTTTTCATACAAACTTAATATTTCCTCTTTGATGGCATCAAAAGTGTGCGACTCCGTCAATTCCACAGTTTTCAAAGAATGAATTTCCCAGGGTTCCGCCACTGTCTTGTTTTTTATAAGAGGACCCCGATACATGGCCAAAAGAGGTACTTAGAGTGACATCTAAGGATAATCAGCTATTTTAGAGCGCTGTCGATGAAAAGAGATCTAAAGAAACCCAGTCTTGACTTGAGAAACTTGAGAAGTCGATGCAAAAGACGTGGTATATAAATCAAGTAACTAGTTAGGAATGATCTTTATGATCAATCCCAGCAAGGTGCGAAACGAACGGAAATTGAATCAATACGAGATTCGGACTCATATTGTGTCTTCAAAATTCCACAAAATCAGTGAAGTGATCCGATCAGTAGAGGAGGAGATCATAACATAGAGGCCACGAGAAATAAGGATGTTCACGTAAAATCTCCTCATTACGTAGATTTAATAGCGACAGATTTACAACTTGCCCTGACTCTCCGTCAAAAAATATTGTTATCCGCCAGCTACAGCATGCGTAAGTTCCGAATGTAAAGGTAAAACAGTTGAGCGAACCGTATTCCAGGGGCCGATACACCCTCTTCAGATGGTGTTAGCTGCAGAGGCTCCATGCATCCGTTCATTACGTTGATACCTTCCAATTAACTACCTTGTGATCATCCGAGCTGTCCATTTCCTCGTTAATGAAGTGAGGGCAGGATGAGGGAAATCGAACAAATTAATCTTTTATTCACATGTTGTTATTTGAGTGGAAATATCTAAGGTCCCAAGTGCAAAAATATTCTGATGACATACTATTAAAATTAAGTCCCCGGAATTGAATTTGAAATATATCAAAACTTATAAACTGGATTATTTATTTAAACTAATTATTTAGAATAATTAACTAAAGGTTATATATTGATATTAACAGAAGGAATTCGGAAGCCTCTGTAGAGACACCCCAATAATGAATGTTCCCCTAAACGTAGATGGTCGGTATGTATCTAACTTTCATTGTCAATATTGAATTTTATGCTCAAAGCAACAATTCCTTCGTATGGCTGCCCTCGGTAATAAACCTCGGGGCTGTTTTAACCGACTTTCTTAAAACCTAGCCTAGTACCTGACAGTGTTAAAAAAAAAGAAGCATACCACGTACAGAAAGGAGCAATTATAAGCAGATTGCAAGGTACTGTTTGAAGTCAGAAAAAAACACTGCCTCTATTCGGCATCCATAGGACTCGTTTATTCTGGCGTCGTCCTTTCGAAATTCGGAACTTCAATTCTACGAGGGTGGTCCCAAAAGTACCCGACCCAACAAAGAAATAACAAAAACTTTGGAAAAAATGTATTTTTAAACATAATCTTCTTTCAGTTCTATACACCTTTCCCAGTGATTTTCAAGAAGTTCGATACCTTTTTTATAGTAAGAAGTCTTGCTCCTCAAAAAAACTAGTAACGATGGAAATGAAAGAACGGTAACTTTGTGATCCCACAGAAAATTTATTACGATACGACCCTATTTTTGACGTTCAACGTCATCTTCAGGAATCACAAAGTAACCATTCTTTTATTTCCAATATGAATCGATTTCACAAAGTTACGCCGAAAACCATATTTTATAGCTATTAACTGCCGACATCACTTCTTCACGGTTGAAACATCTTTTACCACCGAGCCATTTTTTTCCAATTTGCGGACAGAAAATAATCCGAGGGGGCTAAATCTGGCAAATAGGCTGTATGAGGTAGCAATTCAAACTTAAAGTCATGAAGTTCGGCCATTGCTACAATTTGTGAACTGCTGAATTGTCAATGAAACAACACTCTCTTCTTGGCCAAATGCGGTCGCTTTTGCTTGAATTCTACGCTCAAATGTTGCAAGAAGTTCGCATAATACTCGACATTGATAGTTTTTCCTTTTTCAAGATAGTCAATGAAAATTGTCTCACGCGCATCCCAAAAATCTGAAGCCATGACCTTGCCTGCAGATGAAACGGTCTTCGCCTTCTTCGGAGCCATTATACGCCCTTTTTAATCCATTGTTTTGATTGTTCTTTTGTCTTGGGTGTGGGGTAATGGACCCATGTTTCATCCATGGTTATGAAACGGGGCAAAAATTCTGCTTTGTTGCTGTGAAACTTTGCTAAACACTCAATTGAAACATCTTCACGACACTGGTTTTCCTCGAGTGTGAACAAATGCGGCACCCATCATGCACACAGCTTTCTCGTGTCCAAATTTTCCCTTAATATGGGATGCACCGCACTTTTTGAAATCCCGATTATGTCTGCTAGCTCGCGCACTTTCAGGTGACCATCATCCAGTATCCCTTTGGTGGATTTTCTTCCCCGTTTCTGGAGTCGTCACCTCATTTGGTTGACCAATGCAATGCTCATCTTGACAGCTCGGATGGCCTCGTTCAACCTCTGCTACTCAATATTTTACAGTTGTAAACGAAGGAGCAGACTCACACAGAGTAGAATCCAGTTCAGCTTTAATATTGGTTGGGCTGAGATCTTTCAAATAAAAGTATTACATCACATAAGGATGACTAATTTTATCCATTTTCACAAATTCGCTGAAAACGTTCACTTCTGATGGCTGTCAAACAAATACTAAATAATGTAGCGTCTTCAAAATTGAAACATATGCTTTATATATTGCATACCTTCTAGTACAGTGATATTTTTTAAACAACTACCACCATCTAGCTAGGTTCGGCCGGGTACTTATGGGCCCACCCTCGTATATAGGAAAAAACATGGAAAACCAATTTCACTTATTAATTTATTTAGATATAGAAATAACAATAAAATATCTGGTAAGCTTGTGTTTAGAAGATGGATATTTCATGAACAGCTTCTTTTCAAGCATCTTTTTTGGAAGAGAGAGACATACAATGATAGTTTATTGGATATTCTACAGCAACGATCCCTAATTGGTGCACAAAACTATTTCCTTACGCTCCTTATTAATGCTAGTCCTTATAAGTGAATTCCTTATTACTGCTAGCGACCTCGGAAACGGTTTTCTGTTTTCCTTCTCCAGTGTAGTAAATCCTAAGGCATTTGTCTTTTGGAGTAAAGGAATAACTCGGAACATTGCAGTAGGTACTGTTCAAGCGGGTGCATGCGAGATATGTCCAATAAATACGCGAACTTTATTTTGCAAAATTTCGTCTACATCGATTTTGTCCCCTTCAAATTACTCTGTATACGTTGCTATGCACTTATTCCATCTTCTTTTCCACTGTTTAAAGCACCCTAAGGAGCCCTCGGCAATTAGGATTTTTAGTTTTTCGTCGTTTTTTGCTTTGTGTGCACATCTTCCCAGTGATATCCCCTCATCACATTTTTGCATTTTGGGAATAGGAAAAAGTCGTAGCGAAATATGGCAAATAAGGAAGATGATCAAGGATATTTTGCCAGAAACCGGCGAACAATCAATGCTAAAAGTGGATGCGCATTGTCATGGTGAAGGATTAATCCATGATGTTCGGTTAAATAGTATGCACTGTTGATTTTCCTAAATTCAGTTCATCAGCTATCATTCGGACAATTTTTCGACGATCGGTAACAACAAGGGACCGCACACGATCAATGTTGCCGTCAACACAGGTTCTGACCTTTCATCATCCGTTGTGTCTTGTCGGCCATCTTTAAAACGCTTAAGGCACTTGAAAACGGATTTATTCTTCAGAGCATTATCACCTGTAAACAGCTGTCAACTTTTCAGTAATTTCTTGATAACTTTTTAACATAGCTGATATAAGGATTCAATATTAGATGAAGTACTAGCAACAAAATAAATATGCTAACTCTCGTACCAAATCACGGTGTTCCCCCGGGAACACCCAATATTTTGTCCTCTCACTGATCGTACGTTCACCCAGTCGACTTCTTCCTCCCTATGATTGCTTGGTGGAACGTAAGCATAAACAAAGTCCAAGTTCATTGGTTCAGCTTTCACTTCGACCAAAATTATTCCATCAGTCGCTTGATCTATGGTCACTACGTTCTTTCTACCTTTTCATTCAGTATTATTGCCACCACTCACTGGCTTTCTTTACTTCCGCTGTGTCTGTCTACTTTCTAAGTGTCACTCCAGTATTCCCCACTATCCTTCCATTTCACCTCACCCAGCCATTGAACATCAACATTTCCTTTGTTCATCTCAAACTTTATATTTTCTAGTTTTTCTGACCCCACCATAGCCCTAGTCTCTACTCTAAACTATTACGGTCTTCTCCGGTGCTGCTGCTGTCAATTTCCCTTTCGCTTTGCAAGGATTTCGTGAGGGAATGACCACAGAAGCCTTGCCTCTTCCTTTGCCGGGCCGAGTCCCGTAGTTTCCAAGACTCATACTCGGATCATAGTTCGTTATCTTTTGGTGGGGTAATTATTGAGGTGCTTTTCAATTGCCTCCATCGATAGTGTTTTCAACGTGACACCGTCACTCAAATGGCCGCCCCACTTCGGGCAGATGTCTTTGCAGACGGTGCGCGGACTACACGTATCTTTCGTCTGGTCCCTACCCTCCGACCTATGTGACCATGGGTGACCTTCCCAGGAGTAATTATCATTGCTTCCACCAGCAAACCCATATCGGTCATCTGAAAGCACATGCCCTACCACCACGTCAAAGTTTTAGCTCTTGGCGAGGTGATTACATGATATCATATATTATTTTTTTATCATTAGGTCATATATTTTAACTAAACGTTTTTCCTAAATTGGCGGATTTAAGTAGATTTTGGAAGGGGAAGAGTTTATGGACGCGATCGAGAGTTATCCTATGGTAAAAAGAGATAAGCCAGCGGAGAGAGAGTATTTCCCTCCCTCTTCCGATCCGAGAAGACAATCGAGAAATTCATTCGCGCGGAAATAATCGATTACTCGTGCGGATGTTGATCGGCAGAAGAGGGAGACTTTAGCGGGGACTTTCGTCTCTCGGTCGTATGCAAATGAGGGCGTTCTTCTTCCTGCTCCGGATTTCTTCCTCTCCTCGGCCTCTCTCCCCCAAAGCCCTCGAGTGACTCCCCCACCCCACTGCCCCCTCCCTCCTCCCCCCCACTCCACAGCCGCACTCCCGCTGTGCCCTGAGGAACCATTAGCTCGTTATCTTCTTTACGATTCCCTACTTTATTGCCAAATCTCTCACCCTCCCGATTGCTCCCTGCCTCCCCCCCCCTCTGGTGGAACCAGTCGAATCTTTTGAAAGCTGTAATAAATTGAGCGCCAGAGAACAAGAGAAGGAGAAACGCCGAAAATCAAACATCGCGCGGTCGGACGAAAATCATCTTTGGGTGATAAATATTAATTGCCATCCTTAAATGCATAATAACCCAAGCTCAGAGATGATCCGATGTTCCGGACGTTCCTCGAGGCTGGAAGTGAGACTAACTATCGGAATATTAATGAGAAGAAGTGTTTAACCTATTAATATGCTATATGAAAATTACTTCGCCGTCAATTACGTCAAAGGCTGAAAGGATGTATCAGCGGTTTGGTTAAAAATGCCATAACCCTTGAAGTCTTCTCTATTAATCTGGCACACATCATGCCGGAGCCACTCCAGTATTTTATGTCCCTTTTATGTATTGTGTGTGTAGGTATTTTCAAAATATTAGCCCAAGCATGAATCGTGGAACGACTTTAATATTTTACAATTGTTTGATTTAAATATTTAAATAAAAACGGCGTGGAAAAGACATGGCCGAAGAAATTCAATCATCTCTTTCGTAAAATGTCATTGATATATAGAAATGGCAATGCCAAGAGAAATTATTGGACAGAATTTCGAATATCATGTATATTTTCTATTCTTAAAATTCAAATTAAATGAACATTTAACGACTTTTTAAACATCCTATTATGAAAAAATGTTAAATCTCGAGCCTCTGAGTTTTGTTCACATTCCTTTCGATAATCTTTCATAAATAAAGTGTATGATCATTATCAGTATTTATGGTAAATGCGAAGATTGGTTTTACTGTGGCGTCCCATTATTCCCTATGCATTGTTAATTTCCTCACCCCTTGATAGCTATATACTTGTCTCTTGGTATCCCTCGCGGAATATTCCCTTCAATTTTCCCTTCTATTTTGTTTCTAACTTATCAGTTGTGCCTCAAGGTGTGTCCAATCGGTCTTAATTCCCACATGGTCGTTTCCTCTTCTGCACTTTTATATACGTACTTCCTCGGTCTTTATTTTACCTGTAATTTCATCGTGTGTTCAATCCATAGAGTTCCTCTGTACCACATATTTCTGTACAAATGACCCTTTCCTCTTTAGCTATTCTATATATACTTCCTCGTTCCGTCATTATCATTCAGTGCCACGTTTCAAAGACTTTCATCCTTCGTTGGTCCACCATTCCATTTTTCCATTTCTCTGATCCTTAGAGAGCCTTGATCCATACCAAAGTATTGGCGAAGTACTTCCTTATTTTCAACCCCATATTTCATTAGCAGAGTAGTTGCGTCTTCTTCATGAACGCTTCTCAGCTGAAGCCATTTTTCGCTTGATATTGGCCGAACTTCTTCCATCCCATGTTATGCTGCTGCCCAGGTAGATGAAGAATTCCAAATGCTCTAGTTTCACTTGCCGAATTGTGATGCCTGCCTTCAGCTTCTCTCTTTCACACACAAGGATTCTAGCTTTCTTCTTTCTGACGCCCCTTCTTATATTCCCGAAGCACTTGGCCCAAAGCATTCAGAGTTGCTTGTAGGTCCCCTCGCGTTTTTGCCACAACTGCGATGTCATCTGTGAACCTGGGCATGTCATATCTCCGCCATTCACCTTGGCTCCTTTTGATGCCTAATTCTTGTGCTTCTGATATTTCCTCCCCTAGATGTACATTGGATAGTGCTGGGGAAGGTTTGCACCCTTATTTAACTCGTCTGTTTATTTGGATCCATCAGTTTTTCATTTGTAATGTTTTATTATCCGATTCTTTTTGAGGTGATGGATTATTCTCCTGCTGATGTAGTCTGTTCCGAGCACATCTAATATCTTTAAAATCTTCTTCAATTCGATTTTGTCTAATGTTAAAATATTTCCAAGCTCTTGTTAAAATTCAGGAATGCAACATATAATGCTTTATATGTATGCTGTAACGTATAATGGCTTGCTTGCGTGTGTCAACTTGACGGTCGGCACTCTCAGGCTGAGTATTTCCTCTCTTGTTCCTCGTTTTTCCTAAATCCGAAATGGTTTCCCATGAGACTTTTTTTACCTTTCCATCTGTCCTTTGACCAATTGCCCAAGTATTTTCGTGATACGTACATCATACTCAATGTTCTAAGATCTTTGCATTTGTCTGCTCTTGATTTCTTCGGTACCGCAATCATTCGACCCTCTTCGAAGTTCTCTGGTAGTTAGGCCCTTCGTCTTAACACTAAATGCCCTGATTGGCTCTCCCTTTATTTCATTTCTCTTAGCATCTCTTTGCGCCTTGTCGTTATGACGACATATATACCTATTTGTATTTTATATTATATTGTTTTCCTTCCATATAATATTTTCTTTGGAATTTTTGTTTCTTATTGCATGTTCACAGTAAGCATTGCACTTAAAGCTCGAAAGTATCGAATAATTTCTAAGTAAATAATAATTTATTTAAAATTTCTGACCATGAATTACTTTAGTACATAATTTAAAGATGCTTCTATTATATGAGGTGTTTGTAACATATTGGAGATCAAAATAGTGCCAATACAAAATGTGGGAGTCGGGGGCATAAGTATATATTTATAGAATAACTAAATTATTTCCCTCAAATGCATAATGAATTCTGGGTTCAAGCAAAGAAAATACCTTTAAGTTAACTGCAGTTATTAAATGAAAATGTTTGGACTCTTTACGATCATCGTCCCACTCAATAGATAATTTTTTTGATAAAAGACGGGTTCGGTTCGAACGGGGGAGGTTCGCTAAAAATTTCCAACAGGTCCCATGTTATGTGGAAAACGATTTCCTACCAAATTTTAAGACTTTAAATTAATTACATTAATTCTTTAAATTAGTCATAACGGAAGCACTCAAGGAAATTAAAGCGATGATTATTTCAATAGCTTTTTTACTTGGACCAGTCCAGTGGATGGGGATTTGCCTCATTCTCCCAACTATCTTGTTGGCTGGTTTTCGAAACCGATTGCAAATCATGCTCAATTTTTAAGACATATCTGCGCAAAGTAAAAGCGTTTTGCCAAAACTATTTCCCCTCCCGCTTTCCCATGTGAATGTACTTTCTACGGACCTTATTCCTTCCAACGTGCGTATTCTTCCCATGAACCCCGCTCTCGCTCCCTCTCTCTCAAAATTCTCCCTTCTATTCCATAGCCTGCTGCGCCTCTCAAAATGTCGTGTTTAAACACTCTTCCTACTTTCCTCAAATATCCTATAGCAAATTGTCATTTCCCCTAAAATATGGAATACTTCTTCTTTTGCAGTTATCTCTTTTCGGTACAGATCCCACAGTTTACCAGCCAACAATCCACATGAAAACAGAAACGAAAACTATTACAATTTTTTACTTAATAAACATTTATTTTTGATCAGTTTTGATATACTACACCATTTGACATACATTCATTAATTTATAATCATATAGTTCATCGAAATTAGTTGATAATAAATCTTTACTGACTGGAAATACACGAGATTTTTCGTCTCTGTTACTCTTGAAAGATTCAACAACATCACACCTGAATCTGTAATTTATAATTAACATTAATTTTATTTCCACTTGGACCAACTTTCGGAAATATAAAAGGCGACTCTCGGAGCTTCACAACTCTTTTGGTTGGGTCTTTCCTAGAATTCCTATAATCAGTTCCCAGTTTGTGAATACTTCTCCAGATAATGGAATTCTATTTATGATATCCTCGTTAAATTCTTAACTAGGCATCGTTTGCTTATAATTTTTCTTTTCCCTGTCCTTCTCAATTTCTTGAAATTGACTTAATAGCGACTGCAATTTGTTGGAAGACCGAGAAACTTTTACATGATCCCCTAAAAATTTAGATGACTAAATCAAGCTTTCAATTCTTAAGCTATTACTCCACACCTCCCTTTCATCCCCCGTTCGAACCCGAATCCCTCGATGTGCGGTCAAGGCGAATGATTTTTACACTATACAATCGTTGCATTGTAATGCATACTAAGGGATGACTCTGTCTTAAAGTTATTAGCGCGGAATATCCCGCGGTTTCTTGTAAGTATACATCGTTGTTATGTTCTCAAATGCTTCTGATACGAATGGCATCCCTAGAACTACTCTCCTCTCGAGATCAAAACGGACTTTCGTTCATGTGATCGTTTTCCGTGCACTCCGCCCACCATTTTGTCGATGATTCATCTCCGAGAATTAAGATATTCCGCAAAACAGGTGTGGTTTTGGCATCCAGTCATGATTCAATTCGGGTCACGGGACCCAACGTCTGAGAGAAAATTACATGGTGCACTGACACGTCGGGGTCCTCACCTCTCGGGGGCCTCTTCAATTGCCCCGCCCTCTCGCTCCCCGCAAATTCAACCCTTCCGATATCCCCGGAGACGGAAAAACATCGCCCATGTCATGACTGCATTGATTCCTCCTGGAGGAACCCGCTCTCGAGCCAAAATTAATTGAGGACACGGAAGGAGAATATTTTTGCGAATCAAAATCTCGCTTCATCCCAGATACCGACGTTTTTATGGCATAACGAGTGCCAGCCAACAGTAGAGAGAGGACAAGCGTAAACCAGTTACTCGGCGACCGTGGGGAGGAGAGAGATGGTTGGGCCGGGGAAAATGATGGGTTTGGTACAGAGACCATGCTCGCCAGACGCCACTGGTTCAAGGACGCGGAAAGAGGCGAAGAATACCCCGGAAGAGGCGGTTCGAAGGCGAATCGCTTAGTCCTCGAAAAGGAAGCTGCACGTTACTAAATGACTTTACACTTTACCACATAGGAAGCAGGTCCATCAGCTTCGGAAGTGGTGTGATATAAAAATAATATGAAATATATAATGAAATGATCGGAGATATTTAGATGAAAATCTATTTATTTCCTGAAATTATGGCGGAATATGTAATGCCATATAAACGTTTCAGGAGTGATTACATTACTTACCCCAAATGCCTACATGATTTAGTAATTAAATATGCCTCTTTTGACATTAATGCCTTTATAAATG
This sequence comes from Hetaerina titia, assembly GCA_037158775.1. Lineage (NCBI taxonomy): Eukaryota > Metazoa > Arthropoda > Insecta > Odonata > Calopterygidae > Hetaerina > Hetaerina titia. The sequence continues at coordinate 102,731,236 of CM073774.1, read as the reverse complement.
CATTTTTAGTTAAAACAATTTTTTAAGGCTGTTTAGGTAAAATGTTAGGATGCTTAAATTAGATATTGATACATTTTATATTTATTCGTCTTTAAAACGTTCATTTGACAGTTTGTATGTGTCTTCCACACCAGGGTCCCTATCAAGTAGCGAACACCGATTCGGAATCGCAGCGCAAGCGTCACCGTGACGGGGAAGTCTTCTAGAGTCGTCGACTCATAAGACAACTCAACGATGGGTGAGTCCAATATCTGTCCAATGCTTATCAAACATTGTAGATGGCGTTTAAATACATGTTTAATTGAATAACTGTTACAAAAATTATGACGGATTTAGTATTTAGGAAATATTTTTACCCTTAAATGATTTAACTGCATTTTCTCGCAGTCATTTGAAAACATATTTGACGTAATATTTTTGTGTGACCGCAATCGTACCATTCTTGAGTTAAGATGGTAGCTGACGACATTCTTACGGTTTTAATTTCCGTGTTAATATGAGTAGTTTTTCTACTTGCATAAATTATTTAATGTCTAACAAAGCGTAGCTAAGTTACGAACAGAACCTTTTTCTGGTTATATAAAAAAATGCAAGTGCCTAAAATTTCACCGTCTAGTTATGACAAACCAAATTGAGACATTATAGTTAAAATTGAAGGTTATATATGTTTTGGTATCTAATTATTAAAAATGTTTTCTACTCTTCGACAATTTCAGTCGAGTGATGTGTTTGCTTTCCATTTTGATGACCGGTGAGATGTTTAGAGGCACGTTTTGCCGTTATCTTAGAGTAATACGAATAAATAAGTACTTAATTCTAGTATTTTCTGTACCTACACGAGTAAATACCGAGGTATTTAATTTTTAATGTTCATCCGTCATTTTTGATTCGCGAGTAATGGGAGACTAAGGAATCACGGAATAATAAGAGGAAGAAGAGAGTGAGGAATAAACCTAGCTTGAACACAAACTCAAAAGATACTCAAATTAATCAAACCTGATAGTTAGATAGATGGGCGTCTCTATTTTGAGGCGAGATTGAGAAAATGGAGTCTCCTCTACCACCTTACCCATAACTATAGGGCCCAATATTAAACATCTCAACTGGCGGAAAGTGTGCAGGAGCACCGGTGTTTAAAGCGAATTTTTCCCATTAAAAACAGGTCACTTTCGGTAATAAAACAAATCTAATTAGAAAAAACGGATTGAATTTTCATGCATCCAAAAGGAAGTTAATGGGGCGTGCAAACGATGGTGATTGCTGCATATCAAGCGCGCATTTCCGATGCAATCCTTGAACGGCAGGAAGAGAAAGGGGGGCGGAGATGAATCTGAGATGAATGATGGCGACTGCATTGCGAACGTGTTGAAAGTATTGTTTTTCCCTTGAACGATAAAGGTCAGCTTAGTTCTGATCGAATTCGCTAATGAGATGCATGTGGACTAAGTATCCTAAGGGTGCCAACATAACTGTAGCTACGGCATTAAATCATCATTGTCAGTTTTCTCCTTTAATGCGTAGCGTATGATTTGAAACTTAATTCTATAGTGAACAGGAGAGCATGTCTGGATGTTGACAGAGGACGCGAGGACACGAAATGCGTGGCAGTACTGCATGCGAGGACAGCTTGATGTGCTGGAGGTTGTGGAAGATTGCTCCAATGTTTCCTAAAAATAACTTAAAAACATGTTTTTTCCACATTTCCTTCTGCGAAAGGGAACGAAGTGAAACGTATGTACTATGTGGTTGGTAAAAAATACTTTATCCTTAATTATTTGCAGTGTTATATGATTTATCCATTAGTTCCTAACATTAAAAAAATGTTTAAAATTGATCACGCCTCACAGATGTGTAATACGAAGCTATGGCTTTTAGAGTACCATGTATGCGTATCGGGAATGGAAGTTCAAGGTTGTCTTTTAAGTGTTAAGCTTAAGTTTCAGAGGTCGTCCCAGCCCCTACACCAGTATGAGAATGCCAGTCTTTTATTGGTGTAGGTATAAAAAGAGACGTTTCAGGCGTGATATGGTGGAATATCATGATTAATTAAAATTGGCAATTTTCCACAAAATAAATTTTATTAATACGACCGGTTTCAATGTAACTGCATCATCTTCTACACCAGAAGATGATGTAGTTACATTGAAACCGGTCGTATTAATAGAATTTATTTTTGTGTCAAATTGCCAATTTTAATTGAAATTGGTGTAGGTGTGTGGATAATTCGTTCGTTTATACTGTTTTTCTTTCTCCTTGTGTCTGTGGGCATGCCTCACGAGTGTCCTGTCTACCTAAAGTTCTTATCGCTATTTTTCGTTCGTTATCTTTGTTGTTGTTGTCGTATTCGTTGTCTTTGGGTCGTAGTAAAGTTGCTACGTTGGTATAATCCTGACCACGGGGCATGGTAACCCAGTGAGTGGATCGTTTGACTTCTGAATGGAGAGTCCTAGGATCAAATACTTCTTGATACTCCCAAGTACTCTCGAATGCTTGATTTTTTTAGCACTATGCTTCCATAGGAATGTGCTGACAACGTTGGAATTAAACTCGCCCCTCTCTTTTAGTGTGTGCATTTCTGCAATGCTTTCGTAGTAATTTAGTTTACAAGAAAAACTATAAACTATCCCTAAAGCTAGCAATAAACATGCCGTAGTCTTTTAATTCAAATGTAGGGGTAAAGAACATTGAACTATGCATAGGGAAAATGATACTGCCGAATATCGGAATCGTTTTAGCCTAAATCGGGAGGTTTGGCATCACTAGTCCCGCAGAGCCATCGCTGAAAATCCGAAAATACGAGGCGTCATGCAAATCGTTAAAGAGAGAGAGGGAGAGAGGCCTCAATCCATAGTAATTTATTCTGGGAAAGGAAGCGGAAGAGAGAGTGGACCTCTCGAAAAGATCTCCGTCGTAAGGACAGCCATGGAGGGATGGATAATAGTGAATATTGAGGGAATTTTCATCTTCCATACATTCAAATTAGTTTGTTTCAGAACTGGAATGATGCAGACCACGGTTTATGTATTCCTCTTTCTGGTTCCGAGCTTAGAAAGAATCCCCTTTTTAAGTGGCAAAAAGTCTTCAAACTCTCGGAGAAAGTTGGCTGAATCCACGTCCGAAGGAGCGAAAGAGAGCGGAAAAAAACTGTAGATTGAGGAAGAGATTGGAGAGGGAGGGAGGGATTGGCGGTGGAGAGGCGGAGACTGAAAATACTGAGTGTACGAAGTTAAAAAAAAAGAAACTTTAGGAAAAAATTTAATTATATGTTCCAAATCCGAAATTTATTTTCGGGAAATCCTATTAAAGAGTTTTTAGAACCCTTCACCAAACATTTTAGCATTCGCGGTATTTCTTCCTTATATGGCACTATATTCTTATAAATTAACCTCATGAGATATTTTACATCTACATCTACATAAATACCCTGCGAGCCACCAAAAAGGTGTGTGGCAGGGGGTGTAGCACCATGAGGGAAGTGTAAGGGTTGAGAGGGTTGGGGGTTAGGAGAGGAAAGGTGGGGGGAACCTGTAAGAAAAGATTTTATGGATAATGCCGCTACTATAAATTTAAAAATCATATCCTGCAAAAAGACCGTTGCACTAGTTGATCGTCTTATTTACGATGATTTCACGTATCCTCTTTATTTTCTGAAAATCAAAAAAGAAAACCTTTGCGGAAATTAGGCTTCTGAAAGCCGTCCGTCTGCCTAGTTCGCCGGGCGACCCAAACTGCGATTATTGGAATCCCAACGGAGATTCCCAATGGTTGAAGTTTGCCGAAAAGACTTGTTCGCAAAATGTTTGGTAAATAGAGCAACTCATATGCACCGTCAACGCCAAAAACCCTTATTCATAGGAACTACCAACTCAATATTTCGAAATAGGAATAGCTGCTGAAAAGGGATATTTATTTATTTAAGAATTTATATCGTTGCAATTAGGCAATTGTCCAGGTAGCAACGGTCAAGTCTGGTCAACTGTCACTCTTATAATGCACATGCATTCATAATAAGAATAGATATGTCACAAATTGCTCTTAACACCACGCCTACAATGCACCGTCCATCGCCGCCACACTCCGCCCACAATCACGCACTCTTCAATTTCATGCACCGTTCAAAATCACGCAACATTAACACATCATTCACTTTGCAATACAAATTCTTACGCCATCCACATCACATTCAAACAATATTTTAACAAGTTCATTAGTATAATAGTCACTGATAAATGAAGTTTATCACCCAGTGGCTGCTTTACACTTATTCTTCCAACTCCCCAAATTGGATTGAAAGGGCTCAAACAAACCTCCAGGTAGCTGGTTCCATTCAACAATAGTTCTGTTTGAAAAAGACCATTTTTCTTATTTTTTTTGCGTTCTTATTTTTATTTTAAATTATTTTACTTTGTTGCCTTTAAAAATGAAACTATGATTTCATTAAGGCAAACCTATTTAGTTGGCTTCATTTCGTTGGTTGTTTAAGCTACTCTGTTGAAATGAGTTAAGCACGACAGCCAGTCAACAACCATTTAGCCATTTAGGCTAGCAGTGGTCACTACATGATGAGTGTGTGTGCATTGGGGGGGGAGAGAGATACTTGGCAGAGTACTGGCAGTATCAATTAAATTGAAGTAGAACCAGACGAAAAATATGAAATATACTCTGGGAACCATGAGCAAGAATGAGAAATGAAGGAAGGCATTGCCAGTTTTTCGTATTCCTACTCTTGTACATTATTTAACATCATTCATGAGCTTGGCGGCAGCCAAATATCGAAAAAGACTGCGTTGAAGAAATCCGAGATTAAGAAGAGGCGTAATGGATTTTTCTACCGCCTAAAAATTTACTTTCCTTCGTCTTCATTATTACATTGGAAGGGCAAGGTAATGATTGTTTTCATAAAAATAAATATTTACGATATTTACCATTCTTAATTTACTCTACCAACTGTGTAACAGCTTGCTCCAAGCGCAGTTAATGTTTTATGCAGTCTACGAGCAAGAGGGGGGATTGTGTAGGTCATAGAAACCGTCGTCGTTTATTGAGTCATCATTGCCAATTATAACTCGTATCTCCCAATAGTATTTCTTTATTCTGTTCACCATGCTTCGCCTTTCTCAATGCCTTCCGTGGAATCTATTCGCTTCCTATTTCATTCCCTGATACTTAAAATGATCCCTCTCATAGCATCTAATCCGTCCACTTTTTCCGCCTTCCTACAAGATACTCTTTCCGAAACATCTCATATAATTTTACTTTCGCCTTTGTCACCTTCCAGGATATTTTCTGCATCCTACTCCGCACTCATAAGCCCCCAATTTACGTAATAAGTAAAAGTGCGGTGCTGCGATTCATAATTCGTATTTATTAATTGATTATTTACATGAATATAACTTCAAAAAGATAGGAAATTATTTAATATTCCCTTCAATCAAAGATCATTATTTGCTGGTGTGAATGAGTCCTCTTTAACACCTTAGAATGGGAAATCTTTACGATCACTGGACCATGAATTATCCGTGGAGGGTCGGGCCGATATGTGGGGCTGCCCACTTCTCCCGGGTCTATTTCTTCCTCTCCCGACGGAGCCTCTCAATCGATGCCTGCGAGGCGATCGCGAAGAGAATCGCCGAAGAACGGAGGCGAGGAAAGGAAGAGGGAGAGAGCGAGAACGGCAGGGGGAGAGGGGGCCGAGAAGAGAGCTAGAGGGAGGGGGGCTGGTCCATAACTCAAAGGCAGACCCCCGTGACGGGGAAACCTCTCCCGGGCGCTCGTGGATGTGTTGAATACATATTTACATTTGAAACACTCGAGAAACCGTTAAATCAGTACACTAGATGTATAGGTAGATATGTACACGCACGTATACACGTCCCGGGAGGAGGGAGGGAGGCCGATGGAGGAGGTTTGGGCGTCCTCAATTATTTCCAAAAGCGAGCGAGGGGGGGCCACTCAGTCCGGGACAACTGGCGTTGACACCTCGTGCGGCGATACACCTAATCGTGGACGCGTGGACGTCTGGTAGGAACGGTCCTCGGGAGATACGCTTCATTAATTTCATCGTGTCACATTCGAGAAGTTCTCCTCTCATTAATATTTCATCTTGTGCCCAGCTAGCGGCACGATTCCGGAAGCAAGGGGACACTTCTTTGATGTTTATAAAAAGATATACCTGGAGCATGAATTTCTTCGGTAGGAAATAATGAGAAATAGAAAAAGAAAAAACTGGAAGGATAAAGAAATAAGGTGCTGCCTCGTCTTGCCGAGGATCGAAAAGAGTTGAAGCGGAAAGTTATCAAGTGAATATTTGCGGAAGAAGACGGGATACATTTATCATATCAGCCTGATGAGCTGATGCTCTCAATCATTTTTATTTATTTATATATACCCACCGCCAGGGTGTGTGGCAGGAGGATCATCATCGAGGGCTAAGGGGAGTGTGAGAAGTACGCATGGAGGCTCTAAATGAGGAATCCACGAGAAATGCCAGCAAATGTCTCAGTGAAAGATATTGGTAGGTAAACATGGAGAAGCAAGAAGAATAAACCGATAAGAGAATTAATACAAGGAATGAATCATACCAATTTGAAGTTAAATCCCCCATGGTAATAGTATTAATGGCTTTGGCTAGCAGACCTTATTTAAAGAAAGTAATCTACTTAAAAAATTAGCCATGCCATTCTCCCAGAATACCAAAGTATTAAGAACTAATTTAATGGACTTTTGTCGTATTTTCGTGACACTATCCCTCAAAGGCCGCCTCACTGCCTTCGCAGCCGCTTCCCTGAGGAACAGAATCTGCGGACTACTTTTCACCTGGCTCCAAATCTCCAACCTAACTGGCATGGGCGACGCCAATCGGAGTGTCAAATATCCTTCTCCTGCCATCATAATTCTGTGTCATAGAAACTAGCATTTCCACCATGTCAAAGTTGTGTCCCATGGGGAAGTATTTGCTAGAATATATTTGGACATTTGACTATATATTTAATAATAAACGAGGCTTGACATTTCTGTCTAGCGTGGCGGTGGGTAGAGCCAGAGTCACCATCTTGGTGTTTAAACGTTCCTACAATCAGTACGCATCCTGCTGCGGTAGTGTGGGCAGACTGTGGTTCTTCCATACTTTGCTCACATTGCGAACCGTTGAAACGTGCACTGCACAAGAAAATCCCACAAGTTGTGAAGTGCGATCTGTGATTAGGTTTTTACCAGCATAAAACCACAAGCCAAATGAAATTCATGGGCAATTTTGGCAAGTGTACGGAGACGGGATAATGAGTGAAGACAGAATTAGGCAGTGGTGCATTCAGTTCAATTCAGTGGCCGCACCAATGTTCACGACGAGGACCGCAGTGGTCGGCCTAGTCTTGTCACAGATGAACTTACGAAGAACATGAAAAAAATCGTGAAAATCGCCGATTTACAGGGTTCGTCCGGAAAATAAGTGTACTGAGCTCAGGAAAAAAAATGTATTACACTTTTACATATCTTATGCTAATATTCCTCAAAATAGGACCCTTGTGAGTCGATACACTTGTTCCAGCGGCGTTTCCATTCCTGGAACGCTCCCGCGAAGGCATCATCGGGAACCTTTCGAAGACACGTCGTCACGGCCTCTTTGACGGCGTCCAAAGTCGTGATTTTTTTCGCATCTGTAATTGGTCCCTGATATTCTCGTGCACTATTGTTTTTGGCACATTACACTGCTCTGCTATCATCCGAACACTAAAACGACGATCAGAGTTCAGTACATCGCGAACTTTTTGCACATTTTCGTCGGTGAGTGTCGTTGATGGGCGTCCAGGCCGTGGTTCGTCGTCGACCTCTTCTCTGCCCTCCACAAACATCTTGTGCCACCGAAAGATCATGTTTCTGGACATGGCTGACTCCCCGTAAGCCTGGTTAATCATACCGACTGTTTCGGTAGACGATTTCCCAAGCTTTACCGCAAATTTGATGGAATAACGCTGCTCCAAAAACTTCGGCATCGCGTTCCGTGACGTGGGTCGAGCGTGGAGGTTCGCGTTAACAGAGCTCCTCACTACACCACAGCTCAGAGCCGACTGCCTTTTTCAGCGTCGCTTGCCAACATACCCCCCCTCCAATCGCAGCCCGTCCGAGCGGTGCTGGGCGCGCCTGGAGCGGCGGGAAAAAATCAGTACACTTATTTTCTGGACGAACCCTGTACGATTACGGATTTCTAGCTAAGCGTGCTAAGCAACACAGCGCTTTCATAGTGACGCAGAATTGCATTCTGGTGTAAATAAACGAGTGCTGAAAATGTAAATCGACAGATTTCTACAAAGGCGGAATAGAAAAGCTTGTGTATCCTTATGGTAAATTCCTCAATTTGAATGGCAACTATGTAAAAATAATATTTTCAGAATCTGCCTTTCAAATGTTTAGGATAAAACTTGTCTTGTCACTTGGTTCATATTGTATTTCAAAAACATAAGTTACTTTCTAGACAGGCGTCTTATTTTCTTAAAAGAAAGAAGCCCCTAATTTGAAATAGTATGGCGATGCTTTGCCAATAGTGTTAAATCGTTATATGTTTAATTATTGTATTATTCGTTGATTTTTACGCCCCAGCGTAGACTCTACATCAGGAAAATTGATTCGGTTAATAAGGTGAAATGGGAGCATAATAGTTTTCATATTAGTGTTCTTCAGCGCTTGAACAAATATCCGCATCTGCAGACCTGTAAGCCTTACTATCTCCGTCGGCTTCTCGCCATGCAGAAACCGACGGAAGCTCGATATGTCAGCCCACCTGGGTAATTATCTTCGGGGAACGTAAGACATATTAAAAGAACAGAACTGCTTTCGGTGATACTACCCAAAATTCATCATTCATAAAGATTTTGCACCAATTCAAGACTAAATCCTTCTTCTACGTATTAAATGTGGTATATTTGTTACATTTACGACTTTCTCGTGATTTCCTATGAAAGTAGGTTTATAGGCATGCAGGAAAAATACATCTGAGCGAATGAAAAACTACTTTGGGATGACCTACTGACAACGGCAATGCTAAGAAAGCCGAATGTCGAGGGTTGCACGGAATCGATCATTCCACTGGACTGACAGGAGCGGGCGTGTGTTGCCGGACACTCGATTCACACCTGTACAATACGATACGTACTTCATCGACGCATGGGGATCGGTATGAAAATGGCATCCGCGTGGGTACTTAACAGTGGAAATTCGACTCCATTCTCACTCGTTGGGATGTTTAAGTATCACGAGCTCCGTAGGCTATTGGAATTATATTTATACGCATCAAATTTATTATATTGAGATAGGAGACATTCTTTTTTTCTTAAATATTTTTTTATTTTTCTATTAACGTGTTCATGATTTCCTAAAATACAGCGAATAGACCGGTATTGAATTATAGGCTTTCGCTGCGCGGTTGTGGATTGGGCCGTTTTTGCGACCGCTGAGTACGTGACTCTCGGAAAATCGGATAACGGCTGTGAAATGGGGATAAAATCGCTGACTAAGCCTGAGCGGGAGCGGATGAGACGAAAGGATACTGAATAGATAGTTATATGTGCTGAATCTATGGAGGGAATGGTGAGTATATCGTATATACAGCTGTCCACCATGGAGTAGTAAATCAGGCTAAAATTAATTCGCCATGCGTCCTATTTTTTTATTTGTCGAATTGATTGGGCGAGGTTGAGACCTATAGTCCCTTCTTCCACCTAACCCTTAAATTACAGACCCTTCTCCTCTTAGCTTAGTCTTCAAGTATGAATTCCATCCAAGAAAAGACAAAAATTCCTAAATTGTAAAATTTTCATGATACTCAGCATGTTAATGCTATTGGCCTCTTTTGCCTCATTGAATTTTGAGAAGGGTTTACATATTGTATAAAATACTGCTAATTAGTATCTATGTACCGTTATTTTGAAATATTTAAAAACAATGATGACAATCAAAGATTTTATGCACAACAATTAATGCACTCGTTATCGCTCGCTATTTATCCGATTTTATTTTCCCGTAAAATATTTTGTTAGGATATTAAAGATTATGATTGGAACAAAATAACCTTTGTTTTCAACGCAACCTAAGCACGAAAGAGCCTCTGAAAAATTTCCAGAAACCAAACAAACGAAACAATGGCATCTATATGGCAAAATCATTGCATCATGCCGACTGTCCCCCAGAGGCCCAGAATGATTGGGATCCTGTCACGAAATGTACGTTAATCTACAAGATTAGACGTTGGAAACAACCTCGTAAAGTAGTCGGTCTAAAAATAAAATCAAATTAAATTTGAAAAAAATAAAAGCATTTATATTAAATTTTTGTGATGCATTGAACAATGTTCTCCTCTTAAACGCAAGGGATTCTTAACGTATCTTGCAAAAGGGTCCTAAAATAATGAAATAAAGTTGAAATATTCGGCGCTCAAATCTCCTAACAGCCGTGCTTTGAATTTCTCGCGGTCATTCCAAAGGTGTTTGACATAACTGTTGAAACGATAATCGTCCAGTCGTTTACGTAATGTGTGGAAAATGCAGCAAAAATTTCCTCGTACTAATTTATTGCACTTATTTTTTCAATATTTTCCGCCAAAAAATCTTAATAATTTTTTCGTGAAATCGCAGTTGTTGTGCCGGGCCGTATTTCCTGTTTTACAGTTCCCGATTTCAGACTTCCAATATCATTCATTCTTTTCGATTGCTGCGTGGCAGACTCGACTTTCAATATCTCATCTTACCTTGAAAATTGTATCAAACTAATGATTTCCTTTATTATTCCCAAGTGCTATTTCATAGATTTCTACGTGCCGTTATTGCTCATTTCTACAACACCAACGCATTTGCCCAGCTCTTTCCACGCAGCCGACTCTAGACTCGCCTTTGCCACTCTTCCTCAATCCCCTTTGCTCACTCGCTCCTTTCGGCCGATTCGTTCATTCTTCCCCACCAGTCCCCCCTCCCCTTTTCAACGCCGCCTCTTTGGATCAAAATAAACCTACGTTTGAGTGGACGGGGGCCTTCATAAGCACAACTGTAGAGTCATAATCATGAATGCCCAATCTGAAAACCTCGGCCACTCTAGCGGGTGAAGCAAGGGGTTCGCGAACACCAGGGAGGAAGAAGGGTGCGGGGTGGGTTTTGCCAGGATGCCGCGGCATGTGAACCCGTTCACCCACCCGTCGGGGGGTGGATACTGGGAGCGGAGGCGGAGAGGGGGGGGGGGTGGAGGGAAGGGTAGGCCGATCACGTCTGCGCACTCATTGTGATTGGATTCTCAAAGCCAATAGGGTTTCCAAGGGGAGAGAGCCGCTTAATGGATGATGGATGAGCCGATGGATGGATGGATGACCAGATCTCGATCGTTATCCGTCCGTGCCGGGCGGGATGAGAATCGATGGGGTGGGGGACCTGCGAAGGAATGGGGAGGGGGCGAGGCGTGGACCCCCCCCCTTCCCTCTCGGCCCTTCTGAAGGAGCTTCCCGAGATAGCCACGGGCAGGGGGGTGGGCAGCCATGCACGCACATACGCACAACTCATCGCCATCGACATCATCATCTCTCAAACTGGTCGCCGCATCAGCGGTGAGTCTCCTGTGTCGAGTCGTGCTCTTGGAGTGACGAAGGTGGAAAAGGTCCCTCCCACGGACGGCCAGCAAGTCGTCTGTGCGGGAACCAAAGTCGGACGACGACAACGTCAACGTAATCATTTGATCGCGATTGAGGGCAACGTTTATGGTAATTAAAAGGCTTCAGAAAGGGAATGCGACCAGATGAAAACTCACTCGCCCTCATTTTACGAGTTTAAGTGGACATCGTCGTAAGTGCCTATTGAATTTGGTATGTAAACTCGTTAAATGCAAATGCTCTCTAGGCAATTCGCCTAAAATATACGGTCGTATAACTTATTAATGTGATATTTTATATCATCTTAGAACGCGGCGAAAATTGAGTTGCTGCAGTATAACCCACCTTAGAGCTGTCCAAAATACTTTCGCGACTCATCAAGGTTCGCGCGAATACTCTTCCTCGAAGGAGCCTAGCGTCCCAAAAATTAGGATGAGCAAAAGGTTGCACTAAACACTCAAAACTAAAACACTTTTAGCAAACTAAACCACTCTCACAAACACTAAACGACCCATCACGCATTGGCTAATTTGAAGAAATGGAATCCGCTTCCACGCTTAACTGATTCTGTTTCTCCTAAATTAACGTACAGTGTTTCCACCAAGTGACGCCTGATACCGTTTTTCGTGTTACTTATTAATTATTTGATCCCGTATCTTCGTACTTTAAAGACAATTAAAAGCAATTCCTTCTCGAACGCCTACTGCATTGGGAACACCGAAATGGAATGTGTAGACTCAATTAAATACTTAAACGTTACTCTCACTCACCACTTCTCCTGGGTGAAACACACACATATGTGGAAAAGGTAACAAAAATTAGGGTTTATTAGAAGAGTACTGGGTAAATGTGATGAAAAGGTCGAAGAGAAGTGTTATCTTTCGCTGTTTAGGCCTCATTTAGAATATACTGCAAGTATATGGGATCCCCACAAAGTTGGATTAATTGTCGAATTGGATCGCGTGCAGTGTAGAGGAGCTAGATTTGTAACAAGTTGTTATGTATCGTATCCAAAACATTAGAGCATCTAGGTTGGGAATCACTTAATGGAGCGAATGTTAAATTACAGATTAAATCACTAGCATAATTTGGAAGGGCGTCTCTTTAGTAGTGATAATGAAATGTATAGTTTCTCCCCATCACACTACGGTAGGAGACGTCATGCTAGTAAAATTAGGGAGATTAAGTGTAGAATTGATAGATTTAAGAGGTAATTTTTTCCATGAACCACAGGGTATCAAAGTAACATTGTCGGAAATTATAACATTGGTGGGTCCTGTTCGGGTAAAAATTATACTAGTGTATATTCACCCCCTGCCACATACCCTGACGGTGGCTTAAAGGGTATATACAAATAAAATTATAAAATAAAACAAGCATGCCCAAATTAAAGCACTTTTAAACATCAAGAACTTGTTTTATTGCTTCTCTTTTATAAATTTGATGATAATTTAATAACGAGAAAACCCAAGGGGAGGTCTTTGAGGAATAATTTGAAACACCAAAGCATAGTTACGACAGAAATAATTTTTATTATTCATGATCCGGGTTTAAGCGTACAACCAAATATTGTAAACATAAATGAATAAATTATGTGTTTTTATTTCAAGCCGTTATGTTTTGATGCCACCATCTCACGCTTGAACACAGATTTACAATGAAAAGGTTTAAAATACTAAAACTTTCCATTAGTTAAATAATGAAAATTTATAAATCTGAGACTATCCAAAGTTAGGCATAATTACTCGACTCTTTTCCTCATATTCACAGTTATACCTTGTCACTTAACATTTTCATTTACCGGTTTAGATCTTCCGCCAGGAGAAATTCTTAACGGAAGTACAATTGAATCAAGCCAATGTCAAACAAAATGGTTATTGCTAGAACGTTGCGCTTTACGGAGCAGAAACATGAATAATGAATTGGCGAAGCTAGAATGCTGATGGTTTATACATGTGGTGTTTGTGTTCAGTATTATGGATTAAATGAATGGATTATGTTAGCGGTAAATACGGAGGAGGAAGACGGTTATAACATAATTGAAAATTACAATTAAAATCACGGATAAAAATGCGTTTGTTTGTGACTTATTTACGTGCGTGCCATACGGCTAAATAATTCAGGATTATAAAATGTTCATGCTACATTTAAAATTGGTAACTTAACTTAAAACTGTGCAAGTATGCTCAAAGAGTGAAATACTCATCCACCAGGCCAAAATTATCCAAGTAAAATTCTCTGTTTTCGCCACGAATGGTAACTTCTCTATTTAAAGTTTTTTGATGTGCTCAAATCGTGAATACTATATTTGAATCGTTATCCAGCGTCGAGGATTCAAAATCAAATTGATTAATTAAATTAATAAATTTATTTTGTTAACTTATCATTATAGTGTATTGCTCTTACCCTTTCTCTTTCTTAATGTGTATTTTATTTATCGCCTGTCGGCCAGTGGAAAAACCTTTTATCCGTTTTTGGCTGCTTTGTTCAATAAATAAAAATATGATAAGTAAATAATTTAATTAATTAATTATTTTCGGGACAATGGGAAGATACGTTGATTTTTTATCACGACTGTATTTTTGAGAGTGATATAATTCTTTCATGAAAATGGATGGTTTAATAACAATTATTAATTAATAAAATTAAATCAACTAATATAAGTTTTGGAAAAGGAAAAAATAATCTTCATATGCAAGAAAATTGTTTTTCATCAAATCATGATACAAATATTTTCCACCCGTACTTTTTATGCCGTGCAATGTATTTTAAAATTCCGATTTTGATTCCTGCTCTTGGGAATGTCTCTTTCGACCTGTCAGGTAAGAAGCGCAAAATCTCCAGAAGGACCTTTAGTAACTATGACAGAAAAAGAGTACAGTGAGACAGATAACTTTGGGATAATTCCAGCCCTTTAATCCGGCACTCACCTTTTTGAAACTCTGCCTGCAGAAACTGTTATGTTGGGTAGAAATACGACCGGGCCGGGGTCGTGCGGCCAGCCCTCTCGAAGGGGGACGCCGGGCCGATATGAATCGGGGCCAATACGTCGGTGGGGCGTAGCGGGAGTGGGGGGGGGATGATCCCACGATGGTGGAGGGATTGCGAGCGGCAATTTCGCGCCGGAGTAATTCCGCGCGCGGCTCCGAATGCGCCAAATCATTGCGATCCTTCGTTGTCGACGTGCCAATTGTGGCCCGGGTCGGGGTCGCCGGCAACTATTTGAGGGCATTAAAGCATGCTTACTGCATGCACTCCAGGGGCCACTCCAATCCCTTCCCGTTCTCCGCAGCGAACCCTCGCGTAGGAGACGCTAAATGGGATTGGATCACGAGGAGAGGTATTCAACCGAGTGATTAACAAAATTTTGCGGCCATACAAAGATGCTAAAAGGTATTGCATGACTAAAGGCAATATTGATTTAAAATCTCGTAATAAATGAGTATAATCATCCCTGACGCTCTAATGACTTCAGTGCCTCTTGTCTATGACGAAAAAATAAAGGCTATGACATTTGTGAGAATTTTTTGAAGGATATTTATTAGGTAGGCTATAGGTACATCGATTGAAGGATATTTTTGCGGTGAGATAGTAATCCTGTACCAATAGATGAATTATTAAATGAGGAATTGGACAAATTAAAAGAAAAATCTTTTACGAAGTTGTCATAAATCGATCGGCATGTTTGTAGTCGATGTGAACGACACACCTAAGTGTGTAGATACAATGAGGGTAATCAGATTGATGATAGAAAATACATTAAAATAGGGAACGCCAGGCAATTTTAATTATTTGTAATTGTACCAAAAGCTAATACTGTTCTTAATTATAGTCAACAGTCATTTGCTCTGCTATCTAAGGCTCATAGCTAATCGCAGCGGAATTTTTAGATGCAGATACAATGTTTCGCTTACACAACCGACCAGTTGGGCCAAGCAGTTGATCGATTGGGAGCAATCAAAAGGCAACGTCGCGGATCATCGATTTCCGTGACGCGGGTGGGAGGGAGAGGCAGGTGAAGGGTGTGCACTACCGTTGGGAAGTGCCCGGAGCCGCCGGCACCGGGGGGAGCATCGCCCCAACGCCCTCCAACCCCCTCCCGGTTGTCGGTCCATCTCCCCGTTGCCCGTCCTCCCCAACCCACCCACCCAGCCGCCGCCGCCGGCCCTCCGCCTCAACACCTCGGCACATCCGACGTAATCCAATCAACGGCCACCCGCTCGGGCGAATCGACCCCTGCCCCCTCTCCCCCGGAGAGCCCTGCACTGCCTCAACCCCCCCCCCCTCGATGGAGGGTGAGCGGCCCCCTTGGGAGGCGATGGGGCGTGGGCGGAAGACGTGCAGCTCCCCCTCGCGTACTCGTATCATTTCAAGGCGTGACCCTAGTCACGCGGGGTGACTTGGAGAAACCACGACGAATCGACTCGGTTGACCAGGGGGTCTTTGGGGGGCGGGGCTCTTCCCCCACGCCCCTCTCGAAGGCAACCCCCCATCCCGGGGGTGCAGTGGGCGATTTCCTTCATCAGTAATATCACTCGAAGACATGCGTCATGATGAAATACGTTAATGGCTCAAAGTTGAAAAAGTGAGGTGGGCAATCATTATGGCATATAATTAATTTATGTAGAAGAAATACTTGGCCAAGTGCTATTTTAAAGAATTGCAAGAATTTTTACTTTCATCTGCCAGGATTATTTTCCCGGGGTTCATTTTACTTATTATTGAGACAGATCATGTAGTTTTGTAAACTTGAAATTAAACGACACTTTTTCTTGCATGAAATATTAAAATAGCGCTTAATTAACGAAACGGTTATTCGGTGTTATCATAATTATTAACTGCTAGGCTATTATTTGAGTAAGTAAAGCTTCTATTTTCAACGAATGTACAGTTTAAAACGTGAAAATATGTGGTTGATATATGAGATACGTCGGATCTTTTCCGGGAGAATCATTGACGGGGTTTAAAATCTCCATGTGGTCAGTGGTGGGTGGTTTGAATCTTTAAAGAAAATGTAGAGTCATTCTTATAAAAAAGCTGTGATCGTGAAATGAGAATGTGAGCTGTTTCGAGTTTTGGCCAGAGGTCCTTTGGGATGAGAAATGGTAAGATCCGTAAGTGGAACCAATCAGTTTTCTGCGCGCATGTGTTTGCGGCCTTACACTTCAGCACGCGGCTTCCGGAATGTGAACGACGGAGGCCAAATGGGAAAGGAGTGCGCTGGCGAGAGAAATGAACTCCCGCGGGAAGGGGCGAGGTGCCCCCGTGAGGGGACGACGAAGGTCAGGAGACGATTAATTTGCCGGCGCACCACGTCGGATTCCTCCGGAGGCACTCGTGCGACTTAATTATCTGTTACGTTGGAGTCTTACGGGTAGGTTACGAAGCACTTCACCATCACTTTCCGCCGATTAAGTTCCCTGTTGCTGCATTCCATCATCAACTACGTCTTCAACCAAGTGCATTTATCTCTTTGTTTCTCTTGATTGGCACAAAAGAAATCCACATGCTAGATAAGATATTACGACGTCTTACTCGTTTGCATTAAGTTGGATCAAATAAGTTCGTGTTGTCGTTTGTAATCACTCCTT
The DNA here is from genome assembly GCA_037158775.1 of Hetaerina titia. NCBI lineage: Eukaryota > Metazoa > Arthropoda > Insecta > Odonata > Calopterygidae > Hetaerina > Hetaerina titia. The sequence continues at coordinate 102,714,022 of CM073774.1, read as the reverse complement.
TGCGTGACATCCGTCCTCTACTTCCTCAGTTCCTCTCTCCAATGACCGTTGAAGTAAAAAAAACGATGCTTCTTTTCACCGTTTTTTTACTAGGTACGACTAGTTTCAACATATCGGCATTGCGTTGAAAATGGACATACCTAATAAAAATTTGGTAGAAAGACACATTGCTTTTTTATTTCAGCATTCCTTGACCGTGGCACACTCAGCAGATAACTCCGTTAAAAGTCGCTTTTGTGGCATCTCCCGCAGTTTCTTGGATTTATTCCATGATTATCTTCTTGACAAAAGTGTTTTATTGACAAAGCCCTTTTACTAGTACAGATTTCTCTCACTTCAGAATTCAATATTTTAGCGCTTTTAAAGATTTGTACCGAAGACTCTTCTTATACCGAAGAATCTCGAAATCGAATCACTGTGTCGGTGGATTTCGGATCACAGTTTTACTTCTGCATGAGTGTCATGAGGAGAGAATTAGAAGGTCGGCACTCTTAGCTTCGTATTAGGATCGGTAAAGAGAAAGGTTTGTTTTGAAGGCTCTGATTCAATGTCTTTTTACTTCGACTATCACTTCGCTCCTTGAACATTTACCTGTCCCAAAGATGTCCGCTCATTTCGTTGAATCACTTCAGCCGTCATCTTCAATGCTCCATTATTCAACATAAAGTTAAACTATTATGATTGCAAAACGCTTCGTTGAACTACTTTGAATTTTGCCTGTTTGACTTCTTTAATGAGTAAAAAAAAACACAGTAATCAACCCGAAGGTCGGTTTAGTAGGTGATGGTAGAGCTCACCCGTGTACCAAGCCTGACGGCGTGTGAATAATCACACATCAGGGTAGGGGGGCCAGTTCCTTTCCCTGTGCCGGTTATGGTTTCCCAGGAAGATCTGGTACCCGAAAAATCAACTAGCTTGGGTGGAGCTGCAGGTGCCCAGAGCCTTGCCCGGGAATCGAACCCGGGACCCTCCGGTCAGTAGTCTAACGCTCTACCCACTAAACCACCGCGACCCGCATATACCTGATGTGACTTCTTTTAAAAGATCTATGATATGCTCACTTATGACCGATGAAATAATTATCTTTAATGAGTCTACTGGCGGAAATCTCTCCATCCGTTGTGCATAGCATAGATTTCAGGAGTGGGCAATCGCTTAGTAGTGTCAGAAGCAAGTTCCTACGGCAGAAAGTAATACATTTTGGTGGCTAACGATATTCTCTCGCGATGGGGCAACGAATTAGAGTGAGTGCAACCCACTTGAATGCGTCAAATTTAACCCAATAAATGTGAGTTAGTATTCATTTGCAATCGTTTGCTTAATGCAAATATTAAGAGGATTTTTGTCTCGCCATTTTAACGACCTATATTTATTGCTTCTCGGTTGAATTGCAATTACTATTCTTGATTAATTCAAATGTATAACATCCGAAATTTTCCGTAAATGTTGGTTATTATGTTTGATAGATAATAGGTAAAATGTACTTTTACTTAATGCTTAGACAACTCTCCTGAATTATCTCTCATGATTTCATCCGTTCGTAGTTTATATTTTCCTCTAAGCATGGAAGGGTTTTGGGGAAATAAAATGTTGGCAATAATTTATTTGTAGGTTAACGTAGATACAGCTACCGAATCAGGAACTAATATAACATTAAAACATGCCCTGCATTCTTAAATTTGGGAAAAATGGAAATATTTTTCGAATGTGTTCAACTTCAGGTCTGGCCGCAGGCCCGAGGATAAGAAGCTATGCCGTAATTTTTTGATGAGGGAGTAATCTAGGGTAATTTACATTTCCCTATTCCGTCACTACGGACAAGGGTAATGTAAATATAAAAAAGGGGGCTGGATTGGCGAACTGGGCAGAAAAATTGAGACCGATGTAAAGGTACGTTTTTCTTTCGGTTCCACTCTAAGGTCGGCAATATTTCGCTGGAGCACGGACGCTGGGAGTGATTGATGTTGGTGGTTTGTTTGAGAGGAAGGAGAGGCGTGGCGGACTCTTGCGGGTCGTGGCGAGGGGGGGGGGTGGCGGATTCCGACCGCGTGGTCACGAAGGGGGCGGAGGAAGCCGCAATCAATCGGAAACCCACCCCCTTCGTCGATCAACCAGAGGCATGCCTTGATGTGTATGTGAGGGGTAGCGGATCCAGGAGGGTGTAGTGGACTCACTCCCTTAAACACAGTACTTTTCTCGCCCCTGCAGTGCCTTCCAACCCATAACAACCCAATGGCAAAGAGTCAATGGGGACACGTCGACCCGAACCGACCCGGAAGAAAACGAATCTTGACGTGACACGAAATTGCTATTCAAAACAGAAGTTAGAATTCGAATTTTTTTTAAATTGTACTTTAAAAATTTCTTCACTTTGCCTCATTAAAATTTTCTGTCTGCTAAAACCGCGAAAATTAGAAACCGGACTTCATGTTTGGAGTTACCTTCACATATTTTTCCTTATTGCTTTTCGACATTAGATATTCTCATTTCGCTGCCTAGTCAGTACGTAAGGCGAACTGGTATCTGTGCGAGCGTGCGTCTACTGACCGAATTCCAGATCCAATATCAGGTAACTGCTATTGCCACCTCTAGGTATTTCAACGTTTTGTGACTGATGGCAATCAGAGGAGGCAAATGAGAAGGAATGGAGACTGTGAATGTGTGAGTTTTGTTCACCCTACGTCTTTATTTGGTCTACACAGAGTAATATGTACGGTCAACTGCCATACTAAATATTCCTGACGACCTTTTATTCTAGTTTTGTAGTGGATATTCTATTTCCTTCGACGTTAACCTGCCGATTTCTTGATGTTTAGATTTTCCATCGCCACACCTACCTCTCTATTTACTTATAATGACTATGAATCTGAATATTCCCACGATGATTATGACTCTGAATTGTCCCAGACATATTTATGAAAATTTAATTTCTTCCATTTCGGTTTTGGCGCCTAATTACGTACTCATACTATCAAGGATGTGCTACTGATAATTAAGTGATGCGGTGCACTCTTTACAAATTTAAAAATTACTTTCATTAGACTCCCATGATTTAACCTTATTTTACTTTACCGGTCAACCAATTCGTCCATTCTATTGACTGAGATAGCTCATTTAAGTTAAAATCCGCACCAAAATGTATAGGTACGTCTAATTATTGCCGATTTATATGATGCCATACGAGCATCAATTATTACAACTTAAAATTGTTAAGTTAACCATTCCAGTAATGAAACTTAAGGTCAGTTTGATATTTGCGATACATAACGAAATAATGACGTGTAGAAATATTTTCCGGCAACAATAAATTTAAATTACTTAATATATTTTCTCTCAAAGATAAAGTAATAAGTGTAACATCTCCTCTTGGGGCGTATTATTCTTGGGTGCTGCAGGAAATCCACTGCAAGGGCAAGCCTACTTGCAGAAGACGTGGCCGATTTAAGTCTTCCTTATTGTCTTCATCTTTTGTACTTTATTTCGAGATAATCATAGGTTTGGACCCAAACTCCTCTTTCCAAAGATTAAGGAGCAGAGGGAAGGAAGGTGCCAGGTATATACTTCACGACCGTGGTGGAGATCACGTAGGGGTTGCACGGGATGGGATTGAGGCGCAGTGGGACCTTTCGCCTAACATTCGATTAAGACCGCGAGTGTGGAGGGATCCCCCCCTCTCCCCACTGGAGGACTACTGGAACTGGAATGGGTTGGGAATGCTAACGTGTCCAATGAGGTCGTCGTCTTAACCCGCAGCAACTCCCATGGTTATATTCCATCCGGCATGTGCAGTTCCAGCCGTGCACCTTTCTCAAAAATAAGAAACGCATCTGGGGTAAAGAGTATCGCTACGTGCCCAAACCCTGATTTCCGGATGTGATGTCCCGTTCCCACCCTGCTTTGACTCGCTTTCTCTTCCAATTTTGCTGCCCGGCTATCTCTGCCGCCCAACTTGATGCGGACCGTTACGTAATATCGACTGATCTGGTCCCGGTTTCATGAAATGAAAAATGTTGGAATCACATCAGAGGTTCATTAGACATTTAGGGACGATGGAACGTTGAATCATATCAAATTTCCAAACGAGGCTCACGAATCATCAGATTATCTATGTCTCATCTATTCATTTCGTTATACAACTTTGATGCCATCGATTGAACTGAGCTCTGAGCTGTTTTTAATTTGCCGCATCGCGTATGTGATTGAACGTTTGATGAGACCATAAAATTGAGTTTTTTAAGCATTACTTGATATGCCCACTGCATTGCTGCTTTACTTCATATTTTAATTGCAAATTTTCTTACTAGACACTCGGTATCAGGCAGTAATCAGCACTTTACCGTCATCCATAATTTTCTCTACTGCCTGCTGATACTCCTTTCTTGTCAGTCCATGTAATGCTTCTATATTCGATTCCCTAACCCGCCGCCCCTGCGTTATATTTTTGAAAGGACGCTACATTTCATTACAGCCAAATAGTGGTCAGACTCCGCATCCGCTCCCGGAAAACTGCGAATTTATCACTGTTCCTAAACCTGTGTCTGGGCAGAATATAATCTAACTGATACCTTTCTGAGTCACCTGGCGTACTCCATGTATGCTTACGCCTTTTGTGGTGTCTAAACGAATTATTGGTGTTGAATAACACCTGTCTCCTGGAGAACTCAATTGCTTACTCTCCGCGGTCATTCCTCGTGCCTAACCCATAGTCCCCCCCCTCATCACCATCTCTTCCTTCGCCTACCGTCGCATTCCAATCCCCCATCACGATCAAATGTTTCCCTGCTGAAACACACGCGATTATATCCTGTAACTTATCATACATCCTATCAACTTCTTCCTCTTTGTGCTTGCTCGGTGGCATGTATGGCTGAACAATGACCGAGTCCGTCGGTTCTGCTTTTATCTCTTCTAATAATACCTCCGTTGCTTGTTCTTTGTTTACTACGCTTCTTTCTACGTCTTTATTTGTTTACTACTTTTCTTCCTACGTCTTTATTTAATATTATGGCAACCCCTCGTTGGCTCTCGTCCCCGCCACTGTATATGACTCTCTAATTGTCACTCCAGTAATACCCGCTATCCTTCCATCTCACCTCGCATAGACCTAAAACATCTATATTACCTCTTTCCATCTCTCGTTTAATATTCTCTAATTTGCCTGTCCTCAACATTGTCCTGAATGTTCCTATTCTAACTACTTTCGCCTTCTTCTGCGTCTTCTCCCCCGTTATTTCTGCTGTTATTTCTCCCCCGCAAGGGTTTCGTGAGATGACGACCGCGGAAGCCTTGCCTCTCCCGCTGCCGGGCACGGCACACGGCCCCTTGGGCCGAGTCCCGCAGTTGCCAAGACTCATGTTCTCTATAGTGCCCATCATTACATTATTGGGAATAATAATTAAGGTGGTTTCCCGTTGCCTTCCTCAATAGTGTTTTCAACGTGACACCATCACTTAATGGCCGCCCCACTGGGATCAGACGCCTTTGCAGCCACCTCATTGAGGAACAGACGCTGCGTGGACTACCTTTCGTCTGGCACCTAACCTTCGCCTATCTGGGCATCTGGGCATGGGTGACCTTACCAGGAGCAATTATCATTACTCCCGATAGCACAGCTCTATCAGAACGCACAAGTCCTTCCACCACGTCAAGGCTGTAGTTTATGGGAAGAATATACATACCTTTATATATATATTATAAAGATACCCATAAATTTAAGAGAAAGAATTTTTATGGACTAATCCATTTTGAGAGAGAATTTGGCAGGAATATATAATCAGGGCAAGTTCCATCCCAAAAAAGGAAAAGGCAACCTTATTTGAGGACTATAAACAAAGTTTTATTTCACACGCAACTACACGTAAGGTGATAATTTGATTATTAATTATAGAATCAAGAGGAGGGTAAATGATTACTTAAGAGATGATCAGTTTGGCCTTAGGAAGGGGAGAGGCACGAGTGATGCCATGGAAGTCATGAGGTCATTAATAGAGAAGAACATTGAATACACTGAGAATATATTATTTCGTAATTTGTTTCGTGAACTTTGAGAAGGTCTAAGAGAATAAAAGCATAATATAATTAATGAATGTACTAATTACACAAGTGGTAGAGTAAATTTTTAGGATAGTCGACTTATTCGCAAGCTGTGCTTGTTTCAAACTGTTTAGGAGTGTTTAATGGATGGAGAGTCAGCATGGGAAGACCTAGGCAGGGAAGCGAGACAGGCATTCCCACCATCATCTATCCTCGACAATCTTTGCAAATGGAGGTAATGGCAACGGAGACATCTGATTAGCTGATGGCAGGAGTGAAAGTGCGTGGAGAACCCATAGAATTAGTTATTTTTTCCGGAAAATCAAGATTTGGTCATTCAGCCAATCAAGGGGTTTCAATTATTCCTGAGCAATTATAAAGGTATGTGGTCAATCCAAGAAAAATTAAGGTAATGTTGTTTTGGAAGAAAAGGATTGCTCAAGTTAATATTTAAAATTGGAGGGCAACAACTAAAGCAGGTAGTAGAATGATTAACCCATTTTGGAAGTGCTTTGCCCCAAGATAGTCTAGCCAGTAAGGAAATTGTATTTTTTTAAAATTCCTTTGGGTATTTCATTTGTATTTTTCTTTTGTCTTATTGTTCTTGACACGAAAGTATGTTCTACTATGCCAAATTTTTACGTAACATATTAAATACAAAATAAATGATGCATTGACCGAGCCCGAACTGGGAAGAAATAATTGCATCTGAATTAATAAGTTTTACCTTTAAATATTGCATTCAAAATACTCTCAGGCATGCCTTTCCATTACATTCAATTATTCCAACATAGTGCCATCACAGGAATGACTCTGTTCTAAAAAAAGGCAATAACATAAGTGTATTCCCGTGGTGAAGATGAAATATGATGGTTCCACTTCACAAAACCTATCTTCACATTTTTAGGGTGATTGGTGTTAGGAAGCCTTTCAATTCACATAGAAAAATTTGCAATTAAGAAAATAAGACCCCTTTCCTTCTTTGAAATACATTATTGTCACTTGTTCTAATATTGTCCAAAAAATATGTCAGCATCAACAGATAATGAGCTCAACAAACAATGAGACAACAAAATATGAGCTCAACACTATGTAGGTGTACTACCAACTCCATGCTCGTGCTATCTTCATATGTTTTATATGGGAACGGATGAATCATTTCTATGTTTTTTAAGCAACCGAGTGCACTCAGTAGAATTAAATAAATGGATAGAAGCTAAAATATTTTTGTCATTAATTTTTGTAATCGCAGTTTTAGGGAATTAAATAATTACCCGGTGACAGTTCTTGGGTCAAAGAAAAATTATAAAAAGAGAATCTCGGGAGAGAGATTAAACAAGGCAGCGCTTCTTTCTGAACTTTGTTAGTGTCCGCCCCTTCCCTATTTCATTTGCCTTTCCTATGCAAACGTAGAAGGGTTGGAGGTGGCCGGCGAGGGTTTGGAGGCAAGAGGGGGGGCGGAGTGGAAGAGGAGAAGAGGACTTATTTACTTGTCGTCGCACGGCCAAATATGGGCTGCAAACGGCGATCGTCCCTTCCCAGAGAAAACACGCGAGTTTGACGAGGGACGACTTTGAAGGAGGGTCGCCCACGCGACCACTTGGAGGAGGCGACACGCTCTCTCGGAGGGCGCGGGAGGGGACCGACGGGGGAGGAAATACCCCTGGCGGGAATACCAGATCTGTAGATTGAAAATAACGCGCCAGTGGGTGGGACCGAAATGATGTTTAATCATCCAGTTGGTTGAAAATTTGATAAGGTTTAAGGCAGTTGTGCATTGCTGATAGCATTTTAGGATCTCCGATGATTGAGATCATATCGCACAATAAACCTAGCCAAGGGATACCATTTATTGAAAATGCGACATCTTCCCCTGGGATAGGATTCAAGCGCGTCTTTCTGTGTATCCGGTGGTGGTATTACCCCAACCAGGTCACTCGAGTCGACGTGATTTAAACCATGGCTTTCATTCCACTGACTCGAGGTCGGGTTTGATATGTCCTTGAAGTAAAAAATACTAGGAGGCTTGTGAGGGACACTTTTCCATGCATCTGCATCCTTTCTCCTGCTCTCATCACCGTCATTTTTCTACTTCCCTCGACATTGTTTTTTTCGTATTTCCTTGCTACTCATCTTTTGAGCATCAATGAAAATCGCCAGATGTCATTTTGATATTAAAAATGTTCAGCTATCACTTTTTTCTCTTTAGCCAACAGATCCAATTTCACTTCGTTTGTCTTCCTCTTGGAATAGCGTATCTCTTCCATTCTGAAGGCGCTCTTCAACCTATTCCAGAGCCTATCATCCAAATGCGGAACAATTCATTGTCATATCTCAATAACCAAGTTGATGATGATCATAGAGCTTCGAAAAATACAGCATCCAATTGTTTAAGGCTTCCATTCTTACTCCTTAAAACATGTTGTCTATTTTCTCTGCTGTAAAATGATTTGAGAACGATCAGGACCACATTAAGCATTTAACTTATCCTCGGGAGCTTATTGGATGGTCGTAAGAATTATGAATTTAGAATAACGGTACGCTAGAGGATAATAAACATCCCTTAATTAATTGTTATTCATGTATCATTTGATTTATAAATGAAAAAGTGAAAATTATCAGTCAGAATCAAAATATTTATCAATCAATTTAATTTCTATAACATATTTTAGATTTAGAACACCCTTCGTGTCCATTCTAATGCATCGAAACGCCCATTACATTCACTTGCAGAAAACCTTAAATGACATGAGAAATTACCCTGAGTTGTAATGCTAAAATTACGGATACATTTTCCCTTATTTCATTACTAAAGGGAAAATCCAAAATCTCAACTTCTGATTGTGAAAGATATTAGGTACTGTGGCAGATTTAATGGTCAGAGTGTCACAATGGTCAAAGCCGTTGTGGCAGACCTTAATTAGTAGCAATTAAACATATTCTGAATTAATCATTGAGATTTTTCACCGTGGGAAGGTCATTATTTGTTTAAAAATTGTGCTTTCATTCGCCGGAGGCTCTACGAGGTTGGATCAGTTTTTCTGAAAGGTCTGGATACTCTTCCAAACTCTCTCTAAGTTTCGGAAGAGATAACTTTAGTCGAAATTCAGCAATTTTTACCCTTTCTTCATTATTCTCAGGTAACGTAGAACAACTTGGAGACCTCGTTTTCAATATTTTTTAACACATCATGCGATATATTTTGATATTCTCAAGAAAAGGAATTGCTAACATAAATATCAAAGCCCAGGGACACCAAAGAGAACTTTGGGTAAGACAGATCAATTATCTTAGGAATTGTTTTGGAGGAGAGTAGGTAGACCAGAGTGTCCATTTAAAAAAGAATCACGTGAGGTAAAGACGCGTTTATGAAGAGGCAGGAGGCAAGAGGAGGACGAGCACCTAAAGTAAAGACATAAATAGAACATTAGTGAATCTTTTAATTTGGAGCGTAGTCATGTATGGTTCAGAAACTGGTCCATCGAGACAGGAGGATTGGAGGATTTTAAGATGTGTAAGTGGAGAAGAATGGAGAAAATAAAATGGACAGAAAGGAAAACAAAAGATGAAATTAATTCGTGGTAGGGGAAGGCAGACGGGTGACTTACAGCTGAATTTCGAAGAAGGCAGGACAAGTAAATGCAGTATGTACTAAGAGATAATACGTAGGATGCTGAAGATAGCGATGGAGAGGGGTATGCTGAGAAAGTGAGGAAGAGAAAGGATAAGAATAGGATTAAATCAAAGCAAGTAAAAAGTGTAGAAAGCTTAACAATGACGGATACAAAATTTTAAATTTGTGATTAAAGGGTATTTTGTAAGTTAGGGTTTAAGAGTGCAATAATATGTAGCGACGAAGCCCATCTAAAACTTATCGTGACCCGGCAGAATACCACTTATTACAAATAATATTGAAATGAAGTATTGAGCTTCTGCACGTTTTCCATGTATATCAGACGCCTTAGAATCTGTGTAAATAAAGGCTGCATTTCGATTCTTTAGATTGGAGGGGGGGGAGAGTACGTTAGGGTGCAGTGGTGAAGACGACTCCGTTAACTTGTTTTACCATTATTTTCTTTCATCTGGATAATCAATTCGTCAAAAACAATGTAAAGCACGGAGTTCTAACTAACAACTAACCATTATCAGAGCAAATGCGAACAAGGGGAACATCCGGCAAGGGAAGCAGTAATGGTGATTATGACAAAGTTCACTGGGAATATTTCGAGTGCGCCAAGTCCGAATTGGATGAAGGAATGCCTGGTTTGACCGGAAGTGCCGAAATGACAGCTAATGAATGGGAATAGTACAAAGCACGCAAACATGCAAAGAGGCTCTCCGCAGAAACAAAAACATAACGGTTGTAATGACGAGACTGTATTTATATTCACGATTCCCTCGTGTTTACACATCCGAGCGCAACCTCCCTCGCCCCCCCTCCCCATGACTCCCCCGGCCGCGACCACCCATCGCCGTCCCCTCGCCCCCCGCCCCCACGACGCTTCTGTATTCCGAATTCCGACCTCCCCCTCTCGACCGAAACCCTTCGCGAGGAGACGTGACGTCCCTTCGCATCACGTGACCTCGGGGAGAATGAGGGGACAAGTGTTTTCATACCGCGTCTCCTTCCCAACCGCCCTGCCCCTCCCCTCGGCCCTCCTTCCTTTGTTTTTACTGACTCCAGCGGTCGAACCCTGTTATCACCTCTCCCTCCCTCCTCTCTGTCTTCCACTTCGGCTGGAATGAGAAATAAAAGAATGGTGCTGTACATCCGGGATTAATGCTGCTGCTTCCAGAGAAATAAATATTTTGGTGCCTTAGTGCAGGGAAGTGTAAGGTGATGTTACGGATGTGTTAATTACGGGTGCAGTCATCCCATAGTCACGTCGAGCATAGCTCCAAACAATTACTCACGTGTAATTCAGTTTAAGCTCGAAATATTTTCTAGTGGACTTCAAAAAAAAATACGAATGAATATACCACGGTGCGACGAAGCATGAAGAACCCTTGAAAAAATCAATTCCTTTAAAATTTTTTCATTCATTATTTTCTTGAGTACACCTAAAAGTTTCATGCTTGAGAGTGTCGTCCGTTTCTTGCTCTGTATTCGTACTGAATATTGGGGAAAAAGGTGCATTTTCGTGTCAAAATGCAGCCTACGCATCAATATAGGTTGTGAAGTCGTCATTTGATTTGCGACACCTCAGCAAAGTGTCTCGCTCCACTTCCTTCCCCTTTCAATCAATTACCTTCCAGCATCTCCTCCCCCACCCCAGCTGTAGTGTCTTCCTTCGGATCCTTTTTCAATTGAAACATTTCTTTCAAAGATACCAGTTTGTGCTTCACTGCACTGACACTATTTTTTCCAGAATTTGGGAAAATTCCGCAAGTACCGCAATTGCTTCGTGTTAAATATTTTATATTGAGAATTTGTATCGTGTATATCAAATTGAAATATTTCCGGTCCTGCAATACATTAATTAATTACCCAAATGCCATAATCTCTATTTTTCTAAATTAGTGTAAATCGTTGATATTAAGAATATGGTTATTTACTCCTTAAAATTACCGAGGACTGCTTAATGATTAAAGAAGACGCTTTACTTTTCCACATCGGATTTTTGCACGGGTCCACAGTCTGCAGGACAATCGCACCGACCCGGTACCACCGCCCCGGGATATTTGGTTTGTCGTTGACCTCGCAAGGACGCAGGAGGATTCGCTAGGGACCCCCTCCCCCTCCGCCGGCCGCTCTTCCCCGCTCGCCCACGGACGCATCAGTATTTCGCCTCTTCGCGAGTCGGTAGATCACCCCGAAGTTTGGAAAGGAACCGGAGAGGGCCCGCTGTCCGCCCGAGAAACAGAAGAAGTACTTCAGGCCACAATTCTCACTTCAATGACAGCCAAACGGGGGAAATTTAGAAAGAAGACGCCATTTAATATTGCTCCGTTACTGTCTCCGGGTAATTGACAGATTTTTTTATTGTGCTAAACAGTGAGTGTAGTGATTTGATTTCTATTTTCCAGTGAATATTTTCGGAAGTGTATTTGATTCGTTTGTTCCACGCTTATGTTAACATAAAAAGCGATATTGAAATTGCTGTGGCTTCGCAAGCAACCGTCAGCCTGTAACACGCAACCAAGATCACAATTATCAACCATTAATTATTATTACGATGGGTTTACGGTGGAACTCACCCAATGCTAAGCCCAACAACGAAGTTATGAGAGCTATTTCCTTTCCCTGGGACGCCTGTGATATCCCTAGGAGATCTGGTACCCAATAATTCACACAGGGTGAAGATAAGGGTGCCCAGAGTCGTACTTAGGAATTGTACCAGGGGCCTCCGGTCAGTGGCCCGGCGCTCAGACGCCTAAGAAACGGGGTCATATCCCCTTGGGAATGGATATATGTAAGAGTATTTTAATTGAAAGTTAGTGCCCGTCGGCCGTACAAGTGATGAGAGAGTATATTGGTTATATTGGTTATCCCAAACTCTGACCAGCATCAAGTGTACTTGCGTCCGATTACTCAATTGCGAGATCATTCTTTTATTTAATTAGTATGTCCACTAAGGTCTCCAGAGATGACTGCTGTAATATTAATTTCGTCATTCCTTCAAATGAAGCCGACTTCCATTATATAAAATAACGGAAATATAAAGTTTCCGCGAATTTTCCATATTCCAGAATCCTGATCACCCCATCATCAACCACAAAAATGAACCACATTCTCAACGCCAAAAAAAATCTTTTTAAGGATACGTCTACTTGGGATTCTCCCCGTACTAGGTCGTTAGTTTCTTCCAATGCAGAATCAGAGCAAAGGAGGTTCCCAATAAAAGGCCTCTTAACTCTTACAGAAAAGGTCGAGCTGAGAGAACCAATGGCACGAAATTGATTCCGGGGCGGTTTGCTCGCCTCATTCAACGACTGTATTCGGAGCGGAGGTGGATTCATCAAGCAGTGCTATCTCGTAAATGATGCAAATGGAAGCAGACAGTAGGTATCTTAAAAGTATTCACCAAGTCAATCTAACTTAGGTATGATGTCAATTGACGATACAAACTGACTTGATTACGATCAATGTGGGAACCTTGGCTGCATTGCAGCAATCACCTATTTATCATTTAATAAAGATGGAAAAGCTCAGAAATTGGCGGTATTAGGCAAAAAATGGCTATCTCTATTTTCAGTGTTAAAATATTTTGACTAGAAAAATCAAAGACATAAAAACTTTATATACAAAAATATAAATAATATATCTATCCATATCTATTTGTATACATATATACATATACATACATAAACCATAAACGCAGTAATCAACCCGAAGGTCGGTTTAGTAGGTGATGGTAAAGTTCACCCATGTACTAAGTCCGACGGCGTGTGAATATTCACAAATCAGGGTAGGGAGGCCAGTTCCCAGGAAGATCTGGTACCCGAAAAATCAACTAGCTATGCCCAGAGTGCCTTGTGCCTTGCCCGGGAATCGAACCCGGGACCCTCCGGTCAGTAGTCCAACGCTCTACCCACTAGATCACCGTGACCCACATATATATATATATATATAATACGAGTACAAATTTAATTATAAACACATACTCGTATATAATATAAATGCGGTAAAATGGCAATAAATTACACAGCAAAACGGTGCATATTTGACCCAAATCGGACAATCCGAAACATCTTAAATAAAGTTTTGAATTTCACGCATGTATTTATATACAGGCCTGTATATGCCTGTATGTGTGTGTTTATATATACATATAGATACATTCGCGGGTCGCGGTGGTCTAGTGGGTAGAGCGTTGGACTACTGACCGGAGGGTCCCGGGTTCGATTCCCGGGCAAGGCACTTTGGGCACCTGCAGCTTCACCCAAGCTAGTTTATTTTTCGGGTACCAGGTCTTCCTGGGAAACCATAACCGGCACAGGGAAAGGAATTGGCCCCCCTTGGTACACGGGTGAGCTCTACCATCACCTACTAAACCGACCTTCGGGTTGATTACTGTGTTTATGGTTTTTTTTTATAGATACATTCATGTATAAGAATGTATGTTTTCTCTATAACATGTTATGTCTCTGGCATGCTTTTGAATTATATATGTTGAAGTATTAAGAGGAAATGCTTATCATGTGTGGTTTTACCAGTATTTCCACGCGGAGAAAATATAAAATATGTCTCACCAATTCTGTTGATAACTCAAGTCGATTTTTTTATTTAAAAACAAAGCGGAAAACGTCTCCGTCAGCGTGCAGTACTATTTCTACTGTCCTGGGGCCATAATTTATTGACGAAGGCTTATATAATCAACGATTGATAGTTAATTCTAGTAAGCGTCATACTGTTGCTTCCGTCTGTTAAAATAAAAACAGCCATAAGCATCGACAATTGAATGCCTCGGTTGTAAAACTGAGATTGTGGGAAGTAGTCATTGATGTACCGTAGCTCCATTATGCTGTATTCCTTCCATCGTACAGGCCACCAATATCAAGTAAATAATATGTACTGTAATTTCTATTTTTTGGACGACCCATTTTGACATAGAGGATGTATTTGCAGTATTTTTACTAGTCATAGAGTTTACATAAGCAGACGCACGAGGTTAGGGCTTGGTACAATCTTTGACAAAAACTACTCCGCCGGAGGGGAAAGCCTGCGGATACATATGTTTTCGCTTCGGCCTGCACTGCGCCGCACTTAAAAACTTCGAAAATAAAGAGAAACTATGCTTTCCGAGATGGAGAGACGGAGCTGCGAGCTTTTAGGGGCGATAATTCCATCGCAAACAAAAGAGGGTGAGAGGGAGCGGCGGACTCAAAAGAGCCACGGCAAGCGCGACGCCGATAAAATGGAGAAAAGCGCGATATCGGTCGCTCAGCTCCTCCGACGAGTCCATCGAAGGGAGTCGCGGGCGCTGGAAAGGACGAGGTGGTTGGTCTCCATCCCGTTCGGAGGGCCCTTCGGAAGCCGATGCACTCACTCACTCACACACGCACGCACGCGCACTGCTCGAGGAATGCTTCAGGTGCGCTTTCATGCACCTTCTTCTGCATCGCCGCACACCCCGTTTTTCTTGTCTCCGGGAACCCCGGGTGGGAACATCATCATGATAGCCTGTACGTCACGGAGAAGGTGTGTGGCAGGGCTTGTATCCACACCAGACATGTACAGCACACGAACAGACAAAGCAACGCACCATTCGTGAGGCCCAACTGTAGGATAATAAATTTCGGCATTCAATGAACTAGTAAACACTTATAGGGCTCAAAATAAAAATGAACAATGTGCCCCCTCCATTTTAAGTAACCTCATGCATTAAGAACCTTATGCAGAAGAAGAAGAAGAATAAGTTTAATAAACCTCATGCATTTTAAGTAACCTCATGCATACATGTTTGTTGTTGAATATATCCGCCACTACTTTAAATATATGAGCACGCATATTTGCGTTTACATAAGCTCATATAAACAGAAATTCATCCATGCATAGTCATGAAATAAACTATAACCACACAGGCATACCTATACACACACACACACACATAAAATCGATAAACACCGTAATCAGCCATAAGGTCGGTTTGGTAGGTGATTGTAGTTGTTCACCTTATGCGGCGTGTGAAGTTCCAACATCTGGGTAAAAAGAGGGGTCAGTTCCTTTCCCTGTGCCGGTCATGTTTTTCCAGGAAGATCTGGTACCCGAAAAATCACATAGCTTGGGTGGAGCCGATGGTGCCCAGAGAGGATTGCCAGGGAATCGAACCCGGGCACTCCATTTCGCCATGGCCCAACTCTAACCCTGGACTATGGCGACCCTTACACATACGCACACACACACACACACACATATATATTCATTCACATAGTAATAGAGATAAGGAAAAATTTATCCCCTTAACCTTATCACCACTTTCTTCCCCGGAACCCACATTAAGCATATAATCCGTGAACTCTTCCCAGTTATTAGCAATAGTAAATCCACATCACCTTTATTCCCACATTGTCCCTCCGTTTCATTTAAACGCCCGTCAAACTTGCGAGACCTCTTCAAGTCAAAAAACCATCTACGAGCACCCCTGTCTCTTCCCCGCCCCTGTCTGCACCATGCAACCGCCCACGCTGTAAATGCTGCCATCTTCTAAGACCCTCCACGTCCCTTATTACCAACTCCCAACCCATAGTCACCTGCACCTCTAAAAACATTATATATCGCCTCTCCTGTAACTTCTGCCCTGCCTTTTACGTGGGTGAATGCACGACCACCCTTTCCCTCCGAATGAATAACCACCGCTATTCCACCAAATCTCCCACTTTCCTTAATTATCCCATTCCTCCTCACACAGCTTCCCACAATCAGTCTTTTGATGACTGCTTCTCCGTTTCGGTGATTGAATCCCTTCCCAATTCCGCTAGCAGCATAGAGGTAGGAACCCGCGAGATGGCACATATCTGGGTGCTCCAGTCTTTCAAACCCCCCGGACTGAACCAAGCCCACTGATTACATCCAATGCTGCCTACATTTCCCCTCCCCCACCTTGTCCACTTCCTATTGGTCCCATACCTCTCCTCCCTTCAACCTTCTCCTGCACATGTCCTCTCCGCTCTTCCCCGACAACGCCATTCTGATGACGACGGCCGGGCCGTCCAAATGTCAATATATATATATATATATATATATATATATATATATATATATACACACACATATAGAAACACCTTATACAAATGTCCTCGTCTGCCAACACAGGTCACGAGTTCGACTCCCGCTTAGGTGGGTTTTCGTCTACAAAGGGTTTGCGTGTTTGTAAATGCCTTTCATGTATGGATGTATAGGGGTTAGGTGGAAGAAGGGACTATAAACTCTCAATATCGCCCTATTCAGGTTGTTAAATAAACAAATCATGGCTATATTTAATTCCTAATTGATCTGAGTAGCATCTGTTAATATCTCTAATTGTTATCGGAGAAAAACGATATCTATCTGTAGTATCTCTCTCTCTCTCTTTTCTTGAATCACATCTTCCATATTAAAATTGGAATATTTTAAATGTCGGGAAAGGTCAGATCAGGAGAGGGCAATGAGCCGTGAGCTATGTGTTTTGATGGCAGATGAACGAATGACAGCGAGCGTCGGTCTGTCGCTCGTCACCGCAACTTCCGTCGGCGACCTCCGCCCTGATTGGCTGCGCTGTATGCGGCCTCGCTAAAACACGGATTCATGAGAACGTGGCTCGCTGCGGCGGCAGCGCTGACCCCGGCCGGGGCCCCCTCCCTTCGATCCTTGGCTCCCTGCCCGCCCGCGGGGGGGGGTGGGAGGGGGCGGAAGGCGACACCTGGGGCACCACCCCGTGGTTCCCCCCCATTTCACCTCCCGCGACTTTCGCCACCAGTCCACGAGCGGGCGAAGGGAACTTATTATTCAATGGGGTGTGACCGAAGGCTTCAAAGTGCTCTAACGAACGGCACAAATAAAATTTGTCAAAAGATAATTTCCTCAAATTCCAGGAATTCCCCTCGTGGCGTTATTACTTTGGCAAATCACCGAGGGAGGGCGGAGGGGGGTGGGGATTTGAGGCAAAGCGTTCCCGTAGCGATTTGTTTGCTTCCTGCTCCCCCCCTCTCGGGTTTGTGTTTAAGTGGGATCGTAAAGAAAAGGATATTTTCGCCAGGAAAGTAACGGCTTTTCGATTCTAGCGCTAAGAGACGTCTTATTGACTGCCCTTAATCTTTGAAAAGCACAGACATGAGCACGCTTCAATTGAGAAATGTAAATTACTTATTTATTACAGCAATTCTTAAAGTGAACGAGAATATTTTCATAAAATTTAATCAGTCAGACCTAAAATATTATTTAATTATATTGAACAAATACGAACCTATTGGTAGGTTTTTGAATAAAAACCTTCAAAAAAAAGTTAAATGAATTATATTATGAAAAAAATGATGAGATCATTGAAAATATATTATATAGAATAGAATCATTTTGTAACGTACATCATCCTTATGTAACCTTTCTCCTGATAATTTAAGGTTATTATTATGTGTAGGAATGCCTATTTATTAATTGTTTTTTTTAAGTTAAGGTTAAAGTTATCGTCCACTTCAGTCCTCTGTTATTGACTCTTGATTTAAAAGCCTATCTCCTGTTTCATTTCTTTTAAAGAGGGGGAGAGTTTCATTTAGGGTCCTTAGAGGAAATCATGGATTCTTTCAAAACAAACAAAGAGATATGTTAATTGAAATTAGCATGGAGAATGATTCTCGAAAGCTTGCGGAACTTTTGTTTATATTGCTTGAAACAAAGGTGCGTAAGATGACAGTCTCCGGAAAACATGTTTAAGGAGCACATGTTACCTGTAATAGTCCGTGCATACCTGAGTGCGCATTCACTGACGTGTTTATCTGAAATTCCTTAAATTTTGTAACTGTAAGGAATTGTGCGCCTTCAGCTTCAGCGGGGGGGGGGACATTTTCTTTCGTTAAAATATCCTCCCTATTCTCCACTCCGTTTGCAAATATTGGTCACCCAACCGATTCTTCTCGAGGGTATAGGATACATTTTTGGAATTTCTGGAATCCAAGGTATTCCCGTCACTTTGGACGATGGCGTGGTCGACCTGTTAAAAGTCAAATCACACGAAATCTCCAAATTGCAGGATTGTATAATTTTTTCCCGGGAGAGAGTGAGAGGGAAAAGACGGGGATTACCAGAGAGGGCCCGTCAAAGCTAAGGGCGGGCGGTGCGTGTAACTGGGACCGTAATCTGATTAGCGTCCAATAACACGGATTGCCTGCGAGTGGACCCCAATTTAAAGAACAGGCCTGGTTAGTGGGAGCGGGGGGGGGGCGGAGGAGGCAGTACTTCGCGCTCCAGGGCCCGATCGCCGCCCGTGGGGGAGGGGACCCCTAGGCATCGCCGTGTGGCGAAGAAGACGGATGAGAGGAGAACCCCCGACACATTCCGGACGTACGGAGGGAAGAGAGGGGGCGTGGGGGGTGGGGTGGGGTACAGTGGCGTCTATTTTGAGCGACGCACCCAAATTGCGGGTTCGTGAGCAAATTGGCTGACTCCAGTCCGTCGTCCCTTTACGGGGTGCGATTATTGCTTTCACTTTTCGCCCCGGACGCCCTTGGGGGGGTGAGGCGAGACATGAATAGGGTCGGGGGTAATCGCCGAGGGAGCAGAGCCTGCAGGGGCGGAGGAGGGTGGAAGAGGATCCGAAGAGATGGTGCTGAGGAGGCGGGGGCAGACGGGAGAGGAGAGGGTGGCCGGCCGAATGAGCAGGACTGGAGTGCGGAGGAGGGATATGAGATAGGGGCACGATTAGCACCGCCGAGACATGGGTGAAATTCAAACGCAAAAGTTAAGATATATATATATATATATATATATATATATATATATATACGTGCGTTTGTGTGTGGGTATATATATAAACTCATATACATATTCACTCCACAAAAAAGGAGATAAAACTGACACAAACAATTTTAGAGGTACGAGTATTTCCCTACTCCCAGTAACATATAAGATACTATCTAAAGCGTTATTAAATAAAGTAGAGGAACAAGTTGGACACAGCATAGGAGAATACCAAGCCGGGTTTAGAAAGGGAAGATCATGTGCAGAACCAATTTATGACCTAAAGACCATATTAAGGATTAGAACTATGCAGAATAAGATCACAGTTGTCACCAATGTGGACTTTAAGAAAGCGTATGACTCCATAGACCGACAAACGCCATTTCTACTTTTAATGAATTAGGCGTAGACCTCAACCCCAGGAGACTAATAGAACAAACACTAGGTACCACATCCAGAATAAAATCTTAGGAGAACTTTCTGAACCAATTGAAGTCAGGACAGGGGTTCGACAGGGTGATGGACTCTCACCAATACTATTCAATTTCGTACTTGACATGATAATGAAAAAATGGGAAAACACTTTACAAGAGAGAAGAGTGAAAGGGATTAACATGGGGAAAGGGAAAGGAAGATTTGAAATGAAATGCCTAGCCTTTGCCGACGACATATCCTTGATGACACAAAACATTACAGACGCAAGAGTCATGCTGGAAACATTACACGAAATATCGGAAAAAAACAGGACTGAATGATCTCCTATGAGAAGACAGAATATGTAGAACTCGGACACAAAGGGAGAAATACATGAAAGCAAAGTATGGAAGAATCAGGAGAGTTGATAAATTTAAATATCTAGGAGAATATATTCAACCGAACGGATTGGACAACACAACAAACAAAGAACGAATAAAAAAACTGCAACTGGCTTACAGAATTACACAAAATCATGACAATAAAAGAACAATATCCATCCAAGCCAAAATCAGGCATTACATCACAGTCATTAAACCCGAAGCTACATATATGGATCGGAATGCCTAACGATGTAGAAGACAGGGGACCTGCGAGAACTGAAGAGGAAAGGAAGAAATATTTTGAGGAAAATCCTAGGACCATTGAAAAACACAGAAAATATTTGGATTAGGAGAAAAAAATAGGATCTATATAGGACTACCGAGAAAGTCACAGATACGATGAGAAAAAGAAAATTGAAATTCTATGGACAACTAAAGCGATTGGATGAAAATAAATTAACAAAAAATATTCAACTATATTTCAAAATTAAAACACAACAGGATGGTTAGAGGAGGCCAGGAGGGAAGCCGGAAATATTGGAAAAACGGAGGAAGTGGTTCACAGCAGGGAGAGGTGCAGGAAACTAATAGACAACACAAGATTTACTGAAGACCAACCAACACAAAAAACAAAGAGTGTGTGGACCGAAGAACAACGACGAACAGTAGGGGAGAAAATGAGGAAGTCCTGGGAAGAAAGAAAGAAGAAAAACCAGAAGTCTTGAGGTCACTGCGGACCGTAGTTGGCCAAACTAATATATATATATAGTAACACACAGCACGAGAACACATAAAAAGAACACTCACAATATTATCTTGATAATTTCGACGGACTTGAGCTCCGTCTTCTTCGGAAGATAAGATATGTCTCAACTCATATCTTCCGAAAAAGACGGAGCCGAAGTCCGTCGAAATTATCAAGATAATATTGTGAGTGTTCTTTTTATGTGTTCTCGTGCTGTGTGTTACTGTCTAAGTTTTTTACTCAACACTTCCGTGTTACTTCGAAGAAATCATATATATATATATATATATATACACATATATACATATATATATATATATACACACACATATATATATATATACATAATATACGATATCGTATATCATCATCAGTGTTTCAATCCTAGGATTGGTTTACTGTAGCCCTCCATTCCACCCTATTTACTGTCAATTCACCCTATCCTTGATACCTTTTCTGCTTTACGTCCTTCTTAATTTGTCCTATGTACATGTCTCTTGGTCTTCCTCGTGTCATCTTTCCTTCTATTATAATCCTAATCAATCCATTGTGCCTCTATGTGTGTCCAATCCATCTATTTCTTCTTTGCCGTAGAGTTCTCCATATGGTCCTTTCCTCTTCTGCTCTTCTATATGCTTCCTCGTTCCTTATTTTGTCTGTCCATTTAATCTTCAGCATTCTACCCCAGCACCATGTTTCAAAGGCTTCTATTGTTCGCTGGTCCACTTTTCCAATGTTCCAAGTCTCGAAACCATAGAGCTTCACACGAAAGTCTTGACGAATTTTTTGTTGTTTCCAGCTTTTGGCTCTTAACTGAACATAGTAATTGCCTCTTCTTCATGAATGCGTTTTTATCTTGGGCTATTCTTTGCTTGATGTCGGTCGAACTTCTTCCATCCCATGCTATGCTGCTGCCCAAGTAGATGAAGGATTCCACTTGCTCTATTTTCACCCCTCGAATTGTGTTATCTGCATTCAGATTCTCTCTTCACACACAAGGATTTGAGTTTTCTTCTCGCTGACATTATATTCCCCCAGTACTTCATCCAGAGCACTTAGAGTTCCCTCCAGATCCTCTCGCGTTTCCGCCACTGCTGCGATGTCGTCTCCAAACCGGAGCATGTTGATTTCTTCTCCATTTCCTTTGACTCGTTTGATACCCATTCCTTGTGTTTCTTTTATTGCCTCTTCCAACCATACGTTGTTTATTGCTGGCGAGAGGTTGCATCTTTGTTTACATTGGCTTCTATTTACATTCTCTTTTGGCTTGGCTTGTTTTACGTTCTCTTTTGTTTACATTGGCTTCTATTTTTCCTCTATTTTTGGTTCGCATTGTTGTTACCTCGCAATAGTCCAGGGGGGAGAGCATTGGACTACTGACCGAAGGGCACGGGTTCGATTCCCTCGCAAACATCCCTGGGAACCTGCAACTCTACCAATACTATGTAATTTTTCGGGTACCAGATCTTCCTGGGAAACCATAACCGGCACAGGGAAAGGAAACTGACCCCCCTAACCTGATGTGTGAATTTCACACGCCGTCGGGCTTGGTACTGGATGAACTTTTACAGTTTTGATATTAATTTCTGAATAAGTTACCAATTTTATCACAATTCAATTTTTGTGCCAACGTTATGACATAATATTACTTTAATCATAATTGCACCTATTAAACGTATAATATTTGGTTTTTGGGTGGCTGAGGAAATAGTTCTTAATTTTTGCAGGATGCCTTTTAAATGGTATTTCTTCCAAGAGAGATAATGGTAGTCGGTACCTAGCGAAGTATATAGCGGCGTCTCTGCCATTCATTGTTTATATATCCGCAGAATTAGAAAAATTGATATAGATGTAGTTGTTATTTATTTTATGTGAAATATTACAAATTAAATTTGTGATGTTTCCTTTCACATTACGAAAATTAACTTGCTTTATAATGTTAATGTCATGAACATTTATTGGCGATTCGCAGTTAATGCGACCCACGATTCAAGGGGTCACCGCTATCCAAAGTTTCAATTCCAACCTCGTCATTTTAAACGATGCGGCCCATTTTTATTATTGTAGGAGATATGTGTGTGGAGACTAGTTGAAGTCCAGTGTTCATGGATACTTTGATTTCTTTTCAACATAGCAAATTTTAATTGCATATATCTAACACCGCTATGAAATTTCCACTTTTCACCAATATTCATCGATTGCCATTCCCAAATCTAGAACCGATTTGAAAGTTTGTTATAATTTTACAATATTAATTTTGGAATTTTTACCATTCAAGTCAACATCATAGTACGCCAACGATAATTGCTGTTGTTTTCAGCTGGTTTGTACAAAGTTTATTATCGGTGAGTTATGCGAATGTGTTTTCTTTTTAGCTTCTGCATTTTTTTCTTTCCCAATTTTTCCCGTATCAGTGTCATATATCTCGTCTTTACCAAGTAATGTTTCGTAAGATCTTCGGAGAGTAGAGATACAGTTATGCAGTAGGCTTGAGGAGAATATGACAGCGTCTCCTCTCATGAATCAGGTCGCTCATTCTGATGGACAGGATTGTGTTGGAGGATGAAAAGCAAAGAGATTCTCGAGTGATAACTTCTGCTAATGCAATGCAGAAGGAGCAGCCCGTAAGAATTAAAACCCTCCTCACTAAAAAGGAATAAGTATTCTAATTGCGCACTGACTCCCCCATCTGCCCTCAATTACGTACTTGACGGATTGCAACCCTTCTCAACCTGTTCATCTGTTCAACTGTTAATAATCATCTCAAGCGCTACCAAGAAAGTTGAGCCGGTTCTCCCTCCGTAGGAGTGACGTCAACATTTAATTGAAGAGTTAAAAATTACATTTCATTGGAGGTTACAGGATTGGTGTAAATCAGTATGTCTCCGACATCAATTACAAACTTTTTTTCTGCCAATGGATGCGTCTTGGTCCGGTTAGTTTCACACCACAGCTGTCTAGATTCTTAATTATATTAGCCTTGAATTAGTTGAATAATTTATCTCGCGTATTTACTCCGCGGGGTGTGATTTAAAAATTGCGCTTACTATTTTTACCTGTTATAAAAAATTAAAGATTGATGGTGAACTTGCACATTTACATGTGATCTCGAGAATGAGCCAGGTATCTTTCGTATTTCTTAACGTGCCCTTCATATCTTAGTGGCTCAAAGGTTTTGCGCTGTTGAAGTTTTCTGCATGCTGTGAAATTTAAATTTTATATTTTTTAATGATTTAATTTTAAAATAATTTAATGATTAATATTCATTTCCAAAAAAGAGCATTTAAAATAAATTTCGACAATATAAAACGAAGCGTAAGTGCCTATTCAAACTCCTCGGATGACAAAATGGCCTTTTCCCTATGCTCTCGAAATTGGAATGTGTAGGAGTTTTTGCAGTTCAATTTCAAACGCTTGAAGCCCAATTTTTCATCGATGTGGGGAAAACTGATCGCCTGATGGTCGTTTTTGAACTACCCCCTATCGCGAGGCCGATAGCTCTCTCTGCCGACAAGTAAGAGACAAGCAGAGGAAACAATACATGGCAATTTGTTCACCCCCCCCCCATGTGAGTTCACCGGCAGTGTGATATGTAGTGGACCTACCGGAAAATCTCGTATACATCCCGTGGTTCCCCTCTTTTCTCTTCTCGACCACCGCTGATCGACTTGTACTTCGGCCCTTTTATCTTAAGGAGCGGGTAGACACCCGTGGTCAAGGAAATTGGTGCAGGGCGTCCGACTTAGTCCTCCTCTGACGAGACGGATTTCTCGGTCTTCAATCCCATCCCACGCCTTCTCTCCCACACGAACGGTGACGGAGGGGGGGAGGGAAAGAGGGGAGCGGTGGGAAAGGCGATCGGTCAGACTTGATGGGAAAAGTGGCAGGAGACTTCAACCGGCGGACGGCCGGCCCCGCAATGCCTGGAGACTCCAGCGGTAGGACGGATGGATAGCCGGCCTCGGTGACCGGGGGCCAGCGGCGGCAACTATTGTTGTTTTGCGAGGGCCGATCGGTGGGGTGGTGAATGGCGGCGCCTTCACTTCACCGGTCACTTCTTACCTTCCGGGAGGGGCGGAAGAGAGTCCTGAGGAGAATGGGGCGGGGAAATGAAGAGGGATGAGGCAGACGAGAGGCCCGAGGAGTGGCGGGCTCCCTCGAGGGTCAAGCGGTTGTGGCCTGCGTGGAAGGACGACGGAGGAGAGGCGCCAGCCACGACAACAGCGCTATAAAAATGACCGCCTGTCAAAAATGCTCGTGTTTTGTGGGTTTAACAGATTGAGTTCTGAGGGCCAATTTTACTTATTCGCTTCCTTTCGGAAATGGCTGTGAAGTGCCTCATACAGCGTGGGACTTTCGAAGAAGTGGGGTACTTGCTTCACTCTAGGTTCCAAAAAGATTAAAGATTTACCTATAGCTTTTTGTAAAGGTCGATTTGGGAAAATATTTGGGCCATCCTCAACCATAGTTTAATATTTGAGAATATTCTGTCTATCCTTCAAGGACATTTGCAATTGAAAGTTGATTGAAGAAAACATAATTTATGCAATATAACAAAGTTTACTTTATATAGATAGGTATACATATACCACAGTTTACTTAGAAAACATAATATACAAATATAACATAGTTTACTTTCTATCGAAACGTTTTTGGACAGATTCGTGGGAGTAAGTCCGGTCAATCCACTGTTAACTGTTATCCTTAAATTCACTCAATATCTTGTACATTGTTTTACTACTTAAAAATAAACTACAAATGAAAAATAATAGCAAAACAATAATTCACCCAATCTACAGTCCAACACTTATTACCCATAGGTAACATTAGTACAAATGTAATATTACTGAATATGAGTTATTATAGCCATTGGAGTTATTCCAATATTACCCATCGATTGGCCGAACCAGGTCGATAAAAACAGTCATAGTGCAGATGTGAGCGTACCTAAGTAATGGAAGGAGGAATGATGGAGCAGTGGCATCAAAGAGAATATCCAATTCGATTCGAATGGGAGACCATGCAAAATATTGTATTGCTATTCACAATTCGAAATATTAAAATGATTTTCTTCTCAGTTTTCTAAGATGGAAATGAAATGTTTAAAAATTGACAATTCAATTACAAATTACACAAAAATACGAATTGAGGTATGGCCACCTTATAAAGTGATGATATATATTGGTGCTACGATACGTTGTTTTACAGTGCATCTGATTTAAACTTTTTGAAAGCACCATCTTCTTAATCCTGATCTAGAAGAAATTTTCATTTCGCTGCAATCCATAATTTGCCTATGATTAATAATCAACTTTAGCCGAAGGTAATTTTAATTAATCGTGATATTCCGCCATATCACGCCTGAAACGTCTCTTTTTAACCGAAGGTAATTTGCTTATTGTTCTATTCTCAAGACAAATATTTATAAAAGTTTCGTTGCGTCTATTCACATTTCTCCTAATTTAATGCCCAGATGTGGTTGGGAGAGATTGGGGGGGGGAGGAAACGGCTGAAGGACGGAAAACCTTAAAGATTACGCCCTTTATTAAGCATAAAACAGTCGTTTGGCGACTTATCAATTCACCCCTTTTTTCATTACGCACTAGAACAAAATGTATACTGTAATGTATACAGATTTTCGTAAGGCTGAGTAAGACTTGCATTGAAATACTTAGGCTTTGCGGATCCCTTTTATTCCAGCTAGTAGGTTCACACATGACATTCATATAATAAAAAGGTCAAAATAGTACCATTATTCAATAAGTAAATAGGTTAAGGTATTTTCATGCTTCACTTCATGGAATGACTTCATGTCCATATTACTACAAGCTCTTACAATATGGACAGGTTAATTTATTATGTGCATATTCAATTAATAAAATTCTTGAGTTTAATTTTTACGGCGAGGAGTTTTTGAATGTGTTTCGATAAAACCGACCCAACATCCCAAAAGCCGTTATAAACTAAGTTTGATTCGTCTAACGATTCATTGATATTGATTTCCCACTTAATTTATTTTTTATTCTGGTTTACCTTATGGCCACCCCAGTGGGATCAGACGCCTTTGCAGCCGCCTGACAAAGGAACAGACGATGCGTGGACTAGCTTTCGTCTGCCTCCTAAACTTCGACTTATTGAGAATGGGTGACCCTAGATGACGCTTGCAGCTTCCAGAAACTGGCTCGTAATGTTGTATTTATCAGGAAAATTGTGTGGGGTCAAGAATTAAAAAAATACCTTTACAACCGCAAAAAAATCCTCATTTTTAGAAATATTTCGAATTTATAACAAACTAGCATAGAAAGAAGCACTAAGTTTCTAGTATATTTGTAGTTATTTTCAGTATGTTTCAATTACTTTCTGCTAAAAGAATTAATTCTAACAGTTAATATGTGCCAGTTTTTAAAGACAAAGAATTCGGTTGGAACTTCGGAGAAGTTTCTCACCTAGCAAACATTTACATAGCCTAAAACGGTATCCCTTGAATCCATATTGGAATTGCGACTTGAAAATTTTTATTCCGGGACTTACTACAATAACATTTCTTTCCGGGATTGGGATTGGAATATCGCGGGGAAATGCGGATATTTCCCACCTCCCGAGATTTGCACTGTATCCCTGGAATGATTCATGGGCATACTTAAGTAGCAATAACGCATATGGAATTTTTCCATTGATATCAGTATAATCCACTCATAACGCGGGTAGTCCTGAGCGGAAGATATCACCATCAGTCGGTTGAGTAAAGGGTATACTGCCCCGTAAACTATTCCTATCCCATGCCGGAAGATAAAATGCTTCCCTGTCATCCCTCATATGAGTGGGGGAAATTATTTGATGTGTAACATAGTGTCGGTTCCGTGAAGTTCGAATCATCAAAATTCACAGTGGTGGCGCAAAGTGTAGGCGATCTTGGCGGACTATATTTATATACGTTCGTGTCTATTTCGAAAACTCCGTTTTCAAAATAGACACGAACTTAGTGCTACAAATAAATAGTATTACAGGGCAACAGATAAATATCTCATCACTTTCTACCATGACGCATGATTGAGACTTCTGAATCATTTCCTCCAGTTTCTAACCCATTTTCACGAATTGGGCAGTACAAACGAGATTGATATTGAGTTGAGAGTCCCTATTAAACATTTACAAATAAATACATTAAATGTAGGATTTTGATAGAGTGTAATTGACATTGTTTAATTAGAAGTAATTACGAGACGAACCCCTGATGAGAAAAGTAATCGAATCGAGTTTTGAAATGTTTCTTTTCTTCGTCGAATTCTTATCTTTATCAAGTGTTTGCCAGTGCTTATACAATTCTTTAAATGTCACTTTATGGTTACGAATTGAAAAGATTCCCTTCTTCTATTTCCCAATTTGAGAATAAGGAAAGACGAAGGAGGACCCACGAACGCAGCCCTTCGCCACAGTCGACCTGGGCCTGCACAGAATGATACGGATTATCCTTTATATTTTTCTCACTCGAAAATAAGTAAAGTCGCACGTTCATTTGTAAAAAGAAATGAATTTTTACTTCCGACCAATTTCCACGAATGTGGGTCGTCGTGAAAGGCAAAGTCACGGAAGGAGAAAATCAGGAACGCGTCCTAAAAATTAATAAAAAATCTTTTTTGTGTGTTCATGATCTTTCTCCACAAAAAAATACGGTTTTAGAACTTTGACGGATTTATCAAAGAAAATTTGCTCATTTAGACACTATAAATTATGTGGCTTTGTTTGATGTGGAAAAATCAACTTCACCTTAAATGGCAATGCATGTCCATTTCTCGTCCCCTCTCTTTTTTATGCTCCGAAGTAATTCCAGTACTACTGCATCCCTACGTGAACCCGAGATCAAATTGATAGTATGAGTATTTGACATGAATATAAACATGTATATGTGAATATATCTGGCCACGTCCTTCTTATTGGAAAATACATCATAGCTAAACTGCCTCTACCTGTCTTAAATTCCTATTACCTCTGAGGGATTTTCTTAGCAGGATTTTTTCCCTCATTTAGGTTATTTGATATCCACTCGGTCTGATTGATAGCTGCTAAGAAATCTTATACGAGCGTCTCGTATGTGTGCGTTTCCAACTTGACTTTTGACTTTTACATAGATAAGATGCATTGGGAGTGTTTAAGGAGAGCACTTTGCGTATCGGTGGCTAAGTAATCATATTAGACGTAAGGTTGTAATCGGTGTTGAGTTGGCGTTCACAAATGTCCCTTGCTGTCGAAACGCTGTTCAAATCCTTAAATCCAAGTTATATCTTACAGCGTCATGTGAGATTTGTTTTTATCAATTCATTTGAAAACGCAGTTCCTTCGAGGATTGTTTTTATTTCGAGAGCTAATCCCCTCAGGAATTCAACGCCGCCTACTCTATCTAGAATAGGGTGCAAAATTCTCTTCTTTACCCTGTCCTTTTTGGTGGGTGGAGGGTACTAGGAGATGAGTCCCCTCAAATCGATATGGCAAAAATTAAAAGAGAGTCAAGGACGTATGAAGGACTGAAGTCAAGATATCATAAAAACCACCATCGCACCACTAACAACAAGTTTGTCTCAAACGTAATTACAACTAACTCAGTGAACATGGGACAAATAAGCTTAAGGCAGCATTATGACAATTAGTTGGTGCTATTAGTAATAATTACGGGGCATTTTTTATTAGTATTGAATTCTGATGTCTGTTGTCTAGAAAAAGAATGGCTAAAGTGTTTTAACAGCTCAATTTTTTACGAATTTCGTTTTTTTCACCAATGCTGTATATTTTCGCGAACAGCCCGACATACATTCCGAAAATCGAAAATTTGGTGGATGTTGTGGCTATTGTTTTCACGGCTGATTCGACTTAACCACGGATCTTTCTACCATTTCCAGTGTAAGAATCTTATGAATATATTTGTTTTTTTCAATTCATTGATATAATCGAAACAAATGTATTATATACAATAGGTTTTTGTAGTTCGTTTGAGGGCTAAATAACAGCAATTAAATGGTCTGAGTAAAGACCACAAAATCTTCAACCCTACATATTTAATGTGATGAGAGTTCCTCATTCTTTCTAAGATTAAACTGTGTCTCTAGCGGAAGAGAAAAGAGAAGAATTACTATGAGAAGAGAAAAATGTTGCTTTATATTATATGCGGAAATTTAGTGAGATACAAGAAATCAAGCTTCAAAAAGTGATGCGGAAGTGACTTAAATCTTTCAAAATAAATCTCCACCCTCGGCAAGTTAAAATAAAAAATCTGCACGTGTCTACGAAATAATAGGTTCCACGGATATTTTGAGAAACGCTCAAGAACTATAAAAATATTTTTTTAAGTATCCGAACGATTACCGCGAAAAATTCAGCTGTAGTTTGCGATGGTCACTCAGCGAGCGGACATTGCAATTCGCCATTTTCCCGTGGGAATTTCGGGTGGGAGGGGCTATCGCCTGGAAGGCGGCGGATTCGGATTTCCGGGAGGCCGCCCTTCCTATTGCTTGAGGGCCTCGACACTCCTCCGGCGTGGTAGGATGAGGAGACGGCGCCAATCCCTCAAACGATCGCCCCTGCCGACCGGCCCTCACTCCCGCGCCAATTTCGGCGAACGCGCCCTCCGCGACTCGGCGCCGGGATCGATAAATCACGCGTCCCTTCGCCCGAGGCCGTTCCCGGGAGGCCGGCCGAAGGAATCAATTCATTACTCTCGGGCCGAGGAGGAGACAGGTCTCCTCTCTCGACGGCGGCGACCCTCCGCGCTCCTTGGAGGAAACAAATGAACGCGACTTCACTCACGTGTTTGTTTCTTCCTTTCATTGCTCTGCACCTCGTTTGAAATCCATTCCCACGCCGCAACTTCAAACCTCCGACAGACTGCTCTCCCGTCAAAGGCGCACCGCCGCTTTACCTCCTCGCTTTGTTTTTTCGCGCTTTTTGAGATCCAATCTCGATTTTGGAGAACATAATTCCCTTGCGCTACTTCTTTTTACAATGAAAGACCTATCTTCAATCCTCAAAAATCATTGCAGTGATTTATGTTTTACACGACCTATGTTTTCCGTGAGAATCAAATAAAAGGATGTATAGAAATTACGATAAGTTGGAAAAAAAACCATTACGCTCGAGATTAATCATACTCTATAGCGTATATGAAACAAAAGAAAAAAATTATCAATGGGAGTATTATGATTATATGTGGAAATTTTGTTAGAGAATTAAAACAGGAGACAGAAAGTCAAATATTTCCTGAAATTGGAGCAATCGCCACACTCCCTGTGCCGGGCAGTGGGTCCCGTCAGATTTTATCAGAATTTTTTTCCCTAAATCTGCTCTGAGTGGAACAGAAATTGGAGGTTATTCCGAGTTGAAGTGCTCAATTGAATTGGTAGGATGTCACTCCAAGTACGTAGTTGTTAGGGAGTGTTAGTCATTTACTCGATTCTCCAGCTTCTGTTTGGCAAACATAACTAAAGCATAGCATAACTTAGCATAAACATAACAGAACAGTGGAAGGATTCATTGTGCTCTTCACTTAATGAACATGAACTTTAACAAATTGAGCCAGAAACCTTCCAATACATACCCTCCCCCTCCTCTATCCCACTAATAGATTGCTGCACCTGCACTCAACTTACCCCCTCCCCCTTACTCCTCCCCCCACCCTACCCCCCTCCTGGATCCAGGCTGTATAAATTGAAAATTTTTTCATGCACGATACCTGATGATGATGCGCACCATCTAAACCATTGTCTTGTGAAGTATTAAATCTTTATACGCAGGAGCAAAGTTTCTTTCGCTAATTTCATCATTTTATTTTCGTAGGACTAACGTTTTGTCAGCATAGCAAGTTAGCAATTGGAAGATCTGCCATAAAATCCTTGCAATATCAAATCATTTATGGAAAATATCAATTATTTTTACATAAACTGCACATGCCGAATCGAACACTTTTACATCCCTTCTAGCGTTGTGCTATAAACTCATGTAAACTCATAATCATGTAGAAATGACCAAATACACCAGAATAAGAAAATAATTCATTGACTATTTGTGAAACTTTAAAAATGATGATAAATCAAGTTAAATTATTGAAACTATCAATACTGTTACACTTATAAATTTCAGTCACAGAATTGTTTCAGACACAACTCAAAGAGAGTCACCATTCAGCTGTGTATTCACTTTTAATGTAATGGCAGGTGGTCTCGTTTACGAAAACTGCATTCCTTAATGATGCATAGTATTTTTCTTAGATTTTTTTGGGAGGAGAACGTACTTCTTCACCCTGCACATTAAAATACCGTAAATAAGAGGGGAATAAAGCAGTTTACTCCTTGGCGAGTGATTCTTTGATGCCAGTTTGGGCCACGAGTGCTAATTACGGGAAAATTAAAAAAGGAGGCATACGATTTGAGGGAGCGTAGGCGGGTTCCATTCGAGCGGCCGCCTTGAGCCCCGAGGGCCGCTCGGGGACTTCCGAGA
This sequence comes from Hetaerina titia, assembly GCA_037158775.1. Taxonomy (NCBI): domain Eukaryota; kingdom Metazoa; phylum Arthropoda; class Insecta; order Odonata; family Calopterygidae; genus Hetaerina; species Hetaerina titia. Next base: position 102,681,591 of record CM073774.1, on the reverse strand, counting down.
GGAGAGAGCTTGGCCGGAATTGGGAACGCGCACGGGTGCGAGAGCGGGGCGGGAGAGAGAGCGTCCCCTCTCGCGGGAGAAATGCCCCTCCTCCCGCGCACCCACCCCATACGGACGGGTGTGTGTGTTTTATGTGTATATAGCATTCGCGTGATGTATGCACGCTCCGACCGCTGCCGTCCCTCGCGGCGGCGGCTACCGAACAATGGGGGATGACGCGGGGCTTTGGCGTCCGCGGGGCGAAGGACCCGGGCGGTCAACGGAGGGGGCTGGCCGCCGTGTCCGGTGGAGCACGAAGGAGATTTCGGGGGCTTCAGGGGGGGAGGGGGAGGAATGAGAGAGAGGCCATAACGGTAGCCGCAGCCACTCGGATGCTAATAAAGCACCTCCGCCGTCCTCACCGCCCCCCATCCTCTTTCACATACAGATGTGTTCCATCCTTACAGGTCTCCTCCCCCTGACCCCCCCTCTGCGTGCACCGATTGCTGGCCACCGGATGGACGGATGTCAGAGGACAGACGCAGTACGCTTCTCATTTGCCGTGCCAACGAGCAGGACATAAGTTCACAAAAGACGAAATAATTTGATGCAGCTCATTTAGGTTGGGGGTGGTATGTTGAAGAGGGTGATAGGGAGGAAAATGTCAGTAAAACGAGGAAGGGGTGGATATAGAAAAGACGCAATGCAGGGTGGAAGAAAGTACGTGTACGGAATTAAAGATGGGGTTTTTGTAATGTTGGGATGTCAGGTTGTGTTTTCTTAGGAGGCACGAGAGAATCGTCGCCGTACTGCTTGGTGGCTTGTCTCCTTCGAAAAATTAACTTAACCGATGTTTATATACATACTATTGCATTAATCTTTACCCTATTATTTAACCAAATATAACGTTGTACACTTTCATGTTCATAGCAAGTTGAAAATATTTCTCCCAAAAATATATTCTAAGAAACCCATTACTTTGTTTTTCGAATATTATATATTCACGGTTTCCTAGCTTTTTAGATTTTAATGAGTGTGGCTAAAAATCATTTGTACTAAACTACGATTATTAATCGATTAATAGGTCGCCTAACCTTATTTTGCTGACACATATGTGATACTTTGCAGATATAATTAATAAAGTTGGTTACATTTTCAATCTTTGTGTGTAAAGCGTCTGTGAGTAGGTGAGAAGTGAGCGTGATCAATGGTTGCCCTCAAAATAAAATGGTGCATTTAGAGATGTCATCACCCATGACAAGCAGTATACAAAGATCGATTTATATTTCTTAAAGTTGTAACAACTGGGCAAGTGGGCATGTTAATGCTGACTTAACGGACTGATATTGTTAACTGACGCATGATAAGCCCAGTTGTGACTCGTAGAAAACTGTTTCAAGTATTCCCCTCCACTTAGGCAGGCGAGTCTTGCTTAGTTTGGACGTTGAGTGAGTGTAACCCGTGTTGACACTTCGTTTGGATCTAAGTTTCTCCCTGTCATATCTCTGGGACTGCACGTATTTTCAGGGATTTTTAGTAATTTTTTCTCTTTTTCTAATCTTTAAATACCCTTCCTTAACATTCTACCTTTTTGGTGGAATTCGGGGTATTTATGTTTGCGTAGAGAGACACATTATTCTTACGGTAATGGAGTCTCAACTTGAGTCAGTAAGGTTTAAGCATAGTAGCTCAAGTCGGGAACGCTTTCACTATCCTATTGCTACTCGAAGCACGATTCTCCTCCGCAGTACACTTCGCCATCACGGATCTACATTTACACAATACCCCGCAAGGCACCACGAGGGCGAGTGGCAGGGGGGGTGGTTAGGTCACCACCCGTAAATCAGAATGAAATCACATGCAAAACTAACAAATTCATGCCAATTCACACCCTCAGAGATGTATATAATCATGCGAAATCCATATTACCTTAAACACGTGCCGACGCATATACACGTTTGCTGCGAACATACGAATGGACCTGCGAATATACCTTTTGTCTACGCAGCCTTTAATTTCATTCCGATTTGCAAATAAAATGTTTTTCATATTCCTAAAATGACTTCGGTTTCTCACTATTATGATTCGTTATTTTCAGAGGAAAGAACGAGTATTTCCATCTATCTGTACTGGAGTCTATATCCCTTGTATTATCTTTTTGGGGATTGAGATGGCGCGGTGTTTATCGTACTGACTTCCCACCCAGAGGGTCCGGGTTCGAATTTCGGCGGCGGTTGAATATTTTTCAGTGGCATCCCGATCCCTATTTGAGGTACTTTGTGGAGGGCACTTTGAGTTAATACGTCGTCCGTCGGATGGGAAACGGTCCGTTAAGCTTCGGACCCCTTGACGCCTATCGTTAGGAGTAGGCTAATGCCGACGCCGGGTTCCTCTCCACCTTTCCTGTACATTCCTAATGGCGCAAATGACCCAAGCTGTCGGTCACCTCCCTTAAATACCGTGCCGCCCGTCGAAAGGTCACATAATTACAATTTTTCTTTAGCTTCTCTTCACTAGCCGTTAGCTCAAAGCATGTCGCTAAAGTAGTAGTTAAAAATGCTCCAATCTTTTTTTTTCTTCTCCACTAATTCTTTTCGCTAATCTTCTCTATATTACTACTACACTATGCACTACTAATACTTAACTTTGTGCTCTGACCTATCTTAAGAGAGTGGGGGCATAAGGTGTCCTTTAGTGTCATTTTACAACTCGTGTGTTCTAATCCTAGCTAAAGGTCGGATCTTGCGACGCGGCTCCTGGCAGCGCCACGGATCGCACCACGCTGAATTTCATATCGCGAAGCATGATGGTGAGCGGCGATAATACACGCTCTCGTTAACCGTTGCGCGGTGAGCATTAGGATCGGATACCCTTTCGATCCATAGACGCTCTTTCTGGCCGCTAGTGGGGCGAGGATTCAACTCTCCTGAATCTTCACACCCAGTCCGTCCGCCCACCGCTCACCCCCCATAGATGGGACCGAGGGCCGGAGGGACACTCTTTGTGCCCGCTTACGCATTGGCCCTTGCCCTAAAGGATGGCCTTGCCGTTTCCTTCAGTTTAATTTAGTGTTTTGCAAAATGCCCGACGAGTGACGCGTGCGACGCGAGTGAGGTGTGGGGCGCCACTGTGGCCGGAGGGCCACACTGTCTCTTGGGGAGGGGGGCCGAAGAATGCGGACGCGCTGCGGCCCTCCGCTCCGTTGAATCAAGTTCGGAGGAGGGGGGTGGAGGGAGAAGCGTGGGGGGGGGGAATATGCCTTTTAATGTTTAGTGAAAAGGGGAGAGCCGCGAGCAGCCGGGGATTCATTCGCGCTGAGTGTTCTGGGCCTCGGGGGCTGTTCGGCAGAAGTTCCACCCCTTGGCCGACTCGAGTTACCACTTCTCTCGCGCCCCTAACAATCTCCCGAGTGTACTGCGGAAATTATTACAGTCTGCGCCTAAAAATTTCGAAATGTATTAAAAGATTAAGTCTTCGATAGTAAAAATATTACCCAATATTTCGCAAAAGAATTCAAGGCATCCTGTGAAATTCGGGAAGGCGGTACTTGGGGCCAAAGGGTAATGGAGAGAAGTGGTACGGTCCCTCTAATACTGGCATTGCATTTAATGCATGTTTTATTACGTTAGCACAGCAATGTTAGATCAATTGGCGACTTCTCTGTGCTTTGGAGAGGAATGGAAAAAGTAATTACGACAGTTGTCATGGTGCATGGACCGCTCAACAACGCCCTCTGCAATTTCATCACGCCAAGCCAATGTCCATCGCGGAACGCACTCCTCCGCCTCCACGGAATGCACCCCCACCCACCCCTCGACGGCCTGCCAGAAGCTACCTGTGATGTGGTATGTAATGCATTGTGACCTCAAGATGACGCCCGGCGTCGAAACCATGGACAAGCCTTATTAAAACAATCCTTTGGAATTGCCGTGTTTCCATTTCCCTCATAAGAATGTTAGAAGTGTATACTGCCTTTGCAGAAACTTGCATCATCATAAGAATACTATGCAAATGTAACTAAGAAAAATAAAAAAAATATGTCTAATTTCAATTCAGCATCATAGGAATATGTGTGGCTATCATTTTAGATCGTTCAAAAGTGTTGAGGGAAAGAAATGTTTTTCGAACAAAATCTTAGTTTTAGAGATTTGGTTAGAGGCCGCCGATGTTAATTCACAGATCAGTGCCAAAGATTTAATTAATAGGATTTGAATTCCACACTGAGCCGAATGATATGGCGTCCCAAATAAAAGAAGAGTAACGGAAATTTAATTATCATTTCTTGGTTCCCAGAATTTGCGATCACAACAAATTTAAGCTCAAGTACCAGAACAGCGTTATGCCACAGTTCCACTCACATACACATACACGGCACATTGTGCCCTCTCTAGGTATTTTCAATCCGGAGGTACGATAATTGGCCTGACGCATCATCATGCAACGCCAGGAAGGACACCCCTGCACCGACGGATCGCCGTGAAACCCTAAGTCCCCCCCTCCATGCATATTCAGGACGTCAACACTCTTTTATAACCTAGCAATCTGCGTTGTCATATTTTACGAAGCATTCCTTAGGATAGATTATGCGACAAGAAACGTTTGAACCCTGTTTCAAGAAATAAATCCAATCATAAATACTTTTAAATTTTATTTTGCTTTCCGGGCGCCTCTGTTGGTCCGTGCACCTCTTGGGGATCTCGATAAGCCTTTGGCTTGTCATCAGGCTTGTGGCAGGGGCCGAAGCACCAGAGTTGGTACCAATACCCATGGGTCAGACAGGAATCGAACCCTCGATCTTTGTGTTAAAAGGCGAGTGTCTTACTTCCCCTGACTAACTGGACCTGCTTTATGCACATGACGTCATTCCGGTCAGGACATCTCATCAATTCCACCGGGTAGAGGTGAAAATATTCTATTTAATCCTCGCCCGCCAACATAATTTCCCTAGCATTACGGGCCTTCTACCTAAACACGACACCACGTTAGAGCACCCAGCCCCTCTCACTGCAATAGTCGGTCGGAGTCGTAAATCTGCACTTTCTAGTGCCGCGGACGCCGGTGTCGTCCTCCATTCCAAGGGACTCCCGTCCGAGTCCTACTCGGGGAGAGAAAGGGAGATGTCGGGGAAGATAAGGGAAGCATCCGGAGGGCTCCCGAAAGCCTTCCTTTCTCTAGGAAGGGAAGGAACGCGTAGAATCTCCCCTGCGACACGTCGTGTCGGCTCATTTACGGCTCCTAATAGAGCGGTACATCAGCGCTTTTAATGAGTTTCCGAGTGCTTTCATTTCCGTTTTTCCCACCGATGGCACTTCCATCCAGAGGCCTCCTCTCCTAGACCACTTGGAAAGTCGTAAAAACGGGACCGTGGGGAGTGCGGCAAGGGGTCAGACGAACGATGGACGCAAAATCCGGTGGCAACACTTGAGGAGACTTTATCGCAGGGTCGGGATCACGGAACCCCTGGCCCAGGTCTGTGGAAAAAGGCGTCGCGGAATTCGTGGAAAGAGCCTTGTGACCTCTTGTTAGCACCCCCGGGTTATACGCTGTTCGGGGTATCCGAAAAATGCACGCCTCCGTCCCCTTATGGCGCTTAAAAAATTGGAAAGAAAGCTGTCCGATTCCAAAGAAGAGCGGTCGGGGAAAACATTGAAAGCAGCGTGCTGTAATTAAAAGGTGGAAGCTCTTCAAACGAAAGCACCGCTGTCCCACCGGGATACTTTGAATGACTTAGCGCTGACAGATATGGGACTACGAAATGAGGATTTTGGGATGGGATAGCCCACGAGTAATGAAACCGGTAGTTTCTTAGATGTCCTCATCCACCGCGATGTATGATGAGCAAGAAAAAGTGGCCGTCACGCGCCTCGAGCTTGGGGTAGAATGGCCCTGCTCCATCGCATCTCCCCACCCGGCAAGGAATTCCTCAATGAAGTGATGGAAATGGACGTCTCCTTCTAGCCCCGTATCCCCACTTCACCGTATATGCAGAATACTGGTCTCGGATGGTTTGGATATAGACAGGAATAAAAAGTATATGGGAATTACTATATCGTTAACCTTGTTTTATTCTTTGAAACCAAAGAATATAGTATAAATAATTTGTAATCTAAATAACTGAGGGAGTTGCCGCGACAGTAACTTTTAACAGAGTCGTCCGCTGATATGCATGCACTTCAAAATGAAAAAATCAAGGGTTGAGGCGAATATTATTTACTATTTGAAATTACGTCATTTAAATTTTTAATCGTTTCCCGAAAGTACTAAAAGGACTAACCATTTTTAAAACTTGCGAAAATATTGCTAGTAACGATGGAGGAACGAACATTTCCCGATAATTCCATGCAAAGACATGCACAAAAATTTGCTTGAAAGGCACCTTTGTGCAAAGATGAATTCTTGCTTTGTCAAGTCCCAGAGCAATGAACGTGATAAAATTTTTAGGCAGATGGTAAGGCATGATTCGTAATGCACATTTTGTTGTGTGGTGCGGGCAAAGCATTTCCTTGTCATATAAAGGAATTTTATGTCGTGAAAATGGCCTACATAGGAGGGAGGAGGATTTATGGTGTTCTGCCCTAGACGGCTTGTGATAATTCACTCGTATTATTATCTATGACAAACAGATCCCAACCATATGACGCAACAAGCTCGCGAGATTTTAATCCTTGCCCGTCTGGAACATTGTTCCAATTTAATTGATTGGATAATATTTTTCTGATTGCAAAGTTGACCATAATGGTTTCGGGATGAATACTGCGGAATTCCTCTGTGAGAAAGGCAAAGAATGGAATTATTTGAATCCCATATTGCACGTAGCTTATTATTTCCACAACGCGGGTTTGAAAAAAATGTTCAACAGAAAATTTAAAAAAATTGTTGAAACTCCGGTCGTGCCTGAAACACGCAAAACGTTAACAGCGGAGTTGACATATTGTTTTCTTTACCTTCATTAAATTAATTAAAACTTTTTAAAAATGTTATTTTTCAGAATTTAATGGAAGGGAGTTAATTGGGTAAGGGTCCACAAAGACGGTGAAGAAAGAAGATCAATTAGATGTAGGTTGGTACGTGGATCTACTCTCAATCCTTTGTTTGAAAATATTCTAAGGACCAGTAATTGGATCATATTTCATTTAATATTGTATAGCTCACCAGGCCCTGCTTCGAGTCAAGTTCCAAATCTTCTTGGCAGAAATTTGAAGCTCTCCATGGCCTTGCCCGTTGATATTAGGCTGAGAGGTATTTTTTTCTATATTTTCTAAACATGCGAACCACCCGTACAACTGCATCCTTCCAACTGAAGGCAACGGTGAACTTCTGCTTTAGCCCGCTTGTTCGAAAAGTTAGAAATTCTGGTCTACATGCAACGAATTTCTTCCCAAAGCCGATGCTAACGTCTAGGAGCAATATTCATATTGTATTAACATTTATGACATAAAAATCTGTATGCATTAAATATTTTACGGCAGATTGGAAAATGTTTACATGCATACATCACCTTCGCGCTTTTGCCTTTCGGGACGGGCAGAGTGAGGACTGTATACATCCTCGAATAGACAGGAAACTGACTTCTTTATGTTAGTTGTCATCTGAATTTCTACTTATAATGCTATTCTACACGCTATCATTAATACTATTTTTCTATGCTTGTATATTGACATATTTTTCTCTACTGATAGGCTTTATACAGTTCCCTGTGCGTACTTTTCGCTGTATCCTATGCGCACCTTTCACCTCCGCCACATTCATACGTGTTACACACGTGCTCTCCTGTCTCTCGGACTCCTAATATTTCCCACCTTGGCGCGGCACAACTTTTTGCGACCTACTTATCTCTCTCGGGTGCATCCAATCCACATTCTTCCATGCCACTCTTATTCCTCGCTCTATCACTTCTATTTTTCCCACATACACACTTTTGCACCCCTTAGTAACCGACATTTTATATTTAGCCGACATTTTTTATTCTTCTGGCATGCTTAAGGCCTGTTTTAATACTTTCAATAGAAAAATGAATTGTTGACAAAATGTTCTCTTAAAAAATGAGAAAGCCTGTCGCGTAATTCTCATAAAGACCTGTCTAGCGTATTTATTTCAATGATGATATTTTATTCTGTGTCTCACATCAATAACCCCGAGTGATTTTTGTTTGTTTTATTCATACTCCTATCTTTACTAGAAGAGAAAGTACTCTTAAGATTATAACGCTTTCTATGGAGGATTATTGAGAGCTTAAAATCATTTTTGGATAAGTAATCTACTTAAATATATTTGACATGTGTATGTTTTTTTGTTACAAATGTTCCACGTCCATAGTATAACTGTTGTTTTATAAATATTATAAATGAATTCCATAGATATTATCTTGAAATCGCTTTCATTTTTGTTATCGCTTTCAGAAGGATGCATCTCCACGTAGTAAGAAACGCCTTGTAGATTTGCGAAAGTGACGCATCTATCAACTCGTAGAAATATATTCTTATTTTAGTTTGAGTTCATTAATTCCAAAGATTAGGTTGATTTTCAAACAACTGTAGATTTTCGTCGCACACTATTGGTATAAAATACGTTTTATGTACTTCGAAAAAGTCATATAAATCAAAATGAGAAATCATTATTTAGCTGCATGATTTCTATGACTGTTGAACGCGAAGAGATTATGTATAAAACATGTATGTATGTCACATAGGGAAAAAAGGATTATCCCAGGGGATATTCAATAGGTGTTAGCTACCGCTCAGAATATATATTTAATGGGTGGAATACCAATGATAGTCATGAGAAAATTTCATTATTTATTGTTGTTAATTTTCAGATTATATGCAAATATTACGGATAGATTGTGGATATCCAAGTTTAGAGAGCCAGTCAGCCTAGGGGTTACAATCACTGCTCAATCCATTTTAAAATCATTTCAATAAGTATGGGATGAGAATCAAATTAATGAAATCAAAGGTAATGCAGTTATTTGCAAAGGTTGAGTTTTATTAAATCTTCAAAAGATGGTAAAAGCTAGATCAGATAGAGCAGTTCACCTATCTTGGAAGCGTTTTGGACTATAGTGGTTGGGCAATCAGAAGAAGAACTGGTTTAGACAAAGAAGATGTCGCAACGAGGAGGGAGTGAATGACAGGGACGTTAAATCGGGATGTTAAGAAGGGACTCGTCAATACTTGTGCGGCGCAGAAACATGGTCATTGAGGCTGGATTATAAACGTGGATTGGAGATTTTGTAGATGTGAGCATGAACAAAGATTGAGAGGGTGAAGTGGAGAGATAGGCAATCAAACGAGGAAGCACCAGTTATGGCGGGGGTGGAGAGGAGATTTTTGGGAGAAAGGAGGCAGGAAAAATGGATGAAAAGTATAATGATCGGAAGTGGGGTGTTGAAGATTTTGATGGAGGGGAAAAATTTAGTCAAACAAGGAACGGGCAGAAATAGGATATGATAGGCATGTTGGACGTAATTAAGGGACAAAGGAAGTATACGGTTTGAATAAGTATTTCATTGTATAGTCTTGCGGCGTGGGTTGCCTGTTTGTACCCTAATAGTCGAGGATAATAAATGTAAGGGGGTTAAGTTTTTGTCCATCCAAAGCCTACCTTTTATGTCTTTGGTCTTAGATTACCAAATAATAATGCTGTTAGCTAAATTGTTCCACAATTATATTCATTGCCACATCTCAACTCCTTTTCGCATCTTTGTTGTCTTTTAGCCTTCAAAATTATGCCAATGAAATACATCGATATTTATGAAATGTCAATAGGAATTTTTGTTGATCTAATTGTAGGTGAAGTTTAGTAAGTACGACGTAAAATTAGAGCTATTAACCACAATTAAGAGACGAGTTGACACCGGGATAAAAGAGTGAAACATAAAGTTCAACTATGGTATTAAAACGAAAGAAACGCAATCTATATTCTTCTGTTTATCCTTAGCGGAGTAAATGTTTCTCTTTGTCAAGAGCGCTTTTTAGTGTAGGGTGTGAGGTTAACATTAATTTTGAAGCAAATAAAGCATTATTTTGTCGCATTACACTAATGGTACTACTTCTGCCATCATTACTTTAAGAAATTGACGAATTGGCCAGGACTTGAGTTGCACCAATTTAATTGATGTGTCCCTAATTTGTGGATTAAAAAATTTAAAATCTATTGGTGTTTTTAGCACGAACATTATGACGTGAACTTCCTTACATCCTGACAGCCCTTCTTTCCTTACTTGTGCGACATACGACCCTTTTCTCCGTGGAGACATTCCTGATCAAGTTCCTTCAATTGTGCTTCTAAAAATCCATGTTTCAACTAATTGTTCCCAACTAATCCCGTTCACGTATAGTGTGCCCAGGGTTGTATTTTGCTCTTCTAACTCATTGGATACTTCCTCATTTCTAACCATTCCACAATTCAAAAGTAATATCAACTATTTTTCAATTAGTGACGGTTTAAAGTAATTGAGAACAACGCGCGTTCATCTTTTTAATTACGATTTTAATTTAATCTCGTGCACAACTTCTGAAATAACGCAATATTATGTAATTTATTTAGCTGAAATAATAAGATTTTACATTTATTTTATAGTTTAATTTATTTAAAATGTATGTTTCTTAGTTAATTCATGAACTTGCCACTATATTGAAAAAATTCAAAAGAACGAAGTCATTTTTATATTCACTACAATTTTCCTTCTGCACTTCGCAAGTTCACGAATCTCTGTGCACAGTCCATGAATACAGTAATCATCACTAATTGATAGAGACTTCGTTATATATATATGTCCGATATTGAACTCTGCTAGTGACTAAACCCAAATTATAGGACATTGTAAGTTAGCGAAAAATATATTGAGAATAGGCTCTCTAACATTGAAGCTATTTTGTGTTTATCTGGAAGGTCAGATCAGGAGAGACTTTGAGTGACTCCGAAGTTCCTGACTTATGAGTGACTTATTCCTAATGGTTTGACACCGAGGATTCATTAGTGTGTGGTCGTAGCAAGGCGGCGCCACTGACACATCTTTCTCACCCGCCATCCCCATTCCCTCCATCCCCGCCCCCACCCCCGCCACCCCTAACCCCTGCCCACAGCTCGTGCCCCCCGAAACGGCCGGGGTATCGTCATCCGTCCCCCCTTCCATCGGTGCCCTTGCCCTTCCGCTACCTGCTCACCTTTCCGCCGAGGGGGCAGCACCTGCCTCGGCTTTGCCTTCGTCCTCAGGGGGGTGGGACCCACCGTGAGCCAGTCGACCAGCTAACCGGCCTCCCCCTTGGCCCCTTCTATTCATTCGGAGCCGGTTGGGCGGGAGATTTTAATTTCCCATCCATCCGACAGGAGGGTAGTCATTAAAAATCCGCGGTTTCACTTCGCCTGCGTGACGCGAAATACCTCCAATGCATATTAATTCGCTCGTCTCCCCGACCGGGAGGAGATCAAGGATTGGAGGATAGTCGGCCGGTCCACATTCACGGATGGAATGGACCAGCATTCGGCTTCCGAGCCATAACTGCCCGTTGCCCAGCTTAATAAGACGTCTAGTTTCATGGGGAAGTTGAGAAGAAAGCGTATGATTGATTATGATGACTGAGGCTATCCTGTTCTTCCCGAAAAATAACGCCTTCTATGAAAATATACCGTTCCTTCTCCAATCAAGCCCATTCGAATGAGTGTGCTGCTCAGTGTTCTCGTTCTAATGAGTTTTATGATGAGCGCATATCCTGGTAACAATTACCACGGCACATTATTATTGATACAACTGATTACTCCCGATTGTTTCTAAGCTTCTTGATGATAATAGCCTAGAAATGGTTGTGCGAACCTAATTTCAACTTTTCCTGTAGAAAGAGGCCAAAGAGGGGTCGTTAATCACTAACTCGTGACGCATTAGATTGCAGCCTGCATTGTTATTGCAGGCAGATTGTTCACGTATTTCACGCCGCAGGGGCTACCAATGTCCATATGATGTGAATAGTTTCATGAATACTTAGATCAGAGATACTTTAGTGATATTGAATGAAACGTGGTTCAAAATACGGAGACCAGAGTAATAGAGACGTTCTTATAACATTTTCCTCTCATACATAATGTACAAATAGATCCTCAAAGAAATGCATTAAATGAAAACCATTTTCGCCTCCTGCTCTTTTCCCCTTACTATCGTTTGAAAGACCGCATTTGTTGGGTTTGGTATCGTTTGATCCAGGCACATACGGAAGAAATTCAGGCTAAGTTTTATTTGAGCACATTTTTCAGCAGGAGTCAAAAAAATTGCCCCTGACGAAATGAACTAGGCCAGGGTTAACCAGGGGATTATTATTCTGGTCGATGGGAAAATAAGATGAGAGCATGAGGAAACAGAATTAATTGAAGTGGAAAGCGAGTGCAATATTCGCCATGAGACGTAATAATACTACATTCATCCCTTGGGGAAACGCAGAAGCTTCTGTTTTTTTTTCTTATTTTTTAAACGAGTTTTAGCAAAATGAATCAGTTTTCTTATTCTGAATAATGTGTAAATTGTGTTAAAAACACTTTATTTGTAATAACTCTTGTGTCTGATTGAGCACGAACTGTGAGGCCTTTATATCCTCTAAAACTCGTCCACATCCCTCTTCAATTCCTCCAATACCCTTTGAGATAAACTTCCCTAATCGCATCCATTTCCTAAATGGCGAGACCACAGGACTCGCGCACCAATTTTAACAACTACCAACGCAAAACATTTGGTGAATTTTGTCAATAATGGAGGAATTGAGGAAAAACTGTAATGGTGCACAAACGATACATTTACTTTCCCTGATTTGAGAATATGTACCAACGCTATAATCAAGAATTCCCAATTCATTTATTCTTTAAGTACTCATTGGCTCTGGTGAAATACGTACTATCGTACTTAAGTCATTCGAAACGAAATATCTTACTCAAGTTGATGTTATTCGGAAATAAATTGTCTAAACGGTGCGGAAACGTCCTCAGTGGTTACTCGTTTTTTCCATGAAAACTCTCCAAATGTCTTCAAAAATTCTGAAACTCCTTTAGACTTTGAAGAATACCTGTGGATACAAGTTATTTCTTTATTTAGGTGCATCTCTCTGTAGGTAATCATTAAAGATCAATCTAACACCAATGGAAACCAAGAGCATTGAAAATAACTAAACAAAATAACACCGATCGAATTTATTTGGAAATATGTTCTTGGTATCATGAGAAACGTTGAGATTTACAAGCGTCGTAGTCGGCGGAAGCAGTTAAGTGAGTGGCGTTCCTCCTTCGGGCCGCAAAGCGGGACGCGTTCCATAAACCTCGTTCGCGTCAGGGGAAGACCGCGGGATGTATGAAACCGATGCCGTTTCGACGGGGTGCTGCCTCTCACACACCCCCTCGCCCCCTTCCTCCCCCTCGCCCTCCTCCCCCCTCATCACCTCCCCCACTCGCACTCCACTCTGGCGCCGTGGATTTCACGTCGTCCACCCCATGAATGGGAAATCATGAACATTTCTCCAGTAATCCCCCTCTAAAGCTGACTATACGACGTACATCATGCGTACATTTTTGGGGAGACCTTGCCTAGGATCTGAAAAAACTTATCCGCCCCTTAAAAGATAACCTCTTACAAAAATTATTCTCATTATTTACTGCTCAGCCATTTTTTAAGAGTATTGTGAGTTTTAAACCTCATACTGTTGAAAAAATTTCAGTTATCTGAAACATAATAGAACCTCACGTCTTAGATTTGACGAATGTCTCACATTTCGCCTCCCAATTGGGCGTTGGCCTTCTTTTATTCACTGAACTTGATTCGAAATTTAAGTGATCGTAAGTGTCCCAAAATTGGATTTTTTGTGAGAAATCACGTATTGATTACGGTGTGTTTAAAAAAATCATTAGGCTCTGAAAATGAAATATCAAGTTGAAAGTAATCGTCTTCATATATATATATATATATATATATATATATATATATATATATATATATATATATATATACATAAAAGGATAAAAGAATAGAGAGTAAGGCAAATGATTACTTAGGGGATGATCAGTTTGGGTTTAGGAAGGGAAGAGGTACGCGTGATGCCATTGCAGTAATGAGATCACTAGTCGAGAGGAGTACGGAATACAATCAGGGCGTATTTGCCTATTTTGTAGATTTCGAAAAAGCGTTTGATAGAGTGAATTGGGAAAAATTAATGCGTGTATTGCAGAAAATAGGAATGGATTGGAGGGACAGGAGACTGATCCGCAACCTGTACATGTCTCAGACTGCTCAGGTGCGAGTGGGGAACGGAGAGTCCGGATGGGCAGTGTTAGGAAGAGGTGTAAGGCAGGGTTGCCCATTGTCACCGGTACTGTTCAACGTATATGTAGAGGAAATGAATAAAGAGGCATGGGAAGAACTGGAGGTAGGAATGAAAGTCGGAGGGGAATTCGTAAAATCGGTTAGGTTTGCTGATGACCAAGCATTAGTCGCTCAGTCACCCAAGGGGTTGCAAGCATTGCTGAGTGAATTGGAGGTCCAGTGCGATAAATATGGGTGTCCACGAGGGTGGCCACTTCGGAGCCGAGTCCCACGTCAGCGGTGCCAGCCTTGCCTTTGCCCACCATTGATGATCATTTCTCTTTTGATAATAAATGAAAAGTCTGAAAACAATACCGCCTTTTAATGATTTCATTTAAGAAGAGCGTTTACCAATAAGTAGTTAACTAATAAATAGATATGAATTTGACGTCTACGCTGATGATAAATGGGTGTGTTCGAAAAGAGTTTATATTTTTCATGCATATATATATATGGAAAAATGTAAACACAGAGTTAGGCAAAATGAAGTAAAAAGAGTTAAACAATAAATTGAGAAGGGCCACAAATAGAGCAAAAGAAGAATGGTGGAAAACGCAATGCGAGGATATGGAAAGTTTACAGAAGAAGGGTGAAATTGGTGCTCTATACAGCAAGGTTAAGTTATTATCGGGAAGTAAGAAGGCAAGATCTGTGCTAACAGTTAAAGATAAATGGGTAAGATAATAGTTGAACCAGGAAAAATCCAAGAGAGATGGAAGGAATATATAGAAACACTGTATGGTAAAGAACTTAGGCCGACAAGATTAGACATAGAAAAGGAACATGACGTAGAAGAAGATAGCTTAGGTCCAGGCATACTCGACGATGAAATAGAAAGGGCATTAAAGGAGATGAAAGCATATAAGGCTGTGGGGGTGGACAATATTCCTGTAGAAATGTTGAAATGGTTAGGGAAAGGTGGGAAGAAGGCCATATATGGACTGATTCGTAGTATCTATGAGGAAGGAATCTGGCCGGAAGATTTTGTGAGATCGGTGTTAGTTCCTATTCCAAAAAAGGCAAAGGCTTCGTCATGTGAGGATTACAGAAGAATAAGTTTGATATCCCACGCAGCTAAAGTTATTCTCAGGATCATCAACAAAAGGATAGAGAGTAAGGCAAATGATTACTTAGGGGATGATCAGTTTGGGTTCAGGAAAGGAAGAGGTACGCGTGATGCCATTGCAGTAATGAGATCACTAGTCGAGAGGAATATAGAATACAATCAGGACGTTTTTGCCTGTTTTGTAGATTTCGAAAAAGCGTTTGATAGAGTGAATTGGGAAAAATTAATGCGTGTATTGCAGAAAATAGGAATGGATTGGAGGGACAGGAGACTGATCCGCAACCTGTACATGTCTCAGACTGCTCAGGTGCGAGTGGGGAACGGAGAGTCCGGATGGGCAGTGTTAGGAAGAGGTGTAAGGCAGGGTTGCCCATTGTCACCGGTACTGTTCAACGTATATGTAGAGGAAATGATTAAAGAGGCATGGGAAGAACTGGACGTAGGAATGAAAGTCGGAGGGGAATTGGAAAAATCGGTTAGGTTTTTGATGACCAAGCATTAGTTGCTCAGTCAGCCAAGGGGTTGCAAGTATTGTTGAGTGAATTGGATGTTCAGTGCGATAAATATGGGATTAGAATCAATATTAATAAAACAAAGGTTATGCGATTTTCCAGAAAGAAAAAGGCTAAGCTAAATATTAAAATAGGCGGGGAAAAATAGAGCAGGTAGAACAGTTTACATATCTCGGAAGTGTTTTGGACCAATACGGTCAAAGTGGTAGGGACGTAAGGAGAAGAATTGCGCTAGGCAAGGAGGCTTTCTCAAGGAGGAGGGAGTTGATGACGGGGACGTTGAGTAGGGATGTTAAGACAAGACTCGTAAAAACTCTGATATGGAGCGTAGCTATGTACGGCGCGGAAACGTGGTCGCTGAAGCAGGAGGATAGACGTAGATTGGAGGCTTTTGAAATGTGGGTGTGGAGAAGAATGGAGAAGGTGAAATGGACAGAAAGGAAAACAAATGAGGAAGTACTAGAAATGGTGGGGGAGGAGAGGGGTTTGTTGAGAGAAATCCTATGGAGGCAGGAAAAATGGATGAAAGGCGTATTGAGCGGTAGTGGAATGTTGAAGAGAGTAATAGAGAGGAGAATGTTGGGCAAGCGAGGTAAGGGCAGGAACAGGATTGGGATGTTGGACGGGATGAAGGGAGGAAGGAAGTACACCGAGATGAAGAGGGACCTGATATAGATTAGTTTGCTAGGTGGGGAGTCACAAAATGTTTACTTGATAGTTGTGTCCATCCAAAAACCTACCTTAACCGGTAGATTACCTAATAATAATATATATATATATATATATATATATATATATATATATATGCATATATCGATGGTGCGGAAGTACTCACGAGAGCAATATAACTTTTGGACGGCACAATAGAACACAGAATAAAACAGAAAAATCTGTTTTATTCTGTGTTCTATTGTGCCGTCCAAAAGTTATATATATATATATATATATATATATATATATATATATATATTAATAAACCACAAACGTGTATTAATCATGTTTATGAAGTTAGCACTAGCGAACAAAGACAAAAACATAGAAACACACAAAAAACACACTGCTTTGAGAAGAACAAATTGTGAATCCAATATTAGACAAAAACATGACAATAGGTATGCGGATGGAACCCAGGACTGTCAGAAATACATTAAGTTAAAAGTAAGTGGCTTGTAACTCATCTGATTTACAGATTAATGAAAGAGACGACGAGGATATTTAAATATAATGGATATCTGATCTTATTAATGTTTTGCAATTTCATTTGTGTAGTGCACTTTTATTTATTATCAGTCGATAAGACGCCTGTGATATCCTTGACATTTGTAGCAAGAGACAGGAGATTATGGCCACCAGATATTGCTGGTAGCGTATTAATTAGTGGTCTAGTACGACGGACGGAAGTATGGTGTATGCATGAATGTTCTAACCAAAAGATTCCCACTATCCTCGTGAGGAATGGAGGAGGAAACGATAGGCACTCACTGCCGTCGGTAAGTAAAATTGAGTGCACGGTGGAGGAATCACGTCAAACGCGACCCGAACCTGGTCCTCCCAATGTTAGTACTTGCTGCGGGTGTAACGAATGTTTTATGGGCGATAAACCTGTTCCCGTGTGTTTTCCTCGTTTCGTCCTGGCTTCAGCGCTTGGCCCCTGGTTAGACTGGCGCCATTTAGCACCGCAGTTACCACCGCAATAAATCGTACGAACGCGGTATGTACCTATGCGAGGGGGGATTTGAACCCTCCGAGTGCCCGAGGAGGGTCAACCGTCGAGCAAGTTGGTCATCAAGTGGACCCACTCACGCTCTATGTAGCGCAACGGAGTTCTTTCACAAGTCGAACAATTTTCTGCGGGTCGGCATTGCTAATAATAACATTCTTTGTACTGCCATGTTTATTCTTTTCAGCCGCTTATCTTCGTTCAAATGGTTCGAAATACCAATTTTTACGAAAATGTGTATAGAGAGTATATTTAGCAGATCCTAGAAAAAAAAGTGTCGAAAGATGGGAAATTTACTCACGTCATCACCGTGTATAAAAATCTTTTATAAGCAGGACCCCTGATAAATACTGGCCGATGAAATTAACATTCCTGTTCTGAGAAATTCTAGAACATGCGTTAAAATCGTAAAATCATACTCCACCTACATTTTAATATTTTCTTCTAGCACTCACAACACGTGGCCCAAAAGATTATGGGGATCGAGATGGTGCGGTGGCTAAGGTACTGACTTCCCTCCTAGGGTTCGAGCCCTGGAGACTGCAGATATTTTTCAGTGGTATCCAGTTCCATAATTGAGGTGCATTGTGGAGAGTGAGTACGCCGTCCGTCGGATGGGACGTTAATCTGTGTGACCCTTCGGCGCCTTTCTTTGAGTAGGCTAATGCCGACGCCGGATTTCCCTCCACCCTTCCTCTTTTCCCATCCATCCCTAATGGCGCAAATGACCTTGGCTGCCGGTCGCTTCCCCTAAAACTACTACTCCGAAAGATTATGTGTATCCTTTTAAAACAGAGCTTGGATTGATGATGTATTCTTAAATTGGGGGAATCAAGATCACTATTACATGATATAATCTTGTAATTAAAAAAGCAATTGGTCAAGTACCAAATAATAAGCTAATCTACGAACGGTGATCATGTAGAGTTCCTTGGTGAGTTGAGTAGTGAATTGTTTTAATTATTTAAAAACAATATTTGCCAAGGACACAGTATTTACCACTTTACAATTAAAAAATAAGGATTTAAGGTTCTTTTGAATATATTCGCTGATTGGTATGGGTAGTGGAGTGTGAAAACGTTCAGTAATGATATTCTAGGAGAAGAAATCCATACGCCCTTACACATATGGAATCGAAGTTGTAGAAATACGATTTGAGGACTAAACAAAATAATTAATAAAACTTTAGGAATATCTGCGGGACAGTATAAAGAAGACTAGGGTTCAACAAGGGAATTTTGAGGAATATTTGAATGAAAAAAAAGAGTTATTTGGCGTTAATCAAACCTCACCTGCAATACACGTTTTTATTTGGAACCCTGAGCAGTACTTACATTTGCAATTAAATTGGATACAAATAAGTGCCTGACTCACGAAGTCTCGTTTTTTTTGGTATTCTATCGGTTAAGACAGGTTTTGCATGAATGCAGTCTTAACCATTTATCCTAGCCAAAAACACAACCTGAAATTGGGGCATTACTTTAAGTCTCCCTTCAATTCTGCACATATTTCCTTCCTTCCATCCACCTTACATCACTATCCTATTCCTCTCCTCCCTCGTTTTCCCGATACTCTCCCCTCTTTCACAGTCTTCAACATTCCATTGCCGGTCAATATGCTTTTCATCAATTTTTCCTTCCTCCAACACCTAGGTTAATAGGTTGTCAATAGGCCCGTCTTCAATTCCGCATATTAACTCCCTTCTTTCCGTCTAAATATCCTATTGCGGATCAAAGTGCTCTGTATCCATTTCTCCTGCCTCCTCATGATTTCTCCCAACAATCCCCCACCATACCTGTCACGTCCTCATTTGTTTTCCTTTCTGTTCACTTCACCTTTTCTTTCTGTCTTTCTCCTCTCTCGCATTTCAAAAGTCTCCAATCAACGCCTATAATCTTTCCTCGATGGCCATGTTTCCGCGATGCACAAACCCACGTTCCATATCAAAGTTTTGACCAGCACTTCCTTAGCATACCTACGTGACGCCCAAATTATCAATCAGTCCTGTGAAACTTTCTTTGCCTAATCGTTGTGAACGGAACAAAGTGTCTCTTATTATTGAAAGGCCCTTGTTGAAGTGAATGAAAACAACGAGGTTATATAGTTGATAACAAGTTGATAATTTAGGGAACGATAGAGGCAACGAGTTGATAATTTAGGGAATACCGACTGTTAAACCGACCGTTACACTGAATCATTTTTCCCTGTTACAATTTAAGAACAAAGCAGGAAACAATTTATGATACATCAGTCAAGTATAACTCTAATGGTCTAAATTTCCCTGCGACACGCCCCTGTGGTGACTTGCAGGGTAAAATGTAAATGTTGAATTGAAAACAAAATAATATCCAAAGCCTTCGTCATAAATTGACCAATATCTGATTTATTGTGATTCAAAGTTTTCATTATTTATTGTAAACTTTCCGATTTTGGGTTTAAAAGAATTTAGATGGTCCATCTCCGAATTTTAATTTGCTTTCCGTAATAACGAGTGAAGTGATTGGGTATACCTTTAAATTAACCTCTAATTAGCCCTGGTATTGGTCAATGAGACAAGGTAATAGGCATAGATTCTGGAGACATTAGAGACGTGGGCGTGAAGAATGAAGAAGAAGACAGGAAGAGGACGGTGACCAAGAAGGGAGGAAAAGAATAGGTATTCCGTATGAAGTTCAAATTCTTATAAGCAAGACGTCCCAAATCTTTCTTTTAAGAATTTGAATGACATCTTTGATCAAAAATATCATAATATTATACTTATTGTTACACTATTATTATTAACAATGACCTAACTGCTAATTGATGGACCCTAGTACCACACACTACCGTACTTGTAAACCCTGATTAACATGAGAAAAATATCTTTATTTCCCATGATAAAAGTAAAAATGTATCATTTCTTATGCATGGATGTTTTATATCCCCTTAGTGTCCATACAGAATACTTCTTCTCCTCCCTCTTTGGTCATCGTCTTCAGCATTCCATTGCCTCTCGCTATCTCCTGTATCCTTTTGTCCTGTCTTCTTTGAATTTTCCTTCAAGATCCGTCTCTCTTCCTCTTATTGCCTAAACCCTAATCATATGTTTTCATTTCTGTACCTACTGTTTTCTTCTATATTATTCACGCCCATGTCTCCAATGCCTCCAAAACCGTTGCTTATTATTTTGTCTCAATGACCAACTTTCCGAGCCACTCAAAACTACGCTCCACATTAAATCTTTCACTAATATTTTCTTTACATCTTTATTTAAGGTGTCAGTCTTTAACTCCCTCTTCTTTGTTAGCACTTCCTTACCAAGCGCATTGCTTCTTTTATGTCCCTAATACTCTCCCCACCCTCCTCAAAAATACTTCCCAAATAGCTGAACTCTTCTACCTTTTCTTTTTCAAGTCCCGTAGCTTATTTTTTTATCATTGCATCCCTACTTCCTGCTAGGTTTTTATAATTAATTCTCGTCCGACACTTATCACACTGATTCTGCATTGTGTTAATTAATGATTATATCCCCTTGAGTGAGTGGCTAAATACGAAATGCCTGATAATTTGAATAATTCAAACCGAGT
Source organism: Hetaerina titia (assembly GCA_037158775.1). Lineage (NCBI taxonomy): Eukaryota > Metazoa > Arthropoda > Insecta > Odonata > Calopterygidae > Hetaerina > Hetaerina titia. The sequence continues at coordinate 102,660,413 of CM073774.1, read as the reverse complement.
TGAACATTTCCTCACTTGGCTTCCCTCCAGCTCTACCCCTGCCTACCTCATCATTTCCTCTGCATATATGTTGAAGAGTGCAGGTTATAATGACATCCATGTCTTAATCCCCTGCCTAACACTACTCATCTCTGCTTTCCATTCACTGTCCTCACCTCTGCAATCTGAGTAATGTACAGGTTCCAGAAAAGTTGTCAATGCGTCAAGTGTTTGTCTCCTCATAGAGGTGGTTGATTAAGGGAAAAAAATAGTGTGAAGAGGGACCACTAAGTTTAAGAAGACATGATACGAAACAAGTTCGCGTAGCGCAGTTAACATAGGGACAAGGATGGAACTCCCTTCAAGCGCGAAGAGAAAAGGTGAGACCAAGACCATTAGAAAGGTTCCTTTCTAACTCAATTTAACTTATCGAATCTAAGACATCATTAAGGTTTAGACCTAATAAATATCGGTAGAATAGACCATTTGGGAAAGATAAGGGTGAAAGACTGCAAAAACGATTAGTTTAAGGACTCTTCCTCTCGTAAAATTTGATATCATAGCAATAACAACGCTCAGCAACGAAAAGGCTCAGCGGCCCCTGCTGTGAACTTTGAGCAATTGTTCATTTATACTTAAACCTGGTGGCCCAACATGTCATCTTCTTATATTCTGCATTCCATATTACATGCCCTATTCATTTTTTCATGCTTAAGATTCAATTCCGTGAACCCTAAATTGTGATCCGAATCCGTATTCGCTCTCGGAAAACGCTGAATTGATCAAGCTATTCCTAAATATATGACACACCACAGTATAATCGTACTAAGAAAATATCTCCAAGTATCCCACGACATTTTTCTCGTGTAACTGTGTTAACTCTGATAATATGCATAAGCCTTGTGTTGGTTATATTTCCCCACAAAACTCCAGAGTGTTCACCCCTCGGTTATGTCTTTGTACTAAACCCCATTAAGGCTGTGATCGTGCGTACTCGTAGGAAGCGAGCCGTGGGTCATGAAGGTATCAACGATGCCGTGGGTCGCGGACCTGAAGAGATTCTAATTTCCTTCAGGGAATTGAACTCTGAAGTGAAGCGTGTGTGTGGTGGCATCGATGGGGTTAATGTGACGCTCGCGATCTGCAGCCTTGTCCCGGGGATTGACCGTAGACTTCTGGTTTGGAGTCAACTGTAAGGAATAAATCAAAAGTTGCGTCATTTCTGTGGGGATATCAGAGCTTCCTTCACTGACCTTCAGCTGGCAATTTAATCGTATAAAAGCCTTATCGACCGCTTTGGTGTTCACCACGCGTCACAGGGTGGATAGGATATTCGAGCACTGCAGGCCTCTCTTGGATTTAAGTACAAGGTCTGTCTCAAACGTAGCAGGACTGATTCGATTAAATAAAATTTATTGCCAGAACTGATACATTCACTCAAAAGTCTTCGAATTAGCAGCCTTTTGCGTCCACACACCGCTGCCAGCGATATTTCCACGCCTCGTGCGTCTGCTTGAATGCTGCTAAGCTCCTTCGTCACGGTCTGCTGTAACGCTTCCACCGAGCCGTAGTGACGTCCTTTCAGCACGGATTTGAGGTGGGGGAAGAGGAAGAAGTCTGATAAGGCGCTGTCTAAAATATTTGGGTCCTCGCTTACATGGCCGAGGAGCTCTTGGCAGATCCGCGTGCGAGTTTCCTTTCGTTCGTCCGACAGCACTCGCGACACCAACTTCTCACATGGCATTATCACTATATTCCACCTTGAGCATGTCATTAGTTTCCTTCCTGGTTTTTCCCTGTTTCTCGCAAAATTTGATGGCTTAGGTCTGTTCCAATAACCGGTTCATGACGGAGCGTAACGAAGTCACGTCATGTAGGTTTCGCAAACGAACGATCCGCCCTTAGCAAAGGCTGTGAGCCAACTGCCACCGATCTCCAGCCTTTTCTGAGACCCCTTCCCTCGAACCCAGCCAGAGAATTTGCCTCCTGTCCGTCCGTATCTTCGGGAAAAAATAAATCCTACTAACTTTGGGACAGACTAGGACAGCGTCTATGTGAAATATTGATAGGCCTCTAATGTCCTCATTGCCAAATAATTTAGCTTTAAATGATTGGGGGTCACTACTAGAGATTCATACAATGGGGCACTTAATATGGGACATAGTATTGGGCGGAAAATTTTATAAGGGATTCGATAATCATAAGATAAAATTTTAAATATTCAAACAACCGCAATATCAAGGAAACATTATCTGCATTAGCAGTAGCCAAAGTATAAAAAATGAAGTCTCTGAATATCATCACCTGTCTAAGCACAGGCGCAGATATAATTAAATTCTGGAACTGAAATCTAGTTATCCTCTGGCATCACCAACATTGGCATTTTAGTAACAATCCTTTTCCGTATACAGAAATGAGTGAATAAATAGAATCGGGGATAGTGTCTTTATTTCGGATAACGGTTGGAAAGTGCTTGCTGTACAATTACAAGTCCAGAGTCCAAAAAAAATGTGTGTTTGCACATTTTAAAGGCCGCCGAGCAACAAAGATAATGAATTCGTCTGACATTATTGGACCAGGAGTTAGAAAGTTTCTCATCTCAAAACAACGATCGTGACATTATAATAGGTGGAGATATCTTTGCACCATCTTTAAGTTGAAGCGCCTTTAGGTGGTGTTAAAACAGGGGGTAAAGACAAAGATACCTGCGAGTCAATATAAAATTCTTCTACATTGAACTCCATGCTTCAACTTGTCACTTCGTGATAGTTAGTAGCAATATATTTTAAATTTATTAGCTACAAAAATACCCGAACAGGTTTCGGGCATAAATGAAACAATTAAAAGAATTAATGACCTTAGCGCAATAAATGATAAATATTTCTTCAATGGGATCCGAAATAAGAAGCTAAATATATTTACTTTTATAAAAGAGGGGACTGCAATGCTTGAAGTACGTGAAACAGAGTTCATTTGCAAATTTTAAGATAGATAGTGAGCATTCAAACGTCAAAAAGTTCAACAACAGGTTCATCCTAAGTACACATATAGAATGCATAAAAGAGAATACAGGAGTTAGATGGTACAATATGGAAATTAGAAAATTGTAAAGACGTCAAAGTTATGTCATGCTAAATTTAAAAAATATAAGGGACGATATCTCTAGCGACAAACGGAATGAGATAACTCATTATATACAATATCTAAGGAGAATGCCAAGAAGGAAATTCGGAGAGCGTTAAGTGAATTCAAAAGGAGTAGATGAGCAGAAAATTTGAAAGAGAATCCAAAATCATTTAGGTCGCACGTCAGGGGGGTTCAGAGATATATGTCAACAGTTAAATCACTCAAAAGCGATAAAGAGGAAAGAGTAAACTCCTTCTTTCAAAGCCTTTTCATCAATACCTTCCAGAATACCTTCTATAGCTTATCAAATCGTGCAAGTCAACCGATGTAACCGAGGAAAGAGAAACCAGCAATTTGGAAAAGGCTAACTTATCTAAAACGTCTTCACGAATCTCTCATTGTATGTCTCCGATAGTTTACAAAATTGTTCCCACCAAAAGATGCCCAAATTTGAAAATCTCATATTGGAACAGACCGTTTGTGGAAAAATAATTAATTCTAACAGCACCTCCGGGGCCGATCGAATACCCACTCGTATATTTAAGGATCTAGGAAATTGGGTTTCTAGAAATCAAATTTGGGAGTCCCTAGTGGATCGATCACATGATTACCGTGACTCGAAAACGACTAACGTAACATCTACATTTAATAAAGGAGACAGCGAGGAATGGAACGATTACGGTCCTTTTATATTAATATCCATATCATGGAAGACCGAGGAATGTACAGTTTAGTTGTATGAATATACATATAGTTGTTTGAGTGGTGACACTTCTCGATAGTCAGGAGTTATTGATGAAAACCCAGCACGATTTCTGAAAGGGAAATACCTGCAAATCACAACTTGCACTTTTTGTTCATGATACCTATGGTTCGGGAGAAAGCCAGTGCACGTTATTTTTCTAGATTAAAAAAACACTTTAGACAAAGTGTATCATTTTAGGCACTCTCAAATTTAGAAGCCTTTAGCATAGATAAAAATATACTGGGCTGGATTTTTTGAATTGTCACGTCATCTTATAAAACCCTTAGTTTAAAATAGATTGGCACTGGAATTAATGCCTTTCAACCGCATCCGCAGTAAGGCTTAATTGGTTATATGAAAAATATTGTTCACTTAAACACTAACTCATCGAAGTATTATTTTTATTCGTTCTCTCATGTGTGAGACTTTCTGAAATATATTTTACGAATTCCAGAGAGGTGGGCGGGCACTCATTAAAAATCCATTCAAACTTCTTAACTGCACTGCAGTCCTAAAAGACTCGCTCGCGGTTTCACGCTGAGAGAGCGTGAAGATTGAGGGGCGCGTGGGGGAGGAGAGTGCGAGGGAAAGGGGTGAAATGAGGACAAAGGGAGGAGTGTGCGAAGGGGGGGGGGCACTCGAAGAAGGAGGAGCGGCCTCGGGCGGCGTGGCTCACAAGGGCCCTCGAAGGACCCTCGAAGGGCGAAGTAAATAATATTATGCATCGGGAGTTGGGCCAGGCGACGGACGCTCTTACGGAAGGAAAACACCTTCCCCGGACGCCCCAGAGTGCGGCCAACTCCTCAGATTGTCTCGTAAAATTACTCTTTTAAGACATGCTTAAAAAGGTGCTTTCATATCACAAGGGAAAGAGCCAACGCATGCATCTGCATTTATATGGACTCCATGAATAAATAAGTTGTTTAAACGGTGTCTCGCGGGTCGGATTTCTCACTTGCCTCGCATGCTCTTCCCGAAACGTACTTAAGCGGGCAAATGACCTTCGTGTCGTTGATTGTGCTGGGGGAACGCCGGTGCCTACGACTGCTTCACCAATCAAAGGCGACAGTGACTGCGGAGCTAGGAAGGAGTGAAAAATACGTCGACGTAACGAGCGTGTTTCAGGATCGGCATTCGCTGGGGATGAATCCATTGGGGGAAGAATCCTTATGCTGCAAAAGAATTCCACGTTTGCAAGCGTTGAAGTCTCCGAAAATTGCGAGAGGGAACCGTGGAAAAAAGATTTAATGAAATTCATTAGAGTAAACATTTTAAGCTATGCGATAAGTTGATAAGTTTACATGAAGGTAGTAGGCTCAAATATTTCATTAATTATACACAAATGCATGATTCCTTTTTGTTAAAAATCCTTAATTACCTTCTATTTGCAAATAGGAAATATACTACATATATTATTATCAATTAGTATTGTACGAAATGGAAAGGGAAGTTCATTTATTTGCTCACGTGGCTTGAGAGGACCGGATAATGATTTTGTGGGTCTAACAATCCACCGTATAGGGCCGTGTGACGACGGAAACCAAATTGAAGCAATAGACGCAGAGTGCAGACTGACTCTAATCACGAGCGCACATGATTTTTCAAAGCTTGTCACATCTATAGAGAGGAACTATTTCATTCCAATTATTAGACTTAGGAATGACAAAAAATTATGAATAGTTTATCATCTTAAATATATTCTTCTCGTACTCATTTGCAAACTCTTAAAAAATTCGATATTGTATTCCACAAACACAAAGAAGATGGAGGTCAGAAACATATAGATACCACCAACGGATGTGAACGACAGAAACAGCAGAAGGTTGAGATAAAGAGAGGTAAATTGGGGCCATTTAAGGAGAAATGCACTTCCAGAGGACTTCGAGAAGAGTGGGCTGACTTCAATAGGGACGAATACGAGAACAGAAAAGTGCAAAGGGCCAAAAGTATCGAGCCTGTTACCCCACGTATCAAATATATCTACTCGTATAGTTAGGCGAAGACTAGAAGAAAGTACGAGGGAAAGGAAAGTGTATCTCATAAAACTGATTTGGAATCAGGAAAAACCGAAGAACGAGAGAGGAAATATTCAGCATTAGGGTATTGACCGATAAAATTGTACTCGTATTGAAACAAGCCATTTTACCTCTAAGTGATATACGTGAATTTTGGAGAAGGCCTTCGCCAGCCTCGAATTTAACATGATTTTCAAGATGCATACTTGAAGCACTTGGAAGAAGAGGAATCCATCACCTCTTAAAGATTCACCTAGCAACAAATAAAAACAGAGGGTTGATAGAAGCCAAATTAAGTAAACAGTTTAAACGAGGATCTAACCTTTTTCCCTTCATTTAGTCTGAATGCTACGGGCCAATTACTTCCGGGATATCATATGGACATCTACGAGAAGAAAACTAAAATCCTTGCGTGTGGAAGAGAAAGGATGAAAGCATATATCACAACCCGAGAAGTGAAATTAGAGCAAGTGGATCCTTATATCCTCTATATGGGAACCGGAATGACTCGGGGTGGAATTTTGACCGGTATCAAGCAAAGAACACTTCAAATTACGAAGACGTTAATGAAGGCACCATTATGCCCACCACTATGTTCAAATAACCTGAGACTGCAAAAAGGAAGAAGTTCCTAGGGAGCATGGCACTCTACGAAGCAGAGAAATGGGACATTTTAAATGTGGACCAGTAAAGAATAGCAGCCTACTGAACATATTGCAGTGTAATGTGGAAGACTAACGATAAAATGCATCGAAGACGTGAGGAACGAGAATCAGATGTAGAAGATCAGAACAGAAACGGACCATAAGGAGCATTCTATGCTAAATTAGAACCAGATTGATTGGACACACCTTGAGGCACAATGGGTTAGTTGTTAGTTGGAAACGTAACAGAAGTAAATTTCGCTCTCCCTAAAATAATGTAAAATATGGGAGACCAAGACACAAGTAGTAAATAGGAGAAATCAATGAGGATCCAAGGCAGAAGATCTGCCAGGGAATTAACACTGAATAGGGAAAAATGTAGGGATGCAGTACACCAATCTTCTTAGGACTGCAATACTGATGTTGATGATAATGGCATTTAATAATTTACGAGGGCACCATTATCTATCTTGAATGAATGATTCAGTGCATAAATCAAATTTGAAAGTGACCAAATCAACATCACTTTAGTTAATGAATTCATTACCATTCATCTTTCATCTCTTCTTTGAATTTCTTCCAACAATATCCTCCCCTCTTTCGTAATTGCAAGAAATTGTGCGTTTGCTTTTTTCCGATATCCTTTTCCATTCCAACATTTCAAAATCTGCCAATCTTCGCCTATCACCCTGCTTCAATGGCCGTCATCAGTATCAATGTCCGAATGAGTATACTCTCTACATCCTTACTTAACGTCCCTGCCATCGATGCCTCTTCTCCTTGGTAAAGACACTTTACCCGACGCATTTCTTCGCCTTATGTCTCTACTATTACTTTGACCATTTTGGTCCAAAACACTGCCGAGATACGTAAACTGTCCAAAGTGTTCTGGTTTTTGCTTCCGATTTTGACGTTTTACCTAGCCTTTCTCTTCCTGGAAAACCTTTGTTTTACTTACATATTATCTTATCCCATATCTATTGCACTGAATTTCCCAGGAGCTCAGTCTTCGAGTGTTCATGGCCCCCGACCCTAGTTTATGCTCTAAGTAACTGTGTGACGGGCTTGTATTTCGACTATCTTTCCAGAACCGGACAGTTTGCCTTTGCACAATTTTCAAATTTCTAAGAATTAATTTCTGGAATGAGTACGAATTTCAGCTTCCCGCTTTATTATCCTCTTAGCCCATTACTTGTATCAACCCTACCCTGTATTAATCCTAGCTCCTGGGGTAATACGAGGAGCTCGTACGTATAACCTAAGTAGCGTACAGCCAATGATCTTGCCTGTAGATGCCCTCGTTTGCCCTACCGTGGAGGAGTCACGGCACGGCCGTTCTTGCCTTGTGTCGATCCATTGACCGTCCCATACTAATCCGTCAGGTGCAATCTTAACACCACGGATTCGTTCTTCCATCCCAATCTCGGGCAAATTTAGGAAATTATCCCTACGGTAAATTTTTCACTGATCACTGATATTGGCATATGGCACGATGGTGCATGCACTTTTCTAGGAATGTAGGTTAAAATAAGGAAGCTAGTTGATTTACTAATGAACATATTTCAGGCTATTTACTCAAATGAGCGTGCATTACCGCCCAAATTTTTACCTGCTGTGCTTTCGAAAGAAATGATAGTCTTTTCGTCAATTCGCATTTGGTCTTGGCGCGTACGTAATATTGGCAGGCAAATATGTGTAACCGTCTGGAGTCGTCTGTAACCAAATTATCAATTGTAAATCTGCCGATGGCGAGCCAGTAAATTAGAACCGCGCTGAAGGTTGGTAGATCCACTATCTGCAACGACCATCGCCTCTCGATAAGCCTCTTCTTCGCGAGATTCCTTTTTGTAGTGTGTGCGCATTCTTGCGCCGCGGCCTGTGTGTTTTGTTTTCGTTCGAATTTCTTGTTATCCAAGCGAGTGGGAGCGGCACGGCGGTCTACCCTCGCAGAGAGAGGCACCGCCTGTTGAGAGTCGGGCGGGCGTTTAAACCACTCTTCACTTCCTAAGCACGCCCCAACTGTGTTTTCCTAGTCGGTCTGATAGAACTGATGATGTAGATATTAAATTCATACCCAAATGGACGGGCAAATATCACAATTCCTCCGCTAAGTGGACGGAGAGTAGGAGAAAGGGAGAGAGAGATGTTGAGGCAAAGTAGGCGTCGACGAGAAGGCACGGATTCGGAAGTCAAAATAAATGCACGAAACTGCGGAAGAGACGCCATGCTACGCGATTATTGAGGAGCTGGAAAGAGGATTTGCGCGGTGGTAACTTCATGATGGAAATATGCATACAAGCGCCACCAAAAATGAGGCCGTGGCGTCCCCCGCGCCTCGTTTGATTATTCTAAAATTAATGCGTTATGTTTTGGCAGTATTTGTGGGAAAAAGAAGGCGCAAGGCAGTGGGCGATGCAAGGACAGTGTAGAATTAGAATTTTACGGCGCAAGTCAATGGAATTAAAGTATGCCATCTCCCTTATTGCTGCTATTTACAAATGTAGCCACCGAGGTTTTCTTTATCGGGAGTACCATCTGTCCGAGCGACGCCATCATTTTCACCATCACCTCGGAAACCACGGCGTCAAATTCAAGTGAACTTTTCATTTTCTCAATTCGAGTTTCATTCTTAATTCGAACTTTAGCAATTACATAGTGTAAAAACCATCCGCCTTGACCAGGACTCGACCCCGAATCACGTGTTGCGAAGCTACTGTCTACTGTCGGACCCGGATCCCAAGTTACTGTCGCAGCATCTCCCGCAGTTTCTTGGAATTTAGTAAATTACTTGAAACTGGTTAGATATGCGTAATATTTTCGCCTAGATGAAGAAATTCTTAGTGCATAAAATGACGAATCGTAATTTTTTCATTTTTGGTGCCTAATCGTGCTAAAATGATTCGAGATTTCTCTCTTCTTCTTTCAAATGTAAAATATTATTTCAACACAATTTCTTTTGTTACACTTGCAATTATCTTACGACGGGGTAAAATGATGCCTTCAGAAAACATTTCAAATATAACGTCATGAAAATTTTGGGATAGAGAGGGGCAATCTTTTAGACAATTATAAATGCGTTTTACACTAATTTGTTCGTATTTGAATGAATTTCGAATTTGCACAACGTTTTTTTCGACTAAACATAGTTAGTCTCTGGCAAAATATAAAAAGTCTCCTTTTGGGGTAAAATTTCATTTTCAATGTAGTTTTCACTAATCTAGGCACTTTTCGTAGGTATGTTTGCACTTAGTGCATTGACTTCTTTCCATTAAAATGTTCTTCTTCACGAACCCTGCTAGCCAAGAACCCCTCAGTAATTAATAGTGATCTCGGTACACTTCCAAAAGGAAAAGAAAGTCACTAGGTTGAAACCTAGTGAGTTTTTTCTTTTTTTGTGGGTTTCTGTGTTATTGTCTGTGTCCACTTGCGCTAAATTTATACACATTATATATTATATATTATATATATATATATATATATATATATATATATATATATATATATATATATATATATATATATATATATATCGATGATGCGGAAGTACTCACGAGAGCAATATAACTTTTGGACGGCACAATAGAACACAGAATAAAACAGATAACACTTAAAAGGACACTCACACTGTAGATGATTTAAGCTTTCGGCCTACTCCGAGGCCTTCTTCAGGTCAGACTGAGAGGTTTTGAGGGAAGTGCCTGGGGAGGGGAGGGGGGGCGGAAGGTTTAGGGACTGTTGGGAAAGAAATTAAAGATGGCGGTTAAGGGTGGGAATTTTAAAGGATCGGAAATATAGGATGTATGCGGATTCGCGAGTTCTCACCTCTATGTAGTGGCTGAATCGGGTAGGGATTCTAGAACTGTTAGGGAAAAGCATTCGTCAAATGATAGGTTGTGTGAACTTGCGTGTAAAGGGATAGGAAGAGAAGAGAGTGAAGCAGAATTACATGAGTAGCGGTGATTGTTCATTCGGATGGATAAGGGGGTAATGCATTCGCCTATGTAGAATGAGGTGCATTATTTGCACGACAAAAGATAGATAATATTTTTTGAGAAGCAATTAGCGTGGGAACGGGGTGAAGGGACAATGAGGGGATGTGGGGAGAGGGGAGCAGATCTGATTAGGAGACATGTTTTACATTATATATATATATATATATGTATGTATATATATATATATATATATATACATATATACAGGGCACAAAATAATTGTGCAGACTCAAACAAGGTGATGTAACTTTTCAAAGGTAAGGAACATTTACATACATATATGAATCCACAGGGATATCTTTAAATCATTCGTATGGATTTTTGATCCTGCACTGGTTAAGAAACTCATCAATATTTATATTTGTTACTTTAAGAACCTATTGATAAAAAAATAATAGGAAATTGACTCAAATCATTCAGAAATGAATATAATAGGGAAAACCGTGCCAAATGGTAATTTTTCCTTACCTTCTGCGGTTAGACTCTCGAGATTTCAATACTCTCGTTTTTGAAATTTATTTCGAGAATATTATAATCGTTTTCTCTCTCAAAGTTAAGAAAGAGTATGAACGGCCACCGAGAAATGCTCAGGAGTACACGCGATGAGACCCTCCATCGCCGAAGCCGCAGTCCAAACAGCGGCCACACGCCTCCTTTGTTCCGTTCTGTTCCACGCTGCACCCGATGGTCTCTGATATGGATAGGACATAAGTTCCTCAGAGGGACCTGACTCCGTGTCCATTTGAAAATCAACATTAAATCTACATCTACATAAATACCACGCGATCCAACAAAAGAATGTGTGGCAGGGGATGCAGGCACCAAGTAGGATAGGTAAGGAAGGATAAGGGAGAGAAAGAGAAGAGGAAAAATATTCACCAAAAAACTTCCAAAACACGCGCAAATTGAATTACATGGTGGCGGAAAACTTAGTTCAAAGTAAGATACATAAGGCTTACGTTTGAATCTCCAGAGGATATCAAAATTCCTAAAAATGGGTGTAGGAAACCCTTTCTTTAAATTAACCCCCTCTTTTTATTTCCAGATTTTAATTTTTATAGGTCTATCATCTTTATTTTAAACTATCAGCCTGCAAAGATTCCCATATTTGTTTTTTCAACAATGAAAAAATGCAGCTGAAATTTTATCTTAAGGTCCATCGACAATTTAAATCTGCTGCAGTTGGACCAAGTTGGAAATCGAAACGAAATCACGAGAATCCCATGCGCCAAAGTAGCATTCTTGCCGAGACTTAAATGGTGTAATATAACATCTTTCTTTCACGTTCTGTTCAATTTTTTCCGCGCTTTTTCATCAAATTATAATTTTCTCTTAGCTTTTTTGCTAAATTCTCACATTCGTCCCAATTGGTAAGTTTTGAATAAGAAAATTGCCAAAAAATAATATATTAACTCGAAACTTGCTCTTCCGTTCCGTGTCGTGGTACAATTATTTTTTAGAGGACTTTATTTTTTTCAAAAGTTTCTTTGCTGTCTTATCTTACCTAGCGTTACCCAAAGTCATTAGTCTTGGATAGCATATGGATCGTTCGTAACCGCAAACTTTCCTTGCTGACTGGGAAGATATAACCACCTACCTCAGCGGGTTGAATTCATATGCACTTGCGGGAAAATGATTTGTTTATGTGTTGATATATCAACAACCATTCACTCACGCTGTAACAGAGCACCGAGTGAGGACGGGGGTTGGAAGAGAGGGGACGGGAAGAGATCTAATGGACCCCGGGTATGTGCTTCAGAGCAGGGGATAATCGTCCTTCCCTCTTTGCTCAAGGTGAGAGCAAACAGGGCACACGGCCGTCAGTCAATAGGCTTCAGCGTGCATGAAAACAACGCAGCACTTCCAGTGACTCGCTGATTGAAACGGCTGAGACGCAAAGAACGCTTCTGTTTGAATGATAGAGTAGTGGGTATAATAGGCGTGCCCTCGAGGTGGAGAACTGCGAGTCCTCTGGACGGGTCTCCGTTCAAGTGAAGCCTCGAGAATCCCTGCATGCATTATGCGATGTGTCACGCGAGAAATAGACCGTTCTCTTGTGAAAACAAAAATATCCCGTGGTGCTTATGCGAACGGACTAAATTAGTGGTTTTCATTGGGTTTCATCAGAACACGTGGACCACTAGGTGCATCATTTCATACAAATAATGGACAAGAACTTAGATAAGACCTTGCAATGCAATTTAGGTGCTAACTCACGGGCAAAAACTTTGACTATTACAACTCTGACCTGTTGACCGATTTTAACTTAGGATAGTTCTTTTGCCCTAGTTATTCAATTACTATCATATATTAGGGAAGAATTATTTTCCTTCATGTTATAAATATTGCTCAGTTTTCCATTCTTCCAAATGCGATTGACAATTTCACTATAAAAAAGAGCTACGTTTGAAATTAAATTCTTAAAAATAGTGATATTACACAATTTGATTACTTCATTTTAAATTGCGGACTTTAAACCTTTCGTTTCGACCAATGTGCCATTTTGCAATATCATTACGATTGAGGTTTAATAATTAGGTCCTGGGCCTATCGTCATTCATTTTTACGAAGCCGATTTAGGGTGATTCTTTTTTGCAATACATCAAGCTTACGGAACTAAAATGTTTGGTTTTATCAATAAATCGTTTTATAATGATGAAAGTTATGGTTTTATGATTCGTTTTCTAACGTATTACACAGGTGTACAAAAATTTTTTTTTTGGCGCCGGGAATCTTTGTGTTGATTTTAACTATATTTGTAGAGCTGAATCCAAATATGAAATCCGTTTTTATTTAACAGCTCTTCTTTTTTAGATATGGCACATCTTACGATTAGTTGTCTTCATATTTGATATATTCCGGAAAATAATTTTCAAAGTTAAATAAATCTATAAGTATACATGGGAATATATGGTAAAAGAAAATAGGAAAAATATTACAGACTTTGTGAAACGTGCATACTTGGGATATTTTGGTGTTAAGCTTGGTGACCAAGATAAAACATGGGCACCGCATTTTGTGTGTAAAACATGTACTGAACATCTGCAGCAATGGACAACAGGACAAAGGAAAAGTCTAAAATTTGGTGTGCCAATGGTGTGGAGAGAACCTGTGAACCATATTGACGACTGTTATGTTTGCATAGTAAATGTTTCGGGAATTAATCGAAAAAATCGCCACAAGTGGACATATCCAGATTTGCCTTCAGCTAGACGCCCGGTACCCCATTCAGAAGAAATACCGATCCCAATATTTTACACGTTACCAGATATATCTAAGGAAGAATTTGAGTTATTTGAAAACATTTCTCATTCTATTGACGATAGTGGCAGTGACTACGAGGGGGTATCAACAATTCCTCAACTATTTAATCAAGATGAACTAAGCGATCTTGCTAGAGAACTGAACTTATCGAAGGAAGCATCCGAACTACTAGCATCAAGACTGCATGAAAAGAATTTACTGCAACCCGGAACAAAAATAAGTTTTTATTGCACAAGGGAGAAGGATATGCTACCCTTCTTTACTCAAGAAGAAAATCTTACATTTTGTTTGGACGCTAAGGGTCTTTTGGAAAAAATGGGACTACTATCACAATATGATGCTAGTGATTGGCGTTTGTTTATTGATAGCTCCAAGCGTAGTTTAAAATGTGTACTTCTTCACAATGGTAACAGGTTTGGCGCAATACCAATCGCTCATTCAACTAAAATGAAAGAAGAATACAGTACAACAGCATTGGTCTTACAGAAGATAGAAAACCAGGAACATCGCTGGGTGATTTGTGTAGATTTAAAAATGGTGAACTTTCTTCTTGGGCAGGGATAACAGGGACAGACAAAACCACTGGATTAAGAAGGAGTGGCCTAAGAGAGAAAACTTGGTTGTTGGGAAAGAAAACATCATTGCTGAATCTTTAGTTGAAAGAGAGAAAATCATCTTACCGCCTCTACATATTAAACTAGGCCTAATGAAACAATTTGTAAAGGCTCTTGACAAGGATGGACCATGCTTCGGCTACTTAAGACTAAAGATGCCCCATATAAGTATTAAAAAACTTAAAGCTGGTATTTTTGAGGGGCCACAAATCAGACAACTTACAAAGTATCCTGCTTTTGTCGAGTTAATGAATGAGATTGAAAAAATTAGTTGGATGTCATTTGTTGAGGTCATAAAAAAATTTCTAGGAAATCACAAAAGTGAAAATTATATTGAGCTGGTAAACATTATGCTCAGTAACTTCAAATCACTTGGATGTAATATGAGCACAAAAGTTCACTACCTACACAGCAACTTAGACAATTTTCTTGGAAATTTAGGAGACACAAGTGAAGAACAAGGTGAAAGATTTCACCAGGATATAAAAACAATGGAAGCTCGCTACCAAGGAAGATGGGATAACCATATGATGGCAGATTACTGCTGGCGCTTAAAACGAGACTGTTTGAACAAAGTGCACTACAAAAAATCGCGCAAAAGAAGCTTCCGATGTGTTGAGTGATGTTTTTATGTATTTTTTCTTTTCAATTTGTTTTATTACAGTAAAAAATTTTAGTATTTGTGTTCAATTGTATTGTAAAATTCTGTTGTGTTTGTGGGTGATTTAACAGCCCTAAAAATAAATCAAGTCTTTATATTTAGTGGGTTTTATTATTAATATAATATTCCCATATCATCATGTAGAAGATTTTTTTACGTAAGTGACAACATATCTATATCTTGACAACTATAGCTGAAAGGAAAAAACTAGTGTCATAATTGGATTCAGCACCCCAATTGTTCTTTAAATCAACATTAAAAGCTCCGGCACCAAAACCACTGTTGGCCTGCGTTATCTATATCAGATTCGATTCCTATTATATATTTGATTCATAAAATACAATTTAGCTGATTTAAAACATTGGTGACGGCAATAGAGGTGATGCCAATTTGCTGGCGCGCCTTTGCAACTTCTGCAACGATTGAAACTAGAAGGGGACGAGGGGTTTTATTTACCGCGGTCCGGTGCCATTAGATCCAGTTGAACAGGACTACGCTTTCACCCGATCTCTTCTATTCACCCTGCGTCTTCTGCACTCGGTAATCTTAGAGCGATGACAATTAAAACATTGGGTTCTCCAGAAGCACTGAAATGATACGAGCGAGGAAGAGAAAGATCCAAATCGGAAGAAAGTGCTCCACACACACAAACACACACACGCCCATGTAGAGGAAGGTCGCAACCGGTTATGGGATTGAATATTTAGAAGAGGATACTCAGGAGAGGGCCGTTTCCAAGGTTACGTCCGACTCCAAATAACCAAGCCTCAAATCTCCTTCTCAGATATTCCGGCGCTGCATTTATTGCCTCTTGACCCTATTCCAGTGACAATAACATCCACTTACGGCCAAAGCATTCGGATGCACCAGCGTCTACTTCCCTTTTAAGGAGCAGACGGAATAAATATTTTCATTGGCCGTAGAAATTCTTAACGAGGAATTGATTTTCTAAATTAGAGTATAAAATATGTCATTTCAACCTTTTTTAACGGCTTTTTAGACATTCACCCTCATTTCAAATGATTGTATGAATTGAGTTTTGAATAGAATCTCATTGCCAGTTAGAATCCCTTTTACTGTAGAATATTTATTGAAAACTGCTTCTTAGCTGCTAAGGTATAAGTACTTCATGTTCATTACTTTCAATTTTATTTTTGAAAAGTTTTATGGCTGCGTAGTATAGACTCGTAAACGTTCTCGAACTTTCGACTACCAATGTGAAATTGCCTTCTTGGCTGGGTAATGCGATAACGACATCAATGATTTTCAATTGGTTTCTCTCGTAATTGGAGACAGTAAAATAAAACTACATGTTTTGCAAAAAATGAATTGAGTAAATGAAATTTATATGGATTCTATTGTCTTGACTTTTACTTCCCCTTGATTGTTATTTGCTCGTTCATAACAATTTATACCTGCCGTGCTATGGGATATTTACTATTGGTTTTCAGCCACCGGCGCTACGCATGTAAAACTCGCCAATATTTTCGGCCTTAATAAACTAAGAAACGTAGGAGTTTATCTTTCAATTTCAATTGCATGCTTTTTTTCAAATATGTTAAAAAGCTATAGGCGTTTAAAATGAATTGATTAACCCTTGCGAATTTTATGTTTAAAGATATTTTTATTTCTCGAGGAATATATTAGTAATTATGGAAAACACCGTCCCACGTGACATTTATATCAAAAGTCAGCAATAATTTTTCTGTGAACACAATTGAATGTTATAAATAATAATTTAATGTTTAAATGTACTTCCACCCATTTTGGAATTCTATTTTAAGTCTTTGTTTAAGGCTTTGGAATTTGAGGATTACTCGGCTTTTGAAGTGACACGGAAAGTTTGTCTTTTTAAGCGTTGAATGGGTATGGACAAGATTTCCTCTGAACAAAATCTTTTTATCTTCAAGCTACCTAGAATTATACACAGCTGATCGAAGTGATGAATTCGCCCTCCGATATCATAGTAGACGTGTCAAATAAATCCAAGTGTAATTCTTTTTGATGTGTCAACTATTTAGAAGGAAATTTACTTCTTTTTTGATGATATTTAATGCTGTTTATCGTCCGTAATTGTGTTATTTTTTTATTCTTACTATTTATGAATCGTCATCATCAGTATTTCAATCCTAGGATTGGTTTACTGCAGCCCTCCATTCTACTCTATTCAGTGTCAATTTCCTCAATCCCTGATACCTTCTCTGCTTTACGTCTTTCTTAATTTGTCCTAAGTACATGTCTCTTGGTCTTCCTCGTGGAATCTTCCCTTCTATTTTTCCTTCTATTATATTCCTAATCAATCCATTGTGCCTCTATGTGTGTCCAATCCATCTATTTCTTCTTTGTCGTAGAGTTCTCCATTTATTTATATAATTTATAAAAGATTACTAAGAGTGGTAAAAATGTTGAATTGAAAAATATCAAATTAGTTTTTCAGATTCATTGAAACGATATCATGAGTGAGCAGTTGGAATGGAATAAGCATAGAACAGTTCCGTCTGTGTTTCAAATGGCGAAAGCAGTGGCAAATCACTGAGCAAATTCACATGATATGATTGTGTTTGCCTTGAGTTTAGGTGATCGACCCATTTCATTCTCTTAATGTCATAGACAACCGTTCAGGTCCTTGTAGTAGTCCTCCCTCAGTCTGATACAAATTTTTGAGTACGTTTTCATCTGCGGATGCACATATTTTCATCTCTTCGGCTGTTTTTTTTTCTTCAGGCCATGTCGCCCTGTTTCCCATGGACCAACCCCCTGTCCCCACCCGCGGCGTCTCTTCCCTTCCTTCCTTCCCACCATTTCCTTCCATAAACTCCGGGAACACCGTTACCGAGGGAAACGGACTGGGTAATGGCGCAGAGAGGGTGGGCCATCTCGGGACCGGACGCCTCTCCTTCCTAAGTGGTGCATTGCGGACCCTGGCGGTAAAAAGTACTGACCTAGTGTCCCGACGAGAGCCGCAGTCGTAACTAAGTATTTAAATGGTTTCTTTTGTCATAACAAATGCCCTCTTCCCCCCCCCCCACACACACATACGCACACAACCGCCCGCGTTAAAACTACGTGGCCCGTTTTGGAATTTTCTTTTTACGGCGGTCGATTTCCCCGGAGATGGGGAGTGTCGGAGGGCGGGAAGGGAAGGGGGTTGCGACGGACGGGGTTGGTTCAAATACCCGTTGTCGTCCACTCACGAATTAAGTCTCCCGAGATATTATGCGCTTGAGATCTGTCCCACACACAAGCAGCACGTCACAAGCGATAATTACCCGGAACACGGATCTCCGCCGGCGTGCTCACGAGTGCAGTCGGAAAAAAGAGAAACGAGAGAGAGGCATGGAGAGTGCATCGGGATGCAAGGAAAGGAATTACCGTTTCTTTAATGGGGAATCGGCGGCGACAGGTGCACACGGTTCGCGTGTTTTATGCGCCACGGCAATCCGGTTGTCACGATGAAAGTATTCTTTTTGAATAATTTGGTCTTTGTGAGAGAGCATCCATGTCGAGCGTAGTTCACCCTATGGTTTCTGTGTTCCTTAATCGATGCCTCCGTGAAACGATACCTCTCAGTGTGCATTACATCGGTCTCGCTGGTTTTATCGGAGTGGGACAGCTCCGCGACGGTCGAAAAAGGTGATGATAGGGTCGAAGATAGTGATGGCACCGGGGGAAGAAGAAAATGTTGTCGTGAAGGAAGGGTGTTGGATGGAAATGAGTGGGGCGGGGCAGTTTGATTCCTATTTGGTCCAAGATGGGAGATGTCCCACTTTTCACGGGTTTACTTCACGCACGCCCTTTAGAAGACAATTTATTTTACGAAAACTGGAACGTTGAACTTCTTATCTTAAACATAAAGGCGGTATCCGAAATTAGTATGACTATCTATCCATTTTTACTCTCTCTTACTTTTTACTTCACCATATACTCCATGAATGTTGTTTCCGTCAATTATCCTTTAGCGGGCCGTCGCTCAAATCTTGAAAAGCTTTCGATCTCCTTCGATATAAACTCGCCAGCTAGCCACATTATCTTCAGTTAGATTTGTACTTATCCCATGTTTGCAATTCACAATTTTAGCATTTGTGGAATCGTTCCGTGAAAACTGCCTGCAATGGAGCCCGAACTTACACGGAGAAAACTTGTCCACGACGGAAATGTTCTTGGTTGCAACCTGCGCATTGGAGATTCCGCTAGATTTAGTGGGGTGCCGATGAGGCTCATACGGCATGGAATGATTTTTGATTAAAGAAACGAGTTCGATACGTGTATATCACGGGATTTCAAATTTCTTCAAAACCTAAATGCGAGTTGTAATGCAATCTTCAAAAAATTGCGCGTTCGAGTTCTGAGGAAGGGAATGAGTGTGGAGTGGAAGAGGAGATGAAGTGACCGACGGTCGTTGAGGAATGCAGTTAAGGAAGTTACCCATTACATCGAAGACGTTTAACATTTTGGTATTATTAAAAACGATGTTTAACTCTTTCAGTTCGTCTAATGAATGTAGGGATCACGTTGTTAGAGAAAAGTATCGCAACCCGTGAATTAAGCTGTTCGTCGTTATTGTGTTTGAACAATATTGCATTTTAGAAAGACCTGCATATTATAAATTATTACTAATATTTTTTATACAATAAGAACGCTTAATTTATTCGATAAAATTCCATTTGTCCATATCCACACATGATAATTGTTTGAATTCACAGTAACATTTCAAATGCCTTATAGATATCCTCGAAAAAAGTGAATCCTGATTGTAATCTAGTTTCCTTTCGATTAGTGACCTCATTTATGGCTCTGGTGTCACGCGTGCCTCTCCCATTCCTGAACGCAAACTGACCATCCCTTAAGTAATCATTTTCTCGGCTCTCTACCCTCTCATCTACATCTACACCACATACATAAATACCCTGCGAGCCACCAAAAAAAGGTGTGTGGCAGGGGGTGTAGCACCAGGAGGAAAGGGTAAGGGATGAGGGGGTTGGGGTTTTTCAAATCCCTCTCGTATCCCCTTTTCGTGTTGGTCCTCAATTTATCCTAATATCCCTCTCAAACCTTTCATGAACCAATTAATTATTACCCTGCCTTCGTTTTGATAGCTTTCATGGTTTTTCTCTTCTTATTTCCTGACAGCGCTTTCACCTTCCTGCACCGGCCACCCCTTTCACCCGCCTGCACCTTTCACCTTTCCTCGTATACTTTACATATCCTCGCACTGTGACTTCCACCACGCTCCTTTCGCCCTATTTCCCGCTTCCCCTTGCACTTCCTTCTGATTTCTGATTCTGTGTTCACATTCTTCCATTTCCTTCTCTCAGCTAACCTCCTAATCGTTTAGTCTGTAATCCATAATTTCCTAGTATTTTTCCTATTAACTGTTCCTATCGTTTATTTACGACATCGATATCTCTTTTTTTCAGATGCTCCCAACTTTCTTCTTCTTTCCCAATTTTAATGTTCGCTGACGTAAATTTTTCCACTGCCCTGGCGTCCGTGCTCCCTTTTAGTCCCGTCCTTTATTTCTTTCACATTTCATTTCCTCATCTCTCTTCTCTCTTCTGTCCTGTTGAACCTGACTTCATGCTTCATTACACTACATTTCATACTTCGTTTGCACTAAATGACTCCGCATTAGCTCACGGGAAAAGTTGCGAATTACTTATGCTATTCCAAAAGTTATTACAAAACATAATATGTTCTGACCAATATCTCTCATTATCCACGTTTACCTATGCCATAGTAGTGTTTAAAGCCAGCGATCGTAATGATCAAACCATTTCTCCGAGAGGACCATTTCATTTCTCTCCATGGCTATTCCTTGTTCCTAAACCCTAATCCCTGCTCATTTTCTTCATTGTGTCCCTCATAAGGTCATGGCATAGGCAATCGTGGTGGTATCCCTCTGCTCTCCTCAATAGTCTTTTTATGACGTGACACCACCACTCAATGGCCTCACTCATTTTAACTGACCACCACTGGGGTCAGAAGCTACCTCACCGAGTCAGCGCAGACTACCTTTCGTTTAGCACCTAAATGTCAACCTATGATTTCATGGTTGATCCATGGTATATCCTTGCTTCCACAAGCAGAGCTCTAGGAGTCATTAGAACATACATTGTCGTTCGCCACGTTAAGGATGTAGGGCATGGGGTGTTTGACAATGAAAAAATGCCAATGAAATTCTCTTAAAGATATTTTCTGCCATGGTGTATTATTTATATAATTAGAACTTCTGAACCGGTACGCTACAAAGTTTTTGTATAAGCAGAAATCTTTACGGTACTGTGCATTCCGAATGTTGCACATCTATGTAAATTTGATGTTGCATATTCATGTTAAATATCGACTTCTGGTTCCAAGTTAATTTATGGTTAGTGTTCTCATAAATATTTATCAGAGTAAAACATACTTTCTTTCTACAATTTACCCTTCGGAAGTTAATTTCCTTTGGGATCATGTATACATACATAATATATATATACTATATATATATATATATATATATATATATATATATATATTCACATAGAAATAGAGACAAGGAAAGAAACACAAAGGACGAACACAAGAGCGGTGGGGATGGCGGATGTGAGCAGATCACAAATGTAAAAACATTTTCCTCGACCGGGACTTGAACACTGGATCTCTCCATTTGCCGGGCGGATGCTTTAACCACTTGAGCTATCGAGAAAATGTACTTTACACTGAAATCTGCGATCTTATAAAGCGCCAAAGTGCTCCGAATCATTGCCCAGAAGATGGCGTTAGGGAGCTGTTACACCCACCAAAGGAGAAATAGAAAAACACATGAGGAGAATCCGCCATCCCCACCGCTCTTGTGTTCGTCCTTTATGTGTGTTCCTTTCCCATTTTCCTTATCTCTATTTCTATGTGAATGAATATTTGTTCGCCGTATGGCGGGATTTCGTGTTTGAATATATATATATATATATATATATATATATATATATATATATATATATATATATATATATATTTATTTATTTATTTATTTATTTATGAATATATATTTTTACAGGAATTATAATGTATAATAATGTAATATAATTTAATAATAATTTAATGTATAATTTTTTCCTGAATTTCATAATTGAAAATCAAAACTCGCAGTAATAATAATAAAATCAAATGTACGAGCCTTTTTCCTTTCGTGTGCCAAGTTCCTAAAGCAATAGTCGTAAAACCTTTGGGAGCAATTTGCAACAATTTCAATTTACTTTCAAGTTGTGCGCTTCTTAAAGCGTCTCGTCATCTCAATTGGCTACTTAACATTTACTGGTCCCCTGGCGTAGAACCCCGAAACGTTCTCGCCCGAAGCGATTTCCCTCTCCGTATTCCTGAGCCAGAAACTTACGTAAAACTTCGTAATTCACCCCTTTGGTGAGCAAAAATATCTATCGTCTGTAATCCAAGTACATGGAAGTATTTATCGTCCCGCCAAGTACATCGACGGAAATAGGGACCTCACTCCTTTTTGCAAACTCTAATCAAAAACTGGGTATCGAAAACACTCGCCCTCATCTCCAGTTTTTCCTGAATAACAAAAGTACGACCTCAAACCTTCAGGAACCCTTTTGTAATTGAAATAGTCTTACAATGAAACAACTTCTGAATGTAAAAATCAATCGGCTTGACCGGGATTCGAATGCGGATCTCTCGATGTCCGGCCGAATGTAAGAGGACGACTCGATAGCTTAACTGGCTTGAGCACTCGCCCGGATATTGAAGGATTCGGGTTCGAATCTCGGTCAAGGTGAATGATTTTTACACTCTGAAATCTTTGCATTGTAATACTCATATAGCGGATGACTCCGTTAACAGTTACCCTCGCGGCATCTCCTGCAGCTTATTGGAGATAGTCTTAGTTTAAGCCAAACATTTAATTAAACACTTATCTTAAATTATTTCCCAACCGTACGTCTTTGATGGTACAATAAACTTATTTTTAATTGACTGTGAAGTTCTCGTGGGAATTACATATGGTGAATGATATATCACCAAGTCTTCAAAATGAGCCCACATTAAATTGAACCATATTTAGTTTCCTACACATTACATGGACCTTCATGCCGCCCTGAACGCCTGTCCTTTTCCTCCCTCGGATTCGCTTAAACAACACACTCTCCTCGATCGCTCTCTGCAATTGCAAAGTCTCTCAACATCTTTTTCACCCAATTTTCATGCCTGCTTTTAATTTTTACCAACAATCGTTAGTCTTCCCTTACGATGCTTGGACTGCCTATTTTAATCACTCCTTTCTTCTCTTTACCCCCTTCACGATATCCCCCAGTGTTTGAGGATTTCGAGAAGTGGGTAAATGCTTATCATCTTTTCTCGACGACCAAATTTAATAACCATAGCGGGTAGTTACTCCACGTCAAACGTATCACTAATTTTTCTTAACGCCTTTATGTCACCGTCATCCTCTTTGTAAGCTCTTCATTAGCTAACGTCAGTCCTGATTCCTGCACTACAATGCCCATTTTCATCTTAAATGTATCTCAAATAATATAAATGACTAGCTGTTATACTTTACGTACTTTTTAAGTTGTCCCTCCCAATACTCGATCTTGATAAATTCATCGCTTTCGTTTATTATTGGTTATTATTCCACGTCACAACTGATTCAGCTTAATCCGCTTAGTCAATATTACAATTTGTTGGCTGGCTGGCTAACTCTATATTTAGCATCAGAAAATGTAATACTGTACCTGCCTGCTCCCTGGCTGCTACGACAGTATTTTACACTCGCCAGCCGATATCCTCTGAAATCTGTCGTTCGACTTTGTGTTGTATTTAAATGTAATACTTATCGTCTTTCCATCTCTTCACAATATACTGCTTCCATTAAAATGGCCTCACGTGGGTTGGTAACCCTGTCCGCTCCTCCTGGTAAAAGCACAGCTAAATCCATAGCTCCTTGGCGAGAAACGAATGATGCTGGTATTTCTTCCCAGCGATCCCAAGGTGGCCTACCAACTATGAGGGAGAGCTGTACGTGTAAGGGCGTCATCCATTAACGCCTTATGCCTCTTTGTCATTTGCTCTTGTCATATAATATTAACAAACAATTTTCTTCCTTAAATCATTTCACCGAGCCAGGGAAGCTGCGAAACTTATTGTTTTTTAAGTTTATTTCTTTTACATCAATATTTCGCGACTTGGAGCAAATGTATATTCTATGAGTTATTTCGGCAAATAAAAAACTTCGCGCTATTTTAAATAAATGCTCATAACTAATATTGCGAAACGTCTTTGTGTCACATAAAATTATTCTAATATGAACCCATCAACGGAATTTCTTGTGGCAATGTCCAATGGCAGGCACGTCGATGACTAAAATAATTGCAGGGCATATCGGAAGGCATGTGCGATAACATAGGTGTGCCGGAACACTAAAAAGCATGGTAGCAAAAAAAATTGCGTGTTCCCAGCGATAAATGTTAGTTATGAGGCTATAGTTACGGAGGGATGGATGGCGAAGGTAAGGAGATTCCGCCAGGCGTAAGAGTAGTTAGTCATAGACAATAAGATAGTAAGTTTGATAGAGCAGATGAGTAATAGTAGGAGCACTATCGACGGGGATAAAACCCAGATCGTACCAATATTTTTGCGAGTCAATTGCCCATACCAACGACCTATTCTTGGAAGAAAAACCTCGATAGTCAATTTGACCAACTGAAGGAAGTAGTTCGGATCGTGATACATACCTATTTCTAAAAGTTGTCTGAATCCGCTCAAAAGTGAACCGAACGTCGAATAAGGGGTTTGCCCTGCCTCATCCTACGATAGGCAGAACGTGATGATGAGAATCGCAGGAAGCAGTGAATGCATACATTCCTCAATGAAATTTCAGTTCCATATCGCGTAGTTTTTCTACGTCAAGCCTCCAAGGAGCCAATTATAGCATGAGAGTTCATTGTATCGATGAGAAGAAGGGTGAGAGAAGAAAGAAACCAATAAGCACTCAACGCGAGCCCGAAGAAAAGTAATAACTCTAAATTATGCATTCGATGTAAGTGATGCAATTCCACGGATGAGGGCGCTGTTGTCGCGCCGCGTTTAAGAGGGGCGCCGTCGCGAGGGCCGCGGATGCGCTCGCGGGCCCGATCGTTTGTTCGTTCCATTGGGAATTGCCACTCGTAAATGCCGCGACCTCCAGCCGTGCCGTGCGGAAGTTCTCGCGGGGTAGGCGAGTGGGGCGGGCGTTGCGGTGAGGCGGTCGTTCTTTCAACCTCCGGGGCACCCACCGAGGGAGAAGTGAAGGGGGAGGGGGTGGGAGTCGTAACCGGCAGACAGGGGTTCGAGCCTCATTTGATAGCCACCATAAAAAGCGCTATTCCCAGGTGCAATTCCTAGGCGAGCCGCCCCCCTCCCCTATTCCTCCCTCTCCCCACCCGCCCTTCCCTCGCCCGCCCCCTACCTACGAATTATTCGCTGCCCCAATCTTAAGCGATGGTTTCACTGCGAGTCTCCTGGTTCGGATACTTCAGCCTCAGAAAGGATCATAACTCTAGACCATATTTTTTGACCGAGAAAGGCATAATTCAGCCTACATTCAGGTTTACGATCATGTTTTTCATGTGATGGTAGTTATTTTTGGTCATATGCAATTGCTGAGGCCATTTACATGAGGTCATCGATACTTGGAGTAAAACGTAAATCAGGGTTAAAAGCCCTCCAGTAATTACAATGCTCATATGATAATTTTATATACGATCAACTTAATTGTAGATCCCAAAGGTGTGTTAAGGATAAGTAAGTGTAAAACCACTTGTGATTATTTTAACCCTTGATTTAATCAAATACAAAATGACATATTTCGTCTGCGATATATTGTACTAAATCTTTTCTTGAAGTCCTGACCATCCCCCGAGCTCTTAATGCAAAATACATCTACATAAATACTCCGCGAGCCACCAAAAAAGGTGTGTGGCAGGGAATAGTGAGGGTTACTAATCCACGAATCCAGGATTAAACGTGGAATTCGATTTTAAATTTGTCATCAAAACCGTCGCTCGTCTACGTATAATGTCTGTGAATCATTCCGGACGCGGCATGACTTGATTTTCTGTTAAAAAACACTGGAAGAACCAAAAAAATTAAGAATAGAAATGATGGTGTTTATTTTCATGCCAGTCCCTCCATTTTTATAACAATCTAATTTGAAATATTTTCATGCCCCATAATGAGTTTTGAAGGTATTCGATTCTCAGATTCCGTCGTCTCGGCTTGGTCCCTAAGAAGGGTTTCATTTTTGTGGCTGAAGAACCAAAGGCAGTGAAAGGTATTTTGGCATTATAAATTATTGGAAACACATTTGGAAGTTTTATCTGTTTCTCAGGGTGTTTCCCCTGCGGACTAACAATCAAAATTTAATGCAGGGTTGGAATATCCAAGGCATGTACATTTCCGCAGCCCAGAACAGTTTCATATTTGGAAGAAAAAACCACAATTTATTTGCCGAAGGGATTTAGACGATGACTGAATTTCTTCCGTCCTTCTATCCTTTGAATTTAACCCCGAAAGAAAAATTACTAAGACTAAACCTTTGTGTTTTGGTAACTTTCTAATATTTTGAAAAATATATATGCTTACCTTCCGACTGCGGCAATATCATTACATGAGCGGTTATTTCGTTCAAAGAAAACAACCGGGAATATTTGAAGTTTTGTATGAATAACGTGATGCATAAATAGTCTAAATATTATGTAATGAATGTCACTCAGACATTTCCTCACCAATACATTGCAATAAAAGCGAAGTTTTGTTTGTTAATCGTGGGCAGAGCTTACCTAATAGCCTAACACGCCGGGAGAAATTACCCAAGGGGATCACCCGGGATCGAACTCGGACCCTCCGACTAGCGAGTCTAGCGCTCAACCCCTTAGACTACCGCGCTCCGAAAGACATTACCGGCATTTGCAGAAAGACACGCCTAAACTGCAATACATTCCACATATACGACCTGGCGTCTCCCCAAGACGCAAATGTCGGACGCATTTAGACCCCTGGAACACGTGACACCATTTTAAACATACACGTGCATTACCATTGACTCACTATTTTAATCTTTAGTCGTTTATTTCGTTAATTTTTTACTATAAATTTATCGATCAGTTGTAAATAAATATCGGATGGCTTTAACCGCGGATGCAAAACAAGTTGATTCGAAGACACCACGGCATCGTTTTACGTTTTAACCAAAATTTTCGAAATTTTCAGATTCCAGCTATTACTTTGAGTTCAAGCCACTTTTAAATGAGTCTACTAATCCTTTTCCCATTTACGGCGCAGTCCTAGCCAAGCAGAAGAATAAAAAGCACTCTTAGTCTCACTCAATGCACATCAAATTCACCAAAGATCACCCGTACGATCACCATTCCTAGTGGATATCCCCCGAGTCCCTTACGACTCCATGAGCCATCATTTGTCACGCCCGCCGATCTTTTGCACGGGACCCCGGAGAAGGGGGCGACCCCGCGTCTATGGGAGGGAGTGGGGGCAAGACGCGGGTGGGATGATGGAGCGCGGTCAGATAAGATCTGGACGAAGAGGGAATCTCGGAGGGGCCGGGTGGACCGCCGGAGCCTACACATCCATCTCCCGTGCAAATCCAGACGGAGGCAGAGTGGAGGGGGGGTGAAGGCTCTTGCATCCTTTGAATAACCCCCCCCCCCCCGGGGGCACCCTTGGCTCCTCTCGACTCCACCGTCCCCGCACTAAGGCTACTGCGGCCGCAAGGGGAGAGCTTTTATGCGTCCGCCCATTCGCATGTAATCGTGCCCGGGACGAGACCCCTCCCCCATCCCTTCCCGTGTTCATTCTGAAAACCAGTGGCGCGGTCCCCATAAAAGGTCTCGCATTGGAGTTAGACGAAGTCGCGGGGCGGGAAAATGTACTGCCGAGCTGAATATTTAACGGCGTAATGCAGCGCAGTGTCGTGGCCAAGTAAACGATCGCGTGGCATAAATCTTGCGACCAAAGGATGCCTTAACGAGTACAAATATTAACCATCGCAGTATTTCCCACGCACGTTGAGCATCACCTTAGCTACGATTACGCAATCCGAATGCGCGTCATACAGGTACTTATTTTCAATCAAAGCGATAGCCAAGGCATGTACTTGTCTCGCGTTTGCCCAATGATAACGAATTATCTCTGTCATTCATCTTGAGCTTTATTAAGCTATGGATCAAAGGTGGTACAATCACTCGTGCATACTTCGCAGGGATTATTTTAGATTTAATAGAACTGTAATTTCAACTGTAATTCATGGATCCCTGGAAAAATAATCTCACTTTCTCAGTTGAAATAGCTGAGCGATTGACAAGATTCGATTGACAATGGATTCATGCAAGTTAGTGACAGATGATATTAGGAGTATTCAGGGGTGGCGAATTATTTTGGCACAAAGTTCATATGACTTCATGCACATATCTTGTATTTATCTCATTGGCCGACCATATGTTCTTTGGGACATTAATTGGCGTCTGCAGATGTATTTTTCACCCGGTTGACCATTTCGTGACACCTCCACGGGTCGTATGCATCCCGCGGGTCGTACTTTCCCCACCTTGGGCTTGGGCGTTTCGGACTCCTTTATGATAATGGTTATGGCTTGATAGCTTTATGGTTTCTTATTTAACGTCGCTTGGAGATGCAGGAACTTCTACGTAATTCGAAGACGAAGAATTTTCCATTCAGTCACTGCAATTGCATGGAGATTTCTCCTCCAACCCACTCGGAGAATCTTGACGTGAAGATCCGCGCGCTCTCATTTAAAGATAGAAATAAATTTGTTAAACTTTATGATATCCTTCTCGTTTCGCATCAAGAGTGGCCTCGAACTGGATCGGAGACGCTAATGATTGCTGAAAACATTGCGGTGAATAAATTTTCCGCAAAATTAAGATTATGTGCCTCATAGTAGTAAGGAGCCACCCTGCCAAGTGGGTCCACGAGTTGACCCGGTATTCTAGAATATTGCAATGAAACTGCATTTTTCGTGCGGTAAGGTTACAGTGTCACTCTAAATGTTAGAGAATCCGTTTAGTGTACATTTAGATGTGAAATTTTGAGTGAAATAGATAAGTATATGTATTTCAGATCAATAATACTTTTGACAAAGTAGAGATTTTCCTTTAGATTTCAATTGAGAACATAATTCGCGAATTCCATCGGCGCTCGGAAAACTGCGGAAAAGTTTGAGGGATAGAATTCTAACAGTTTCGCTGTGTTCATTTCACAAATGCAATGCCTCCTCTTGACCGAGTTCTTCCTCTCCTGGAGGGCTGGGTTACAAGGTACCTTTGTGCATTCCTCTGTACGTTTCGTCCACTATTATGCGGGCATTTTCAGATCCAGGGAAAGGTCTGCATGCTTTGAACAGGGAAATGACGCATTAAGCAGAGACCCTACCAGCCACCGCCAGGGTGTGTGGTAGGGGATGAATACACACTAGAATATGTAGGACTTCAATTTCTCCCGGCGGATAATGGCAGTAAATTCTTCTCGGGATTTCATCCGGGTAATCTCCTCCATCTCCATCGCTGCCGACGTTTCGATGAAATCCTTTTTCACCTTTCATCGGCCCTGATGACGATGGAAAAGGATTTCATCGAAACGTCGGCAGCGATGGAGATGGAGGAGATTACCCGGATGAAATCCCGAGAAGAATTCATTGACACACCAGAATAATTTTACCTGAATATGACCCTCCCGCGGTCGAGCAATGTTATTTTCATCCCCCATCGGTCGTGAAAGAAATTAAATCTTTAATATACAAGTTGTATCTGTTCTACACTTCATCTCTAATTTTATTAGCATGATCTCTCCTGCCGTAGTATGATCAGGGTAATACTACATTTTCAATATCACTGCTAGTGAAATATCCTTCCAATTTATGTAAGAGCTTCAATCTTTATTTTAATCTTCGCTCCGTGA
The DNA here is from genome assembly GCA_037158775.1 of Hetaerina titia. NCBI lineage: Eukaryota > Metazoa > Arthropoda > Insecta > Odonata > Calopterygidae > Hetaerina > Hetaerina titia. The sequence goes on along the minus strand of CM073774.1, from coordinate 102,630,409 downwards.
GTGATTCCCTGCCTATCTGCTCTAATATTTTGGATACGCTACTACGTTTATCATAACAACGTTTTACAAATCTAGCTCCTCTACGCTATACGCGATCCAAATCGGCAATCGATCCAACTTCGTGAGGATCCCATGTACTTGCATATGCAGCATGCTCTAAATGAGGCCTAACCAGCGAAAAATAACATTTATCTTTCACCTTTTCATCACATTTGCGTTATACGTTTATAGTAAATGCCGTCGAAAGATTACAGCTTGGAGGAATCCAACCTTTCCGAACGGAGCATCTACGTAATCTCAAGTAACCATTTCTCTCCGATTTATGATATGATGTTTTGTATCGTCTCATGTAAAAAAACATGACCTGCCGAGCCATATCAGAGTGGCACCACATTTTGCAGGAGTCCCAAGCGGTTTTTTTCCTGACGGTCCTACGGGCGCCGATCTGACGCCGGGCGTCCTCGGGTCCGCCGCTTCCACGTCCTGGGCGCCTCAGTGTTCCGCCTCGCAGTTGCTGCAGAGGAATGCAGCCCCATCCGCCATTAATGATGTTTGACTTTAATAATGCAGGGGAGAGGTTTTAAAAGGTCGCCGCGGAGGAGGAGGTGGGTCGGAGCGATCTCCGTTGTTAGCAAGTGGATTAACAGCCCCATAAAAGCGAGGCGACCCGTTTGGACGTGCAACCGTTTCGCGGGGCTCGCGTGTGCGCAAACAAGCGACGGCGCTCCCGCGCTACTTCCGGCGATTCTCAGGGTCTCCACCAATCGCTCTGCACGCACGCGCATCATTAGCATGCACCATTCTTCTTCGCTCTGCTCAGAGCTCCTCTCCGTCAGACTCGAACCGTCAACGCCTTCTCCCGAAACACAAAAGGCGACGGGAATGAATCGGGCCATCGGCACCCTTAAGACCTTTATTTATGGGCGATTTAAAAATAATCTCAAGATCCCATTTTATGCAATGGAAGCGGAAAATGCGTTCCGTTAGCACGAGCCCATCTCCAGTGTTCCAGGGCTGGAGTTCAGCGTGTAAAAGATTCAACACATCAATCTTAATAAGTAATCAATATCAAAATAATAAATATCAATCTTAATAACGTATACGTATATTTATGTATGTATGAATTTGGACACCAACACACAATATAATAACACATTAAAAGAACACTCACACGTTATTTCTTGATAGTTTCGACGGAATTTAGCTCCGTCTTCCTCAGAAGAAACGTTAGTACTGTCTCAGGCAGGCAGTACCATCGTTTTTTTCTGAGGATGAGGGTCACTGAAGGATGATGTTAGTGTTTAAGCTCTAATTTTTGTCCTTAATATTATTATTCATCAATTGGAGAAGGTTTGTTCAGTATCCTACTCGTTTTGAACTCAAACAAATTCACGGGAAGACTTGGTAATTTCCATGTTTCCCCCAGAACACTAGCGCATGCATCATTGTATGGTTCCGAACATCCAAGTCGGTTTCTTCACCAGCGAAGTGAATTTACGAGACCCTTCGATGAAACTGCCTTTCATAAACGGAAAGTTTCATGCGTAACCTCCTTGTCCACAACAAGAAAAACGAAATATTTTTCATACTTCTTTTTGAACCCTTCTGCGATGTTGGCCGTGTCGAAAAAGCCTGTTAGTTCCACTCGGACGGCTCGAGGCACTTTAACCCTCGCCTTCCTGGCGTAAATAAGTGCTTCTAGAACATCAAAATGGTTCAATAGTGCTCATATTGTCCAAACAGACGGAAGAGTTTATTGGTATTTGTCAAGTTATATCGCTTTGCATAAGCATGTTAAGAAAATTTCAATGAGTCATTTATCATATTTATTGTACGTCTATCTATATTTATAAAACTTGTCAAACTTTATAAACGAAAAAACTGTTTGCTTAGTTTTCATACCTGTCACCGTCTACAAATTGGATCTAAGAAGGAAATGAATAACTTCAAATTATGAAAAATCCAATTCCCTACCGTAGTAATGAGCTGCTTAGCCACTCGAAGCACTAGGCCCCAATCGTCAGAATGTTATAAGGTCTCTAATGGAATTTTAAAATCATTTTTAAAATTGAGGCTTAACCTCAGGAAATTAAGGATATTTGCAGAATATCATATACTTAGTCACCCGCTCTGACAGTTTAATGCGTGATATGTTATACTCGGGACCATCTCCGAACCATTTGGTGCAGCAAATTCCAATGCCAGTCTTCGCGACTTAAGAGATTATCCATTTCTCAGTGGACAACTGTACAATTTCAGTCCTTGCTATTGTTTACATTTCCTGTGTGCGTGCAGTAAACTTCGGTCAGTGCTTAAAATATTTTCGAGTCGGGTTTTAAATTAATGTTGATCCCTATTGTTTTCTTCGGGACTTCGAGGCCAAAGGGAATTCGACATAATTTGTACCTTTGCACGCAGAGATGACTGAAGATAGTTATTTATGTCATAGCATAAAATAGTATAGCATTTACGGTTAAATTCTTAGCTCTTAATTTTTCGCTTAGTTCCATCTAAAGGATTATGATCACCTCGTATATATCGATCTTGGATATTCACCGCGAGTTCTGCCAAATCTCTCCTAGTGGCAATAGTCAGCTGCGGTTCCGATACCATGTTTAATTTCTTTTCATTTTCTTGAATAAAATACACAAGTGAGGACTATGATCATTTACGGGACTGGAATAACAAATGTATCTGCGACAAGACTTTTTTTGCCTTTATAACATATTTCTAGGTAATTTTACGTATGCTTTGCTTGTGAAAACTCGGAAAAAATCTGTAAAGTGTGATCCATAAAACAGTAAAAAATCGGTTGTATTTATTCGGCGCTTAAAAACGTAGATATAAGTGTACGAGTTCTCCTTATTTTTTGTTATGGTAAAAGTGCTTCTTAAAGTGACAATGCTACAAAAATGCTGGTACTTTAAAAAGTGAAAAGCGTATCTCTAGTCAAATTTCAACCAAAAATATTATCGTTGCCTTGCTTTGGTTTTTGATTCCCATGGACTTCCATTTATTTAATATATTTTACTGCGCGAGGAAGAGTATCGACACTTCACACGTTCGAACACGAACAACCGGTGCGTGATTTTGGGAAATAAACATTTCAAACGCCGAACAAAGTCAATTTTAAATATAGAATCCATGTTTCAAATCGTAGGCAATGGCAATGAACCCAACGTGGACTGGTCAATAAAAACATCATTAATGTACTAAAACTCGCAAAGTAACGCTTTGGCGGTCATGTTTTAGTTTTAAGTAGCAGGTGAGGAACGCAAAAAACATAAAAACCCTCGGTACCCGTGTGCGGTAATCTTACATCCGTCGATGGGATCCCGAGCATTAAATCAAAGAAATAAAAGTCTCTACAGATGCAGTCGAAGAATTTTTTCCGTGAACAGCGCAAGGTAGCAACTACTTACTCTACATATTACCAAAATCCCTGAATCTTTCTCGGTCGGGGATTTACGAAAAGCATGTTGTCTTTTGGGAATACATATGGTAATATAACATTGGTGTTGTGGAAGGAAAAAAGCTCACCATTTCGATGGAAGCACGGAAGCTGTGCTTCCCTCTGCATTATAATGATCTCAAATTTGAATTATATCACGTAAAATGATACTCATACCTACTGATTTTCTAAACATCGTGATTACTAACTAAAATGCAGGCAGTAATAGCCGTCAACTCTTCGGCTGCATTAGTTATATGAGAAAGAAGCATGGAAATAGCATTAGATGGTCGAATTCCCGGACCATCCCGTGGAGGGAGATGTTTCTTTCTCCCGTCAGATTTTGCAGACGGAGAAGATGATCGTTTGGCTCCAATCCGTCTCAACCGCCCCTCCCCGCACACACATCGGAAAAATGAAAAGTAAAAAATTGGACCCCACCAGGGGCGGATCTCGAGGAGCAAAACGCCACGCGAGGCGCGAGCGAATGGTTCCGTAATGACAGAGGCCGAATGGAAACGGAACACCGAGGGTGAGCATTCAAACAGAGCGACTTTTAATTTCCCATTCGGTAACCCTGCGAACACAATGGAGCGGAGGCGCACTCGATATCCCACACGAAAGGGCATGCGTACTGTACTTAGGTGGAAGGGAATGGAGATTCGCCCTTCGCGAGGCATTAGAATCCCGGAGGACGGAAGCGATCCGGAATCGAGGCTTTTGCGGATCGCAGAGGACACGGGAGTGGGCGTGGAAGATGGTGGGGGGGGGGAGGAGGGTTTATTGTGGGACAGCAGCGCCAATCGCGGCTTTCATTTCCGCCGTAACTGGCTTTTCCTGCGAGGAGCGAGTGAGTGTGAGATCCCGACCATCTCCCCATCCAAAGGGCACCAAAAAAGACCCAGCGATTGTTCGATTTATTATGATTGCCATTTGAGGGCCCCATTTCTTCACATCCTTAATCAATGTCTTCATACATCTGCCCCCGAAGCACATCATGAATGTATATTCCTGTAAAAACCCTTCTCTTGTGGAGTGTTCTCTTATTCTTCGAGGTACTTTTAAGTGCGGGAATGGCATAAAATATCGCTAGCATGAATTGAGGTCAAATATCCTGATTTTCCGCGTAAATTTTCCTTAATCTATTCCCTCTCATTGCAAATTTCAATTATACTTTTCGATTGTCGTTTTCGATCAGTGAATAACTTTGTAGAAGTGTATATCCGCTAAATGTACTGTTCGTTTGCATTTATTTTAGGATGCCAAGCAGTGCGTATCGACCTCATTTTGATATTTATTGCCCCACTTTAAAGTCTCAACGAGCTTCACGACCTCTCTAGAATAATATCGAAACTAGTTATGTGATATTTGGTGATCGGCCAACAATCGAGACGTCAAATAAAAAAGGAAGAAGTTTTAAACTTTTTTCAATTGCATTTTTTTAGTGATGACAAAAGATAAGAAAATCTATTTTTCTTATTTTCATAGTTGAATTATTTTATTTTTTCTGACGACACTAAACATACAGTACTTTAGAATTTAAAGAACTGAATCGGCACAGTTGACTACACATCAACAAAATAAATTAAGAAATCCATTATAAGAATTAGCTAGCAGATACGTCTGTCTGTGGTTTTTTCTTGCCAAATTAATGAGCATATTGTTTTAGATGGTAAGGCAAAATCCCTTCTTAGAATAGTTTTCTTGATTAGTCTACTTTGATAAAAAACGTCCGCAAGAAGAAAATGGACTGATGCAAATGTTTGTCTGCTGGTTTCCCAGGTCAACGTTCAAGATTGACTCTTGAAATTGTGAAGTTTTCCACTTGTAATGGTTGAGAACGCGCGACATTGTTTCTCAAAGTATGGACCAACGCACTATTTTCTTTCGCGTCCAAACTTCGAGCAATGAAGAGCCATGAAATTGCAGTACGCCATTCTTTGGACAGATCGATAAACCAAAGATACTCTCGTCATATGGAATGATTATCAACGACTTGTTCTTCTCCGATCCTCTTTGAGATGTCGCGTGGCCGCCGCAAAAGCTTTCGATTTGATTGACGACAGTTATGCATGGAACTGGGCCCCATGAGTTGGGATTATTATTAGGTCCATGGCCTATATTTTTCTAACAAATCAATTTTTTGGATTGATTACTGCTGTGGATTGTAATTACATCAGCTGTAACGAAAAATCATAATAGCAAGCGGATCGAAAGTGTTTGCCTACCTCGTTCTATTTCAGCTAATACTATTATAACCGATTGAGGGGCGTGTTATCTGAAAGTTGACAGTGTTGCCATGGATACAAGTGGAAGGAACCATGACCTACTCAGTCAAAAGTTTTATAATTGGAGAAGGAGCCATCTTTCCATTACCACCACGGAAACCGAGGAAACGAATTGTTAAGAGACTGTAGCTACGACCAAGGTTTCGTCAGCAGAGAGAGTGTATTTTAGTAGCGAGGAGATCACCGCCGCTGGCCCCACTGGGGGTTGTCGGCAAGTGCATATAACCGTCACCGAGACAACCCCCTTCAGGAGTCCCGGCCACCCGACCTCGTCTTAACTGTACGTACTCATCCCCGATCTTGCTACTTCCTTTGTGCTTCGATCATCGAATGGCTGGCTGGCTCTCGGGGATACCATTAAAATGAAAAGAAATTCTTCCTCTCCCGCGCACCCGGAATGGCATAATACATAATAAACCCCTTCCACTGCCACCGTGCATCGCCCCCCCCCCTCATCGTCGCCCCCCTTCCCTTCATGGCTTCCACCCCCTCCCCTTCAGCTACTGGGGATGCCCTTGGCGTTTTCCCCGGAGCCCAAAGCTGGATCGTATCTTTTATATATTTATTTGTTTCTATTTATTTATCGACTTAATTCGGTGAGGTTGAGACTTATAATAACTTCCAACTAACCCTTAGACATTATATACAACCAAACACCAGATGGAGGAAATTCCTCCTAGGCGGGAATCGAACCCGCGGCCTTTGGCCTGGTAGGCGAGGACGTAATGGCCTTTTATACATGTATATGCATGCATAAAATGTCATTTTTCACGATCTTGATTTCGAAACTGAAAAAAGAGATCAAAAATAGTAACAAAGTTTTTCGATGGTTTTAGTTCAAAGTTTAGGTCTCTTTTCGATATCGGTTCGTGCCACTTCGTGCTTGATGGATGCTAATTACATTACGTAGGATCTGTGAAAATTAATCAAGGGGGGAGGGGATCGGGATGGTGCTGAGGCTAACGTACAGGCTTCCCACCGAGAGGGTCCGGGTTCAAATTCTGGGGTTAACGAATATTTTTCAGTGTTATCCCGATCCCTATTTGAGGTGCCCCTTCAAAAAGAGTAGGCTAATGCTGACGCCGGGTTTCTCTCCACCCTTCATCCTTTCCCATCTATTCCTAATGACGCAAATGACCTCAGCTGTCGGTCGCCCCCCATGATAACTGCTGCAACTATCAATCAAGGCGAAAAGCCATATTGCTGTATTTAGGTTTGCACGAATTACTTATGATTACTTAGTATTTACTACAGAATTTCTTTCATTTGAGGCCTATGCGTACTTACGCGGTGTGTAATTTTCAGTGTCCCTAGTTTTGAACAATTTTTATTAAAGTTTAACGTTGACATTTTAAGTGGAATGTGAAATGTTTGATTTTTTGTTGGATATATTAATAATTCTTAAAATGCTTCAAACACTCCATTTGTATGTGTTACGAGGAACGTATGTAATGTCGACAGGCGTCACCCGGAATCAAATCTTGGCTCTCTAGTCAGTAGTCCCGCGCTCACGCACCCACAGAACTACTGACTCCCCGACAGTTAATGCAACCTTAATAAAAAAACACAATATAAGAATCAAATAGTCATTCTTTCGTCACACTTCGCTGTCGTAATAATAGCGATATGAGTAAAATTAATACGTAAATTGATATAATAGTAATAAGTAAAAGTAATATAATCTCCTGGGTGAAACAAACACGTACTATGGGGAAAACATGGACAAGCTAACAAAAGATTGGGATTAGTTAGACGAGTAATGAGTGAATGTGATTAAAAGAAAAAGAAATGGTATCTGTATGTGGTTAGGCCTCATTTAGAATATGCTGTAAGTATATGGGATCCTCACGAAGTTGTATTAATTGCCGATTTGGATCGCGTGCAGCGTAGAGGAACTAGATTTGTAAAACGCTGATATGATATACTTAGTAGCGTACCCAACATATTGGAGCAGCTAGGCTGGGAAGCACTCAATGGAGCGACGGTTAAATTACAGACTGAAGCTGTTTCATAAATTGGAAGGAAGTCTCTTTATCAATGATGTTGCAAATGTATTATTACCCATGTCGTACTACGGTGCGAGAGATCACATCAATTAAATTAGAGAGATTAAGCATAGAACAGGTAGATTTTAGATGTCATTCTTTCCACGAACGACAGGGGATCAGAATAACATTGTCCGATGGTGGCAGTGAAAAAGTGTTTCCGTCAAAATTAGTCTGGTTTGTAGTCACCCCTTGCCACATACCCTAGTGGTGGTTTCCAGGGTACTAAAATATCTGTATAAAAAAATAAATATTTATCAAAATATCACTACTAAACTCAGATTTACAATTTGATTCTGTTTCATGGTCTCAGAAAGAAACAATTCAGATAATGGAGTTAGATTTTCCAAAAATACATAATTGGTTTCGAAACACTCTTTTGCAGATGGTCTTATGGCGCTCATGTATTGATGGAACGAAGATTTATATTCTGCAACGAAACGCAACATTGGTCTGCATGATATCAGCTGCGAAGTTTGAGCAACCCTTGCCATCTCTTCCCCTTCTCTTACCATCTTGCAGGCAGTCATCTAAGCTCAGGTATTTCTCACCAGCCATGGGAAAAATGGGCGGAAAAGAGTATGTTCAAAAATTAATTTCAGAAGCAGGTGTTTATTTTATGGCGTAAAATTGAAACGAGTAGTTATTCATTCTACTCGAATACGAAATGTTTATTTTTTTCCTGGAAATTTAAACATTCTAAAAAATGCTTCAAAATTCCATTTATAGGTATATCTGTTACATGAAACGTATGCAACCGATTTTCCCAAATTAAAGTTTGTTCCAGTAGTGATTTCACTTCCGAAGACTTTTTTTCTCGGCGAAGTTGCCGAGCAGTAACAATGACAAATGACAATGATTTATTTGGTGCCTTATTAGTTCACCCTTTTTTATTTCTCATGTTACCGATCCATCGCACCCGACCAAAAAACTGAAAATGCCTTCCCAATTACATTTCATGATCAAAGTGTCAGAATCACTCCCGCTGCGCCTAGAATGAATTTACGTTTGTTGCAGTAAATGGTTTGCCGATATTGAATTAGGCACACCCATTCCCAAGATTATTCCGACTTTGAATTGCTCAATAGTTTAGAGAACAGGGTTCATTTCAGTTAAACGCGAACTATGTTTTATTAGACATAGGTTCGTTACATCGGTGTGACTCACGATGGAAAAGTTCACGCGCCTCCCACGAAACACGGGAAGCGGTGGCGGAGGAGAGTAGATAATGTTGGACTCCGGCGGTCGGCGGGTGTCGGCATCGGTCTCTCGTCTTGCGCCGGGACGCCGATTGTGCTGACCTCTGTCGGCTGAGGTCAACGGTCCCCCACTGCAAGCGAAGGTCTCAAGGATGTTTCCGATGCATTCACGCCTTCATCGTTTTCAGCGTGATTGATGCATTGATAGAGGACGCAGGAGGAAACGGCATCGCCGACTCCAGAGTCAAATTGAACTCAACGCCCCGTCGCTGGTGCTCAGCAATGACCCCCGTTAACAATGCGGAGGGAAGAGGACTGGAATTGGCAAGTGGCGCGTCGGGCTCATTATTGCCATCCCTACGTCACCATTGATATCCCTCCTGCAATGATGGAAGTACTTCCTTCGGGCGTTATATCCATTATTTATACTTTTAACAGTTCATAAAACTACAGGCTCCTTTGAGACTTTAGTCTCGGTTTTCCAGGCAAACGAATAAAAACGTTAGGTCTCTCTTAGGAATTTCTCTCCGTTGAGCAATGATTAAGCTAAGTAAATTCATCATTCTTGGCGAGTACATGGAATCAATTATTGTAGGATGAATGAAATTTGTCTACTCTTTTGCTATTATTTTGCGCGATTCAGTCATGGATGTAGTTTTTACGGTGATTCTCCATACGAGATTTTCAATTGATCGAAAATTTCAGCGATCATTCTAGATGAACGACTAAATTAAACACCGAGCAACTTGATAGTGTTAAGTTCATTCCTAAAATGCGTAAAAATTGGTTTTTCCCCAATGAATTTTATTTACCGTCATTTAAATAATGTATTTAAAAATAGTAGTTGTGAAAATGCGTTCGCGTCTGTCAAAAAAAAAAACACAAACACAGTATCCAACACTAAAAAGAGCCCCTCTTCAATTCTGCATACTTTCTACCTCCATTCATTCCATCCAACGTCCATATCCCATTCCATTCTTTTCCCAATCAAATAGTCATTGAGATAATAAAATTGGTTTTTAAGGATTATTTCGGGACCTCAATCAACATTAAGTTTTTAATTACGGTTGAACGCTTTGAAAAATTGAAACTATTTAAGTACGATGATTGATAAATTTTTGTTAAAATATTCTTAAAAAATCTGTGGCGGTTAAAGTGCCTTATCTCTTTAAATATTTACATAATATCTTATTACAACCCAGGGTTAGGAATGCATTTTTAACGCGAGAAAATCCTCCTTTCACGAGGATTCAGGCCCACACAGTTAATCTCCTCTGAATCACAGACGAGAAGAACTGATGGTTCGAAGGTTAAGATGAGAGGGGGATCCAGCACCCATCAGTACCCCATGTGAAGACGAAAGAAGCCTCTTTGACAAGTGTCCGAGACCGTTAAACGAGTGACACGCCACAAGATGACAACCACACTTGAGGAATAGTCGTACGAAGCAGATGACAATGCACAAAAATGGCATTATGCAATTTTCATCCGTCTTTTGGAATCGCGAGTGACGCCTTGGAGTGTGCTTCGAGATGTCCTCTTGATGTGGAGGATTTCTCGTGGAGAAGGGCTCACTCACCCGGCGATGGGGGGGAAGGGGGTTCACTCTTGATTGGGTGATGGTGAGTCGAAGACCACAAAACGAAGAGCAGAGGAGAGGAGTCGGCAGACGGGTCGATGGCAATGCACTCGGAGCCTCCAGCCAAGCCCTCCTCCCTCTCTCCACTTCTCTCTCTCTTTTGAAAGCTTCGAGACCCCCTTGCGCACTCATCAATATCAACTCTGAAAATTAGACGTATTGATGCTCTTCGATGACGAATTAAAATGAAATCCAGTCATAAATACTGACTCGTTAGGAAAAGAGGGCCAATGAACACTCGTGGCCTTGCACTGTTGAGATGTGAGCGATGTAGCAGTCGTTAGGTTGCTGAAAGGGAGTCTGCTGGATAGAATAAATAGCTGGAATTCTTTCGTCTGTTTGATTGAATTCAACTCCATAAGGAGGATTCTCAAAATTGCGGATTGTGGATTTAGTTATGCGATCACGCTTTTGCAACAATAATTGCTTTAATTTTCGCGAAATTTACATGAAAATAATTTGAAGTTGCCATATGCCTTGGCGCCTCAAAAGAGGTATCCTCTTTCTCAATTGCAGAGAGATTTGTTTCCAAGTGTTTCATTTTAGTGTTATTTTAAACTTTATTTCTTTGTCCTTTAAATTGCAGGGGCACGTATCAAAAAATCTGTTAACATTATCGTGAATCCGCAACTCTTTACTCCGTGTTCTACACATAAGTATGATAGGTACCAGTCACATCTAACACTATGCATGACAACATTTAGTAGATACAGTTTCGTTCAAAACATACTTCCGGCAATCAATGGGAAGGCATGGATAATTTCTTGAAATTCCGTCTAGACTCCGCGACAGAATCACGATTCCATTTGTTCTATCATGTCCTTGCGCAAGTGAGAGAATATTATTAGTGGAAGTAAAAGCTAAACCAACGAGTTTTGTAATTAATCAGATATCCATGCCAAAGAGTCAAGTGGGAAGAAATGAGACGGCATACAATAAAATGGAGGAAATATTTATGGACGTACCTGGAAGGAAACATTTGATAGTGATCGGTGATTGGAACGCGGTAGTGGGCGCAGTAAGACTCGCTAATGAGATGGGGAACTAAGAGACAAGGAATGACCGCGGGCGGAGAGCAGTACAGTTCTGCATGAGGACAATTTTAATCAAAATGAACCCTTTATTTAAATGCCACATATTGGTGTATGATGAGAATCAAATTAAGGAAAACGAAGGCGATGAGATTTTCGAGGAGGAGGAAAACTAAGTTGAATGTTAACACAGGAAGGCAAAAAAAGAAGCAGGTAATACATTTTACCATCTTCGGATTGTGTATGACCAATAAGGTCAAAGTAAAAGTGGCATGAGAAGTAGAATTGCGTGCGGCAAAATTGCCTTCACTAAAAGGAGGGAATTGATGATAGGGTTGTAAATTAAGGAGAAAGGTTTAGAAAAGTCAAGTGATAACTTACATATTAAGCGTGGTTTTGTACGGATCAGAAACTTGGTCGTTGAAGCAGGAGGGCAGGGGTAGATTGGAGCCTTTTGAGACGTGGATGTGGAGAAGGTGAAGTGGGCAGAAAGGAAATGAAACGAGGAAGTGCTAGTCATGGTGAGGGAGGAGAGATGATTGTCGGGAGAAATCCAAAGGAGGCAGAAAAGATGGATTCAGAGCATTTGGATGGAAGATGGGATGTTGAAGGCTGTGGTAAAGGAAAGACCTTCAGGCAAACAAGGAAGTGGCATGTTGTAAACAATAAAAGGAGGGAATAAGATTGCGGAATTTAACAGGAGCCTCTTCAAACATAGAGTGTCATGTTATATCTCGATAGGAAATACGAAGAAATATAGGCGCATTCCGTCTATGTCCATCCAAAAACTACCTCTTATTGTAGAATACCCACAATTCTATATTAGCGCAGGACATTTATCGCGCAAACCACTAGACTTTAAAATAATTCTGTACCAATAAACAATAATGTCTGTGATTTAAAAATAGATTGCCGAAGAATTTAAAAGCTACGGATCATAGATTAAGAATCACTTAGGTGATTTTACCCTCAATCAAACATTTTTTATTGAGTATGTAACAAACTTTTTAAATTCAATGGCCAATTGTAAAAAGTTACGGATGTTGATAATGAAATGAAGAAGCACTCCAAAAATTCACTTTATGAAAAATAACTCCAAACTCGTCACTTTTTCACTTCGTATTCACTCCCAGTAATTCTGTTCTTCGATTTAAATGGCTTCAATGAGGTATCTTGTCTCGGATAATGTCCCGTTATCCTAGCCCGTATTTCTTTCAGGATTTCCAATAACTCCTTTTCGCCATCTGTTCGCACATCTTCTACGCAAGCAATAGGTACGTTGCATTAAAATTTTGTTTTCAGCAAAAAAACACATCTGCAGAGGCCCACATCATGCTGCGTGAGGCTTATACGGAGCTTGTAATGTCCTAAAATACAGCTAGAGGATGGTTTAAAATGTATAAAGTGGTAGAAAATCAATTTCAAAGAAAGGTGAACCTTAGTCATCATTTCTTAGAGGGAAGTGAACTCAAACGCGGCTGCTGCCATTGTAAGACGGAATCGTCGGATGATGTTGAAAGCTCTTTCAGAAATATTACGAATTTTTAAGAGTGTCCCGTCCACACACCGGTCTCAGAAAATTGCACAAGAGGCAATCCTCGGGGAGTTACGGCATTTCTCAAACCCATGGCAGGACGATCGTGTCAGGTTTGCTTACTGTTGAAGTTGATGTTTATATCTATATTTAGTTACATACACCCTGCAAACCACCACCAGAGTGTGTGGCAGTTGGTGAATACACACAAAACTAATGTTGACTCGAATATGACCCTACAGCGGTCGGACAATGCTATTTTGGTCCCTTATCGTTTTTGGAAAAACGACATCTTAAATCTATCTGTTTTGCACTTAATCTCTCTAATTTTACTAGCATGATCTCTCCTTCACTAATTCGTTGGGTGTAATAATACATTTTCATCATCACTGCTAAAGAGACATCCATCAAATTTTTGCAAGAGCTTCAAATCTGTAATTTAACCTTCGCTCCATTACTGATTCCCAGCCTATCTGCTCTAATATTCTGGATACGCTACTAAGTTTACCATAAGAACGTTTTACAAATCTAGCTCCTCTACGCTCCACTCGATCCTATTTGGCAATCAATCCAACTTCGTGAGGATCCCATATACTTGCATATAGTATGCCGCACACTCTAAATGAGGCCTAACCAGCGAAAGATAGCATTTATTCAGTACTCTTCTAACAAATACTAATTTTTTGTAAGCTTGTCAAACTAACTCCATCTATCAGTACACTTTGTACCCTACCATTCAAAAAGTGTTTAATCTAACCCCGGATATATCTATTCCATATGCTTCTAGATTTGCAAGTAGTTGAGAAGACCGATTTCGAAGGATGAAAAAAGCATATTTAAATAAAATATTTGATCATTTTTTTTTTAAGTGGTCCTCGTATTAACCGTGATCCTTTAGAGGTTAAAGCGAAAATAGGTATTCAGTTACTGAAATGGTTTGCAGGGAAATTAATCCCTTACCAAGGCCCACGAGACCAAATCAAACTGATGCGTTTCCTTAAGTGTTTGAGAATTAATGAATCCAACTGCCAGAAAATATTTTCTAGGATAAAATAGAATAAAACCATAAACACAGTAATGTACCAAGCCCGACGGCGTGTGAATATTCACACATCAGGGTAGGGGGGCCAGTTCCTTTCCCTGTGCCGGTTATGGTTTCCCAGAAAGATCTGGTACCCGAAAAATCAAATAGCTTGGGTGGAGCTGCAGGTGCCCAAAGTGCCTTGCCCGGGAATCGAACCCGGGACCCTCTGGTCAGCAGCAACGCTCTACCCGCTAGACCACCGCGACCTGCGATAAAATAGAATACATACAAAATAATATTATTATGAACTACCAATTTGCGACGCCGACATTGTTATAAATACTAAGTATCAAGTAGGACCACAGCAACAGAGATGCCTGCTTCGAGAAGAATAGCTGTGATGCGACATAGGAATCAAACGTGTTCTCTAGATATAATGAAAAGAGAAACTTTATAATTCCACATAGATTTATTAGACGGACGACCCAGGTTTCGACGTGGCACGTCATCATCAGGTACTTTTTGCAAAGAAGACAGAGAATATATAGTCACACAAAATTGGGGGGGGGAAGAGGGGGAGAGATCGGGGAGGGGGGAGGGGGGAAAGGCGAGAAGAGAGAGACAACTCCCTGGTCTGAGGAGAGGGTTAGGGGGTGGAAGAGGGGAAACCCCAGGGGGTGGGGGGGTTTGGCCCAGAGGTGGTTAAGGGGGCTGAGGGCATAGGGACTAGAAGAAAGGAAAGGATTAGGAACTCCGTTATCTAAGGAAGGGGGTGGTAGTGTAGGGTACGCGTGGGTCAGGAGGGAGAGGGGAAATTCCGAGTATACGTAAAAACGCTGTATTAAGAGCCGGTAGGGGAGGTAAGGTAGGTGAAGAATCATTAGGTGGGTAAGGAAGGAAGGTCTAGAAGGGGGGAGTGGGAAGGGTACAAGATTTCGTTAACAATATTAATCTTATTTTGAACACATTTCAAAATTTCATATTGCTCCAGCGCGTCAAGCCTCTGTCCTTTCCTCTCAAAATGCAGAAACTCTGGCACAAAATCACTCAGATGATTCTCGTCCAGTAGATGTTTGGCAAAGAGAGACGTCGAGTCCTTATTTTTGAAGCACGATTGGTGTTCCTTGATCCTTTCTTTAAACCTTCTCCCAGTCTGGCCGATGTATCCTGCTCCACATTGACAATTTAATTTATACACGCCACTTTTCTCACTTGTAGGAATTCTGTCTTTGGAATGAGAAATTAAATTCCTCATGCACTGTTTGTTATAAAACGCTAGTCTTATTTTGTCTTTGGAGATTCCTCTGCATACCCTCATGGATAATGGGCCTAAATAGAGAAATCTTCTCCATTGAACACTTTATGTATCGCTAGGTATAGACCCATAAATACAGTTTCTGGCTAACTTGGACATTTTCCTCTTATAAAGTTTGTCTATTAATTTTTCCGGAATTAATTAATGAAGTGTTCTCTAGAGCCTGAATGGGGAGCTCCAGGCAGCAAGAAGATTGCATGAGTAATTTAAAAGTTTAGACAAATACATTGCACCAACAAATGATTTCAGCCTATTGATGAAGATGTTTTGATGACGAGATAACTTTAAGCTTTTACTATAATGGGGCGCGAGACGATAACGACAAGTGAATCTAATTTATTTCCCAAATCCTGCGCAAAAGGCGTCCTTTTTCCATCGCAATATTCGTCATAAAGGCAATAGGAAAATATAATACGCGACAAATAGAACTTTCCACAAATAAAACTTCGCAAAACACCGAAAGCACCATTTACACCAACTCCTCATGGCTGTTGACCAAACATGTCCCTGCCAGTCCTCCGGATAAGATGTGCCCTTCGTCGCTGCCCTGCTCTTCATGACCTTCCTCTCCACCAGTTTGCCAGTGCGCGAAAGTTTTTCGAAGGCGGATGGCACGCCACGCAACAATAAAACCTCATCTCCGATCCCAAAACGTTTGTTCCCGCGAATGAAGACAGCATTTGACTGGACGGGAGTTGTGGTGGCACCTGTCATTATGCGCGGGATAGACAGGTGGAATAATGATAGTTCCCGGGGTCCCCGTCCCGTTCTCCGGGGTCGCCCGCGCGCACCAGCGGCAGCAAGGCCACCACGGGGGCTGCACACCCCCGCCCCAACCCCATTGGCGCCCTACCGGGGGGCGGAGAAGGGGAGGCAACCCCGTAATTTTAACGGTGTGACTCCGACCGCGGCAATCACCAGAATTACGGCGGCGAGACGGGGCCGCCATATCGTGTGGGTGCGAATCACACTCTCCCCTGCCCCCTCCTCCTCCGCCCCTCCCTCCCCCTCGCCCCCGAGAGCAGCCGCGGACCTCTCCCCCCTTACACCCTGGCGACCCTCCGAACGCGTCCCACCCACACCTCTCGATCATCTGCGGGGGCGGATGTCATTGACGCCTCCCTCGAAAAGTGTTGGCGTTTCCGCCTCCTCCTGCCAATGCCGGGGGTAAATTTGCCCCCGCGCCCATGATGGCCACCCACGTAGGTGATCCCCGGTTCGAATCCCGTGGTATAGAGGAATTGTATCCCGAGGATTTATTTTTATAATTATTTTACGGTTAGAATAGCAAATGTGTTGAATGGCGTAAGAGGTGCAATTTTTTTCAAATACGAGCACATTATAATATTCAGAATATGAAATTCAAGGAAAAGTGGTCAGAGGTAGTTTTAACAAATATTGTGAGCGTTGGAATACCATAGAATAGGCAAAGATTGGACCTACTCATGATTAATTCCTATACACCACGATTAGGAAAAATATTTATCAATGTCTATTTTTTGTTGAAATGGAACGTGGTTTTGTACGGCGCGGAAACAGCCACGGAAGCAGAATGAGAGGTTTCCACGTTCCACTCGGGCACCCATTGATATGAAGGCTTTTGAAATGTGGGTTTTGAGAAGGATGGAGAAGGTGAAGTGGACGAAAAGTGAAACAAGCAAGGAAGTGCTAGACATAGTAGGGGAGGAGAGGGGATTTCTGGGAGAAATCAAAAAGAGGCACAACAGATGGATGCAGAACATATTGATTGGCAGTGGGATAGAGGGGGAGATGTTAGGCAAACGAGGAAGAGGCAGGAATAGATTAGGGATGTGGGACAGAATTAAGGGAGGAGGGAAGTACTCGGAGATGAAAAGGGGCTCATTGTAGAGTGGTATGTTGGATTGTGTTTTGTTAGAAGGGACAACAAAAGTATTTGGTAGTTTTTTTCCATCCAAAACCTACCCTAACTGGAGGATTACCGTATAATAATAACAGTAATAATAACTTTATAGCCTCTCAATTTAATTAATATTGGCATCAATTTTGGACACAAAATTAGAGGACACCACTGTCCCATGCATGCATATCCAAAATGAGTTATTGTGATCGCATAGAGCTATCAAAACGTACCTACCTTATTTCCAGTGAATTATCCCATTTCAAAATCCCTTGCATTCTCTTCGTACTGCCTGTTATCCTATTATTTCCTTAGTATATATTGAGCTCTCTTTCTCTACACCTTTTTCACTCAGCCAATTGTCCTTTTTCATGGAGGTCGCCCACAACCTTGGAAATTTTTAAACTGTGCTCTCGGTGGAAATTTAAACCAGTTCTCAGAATATGTTGGGTATGTTTCCGGGGCATTTCGCATCAAATGATATGGAGTAGTTGTGAATGACTTCCTTAAGTCTTGACAATGTTCCCGGAAGGCGGTACAAAGATGTCAGCGAACTGAAGTTTCCCCCCCTTAAAGTAGGCCGTCCCGTCCGTCTCCTTGCCACCCTCTGATTGGATGGATGCCGGTCGCTTTTCCACGGACGTGAATGTCCGTCTTCTAGGTTGATGTTTTCTGATACTGCAACTGTCTTTATTGCCTCTTTTATCAATCTTGGACAATATCGCTTCCCTTTTGTTTTCACTCGGGTTTCCACAATGATATCATGCCCCCGGTTTGCTCCACGGCTTGATCTCAAACGGCGGATATCCTGAGCTGTTTTTTCTCCATAGCTCACTGACGTTCTCATTCAGACACCAATCGATCTGCAGGATGTGACACCCCGTAAGAACACGGCAATCGACATTCTACTTCGTACACTCTTCGCAGAAATCCGTCCAATAAGCTTTGTAAGATTGTCGGGTGTCTTTAAGCTCTTGTATCTAATGCAAACATCATGCTTACTCTTGGGCTGTGGCAATCTTTCCTGGGGTTTTTGGGATGAAACGTGTTGGTTGTGTGCCTTAGCCTACAATTCTAGGATTTCAGGTATTTTCTGTCAATTCCTGGGTTTTGCATAAGCCGCCTCCTCCTTATTCGCTTTCAATCTCAAGAACAAATCTCCCTTCCAGAGAGTCTCTTGCAGAGCTTTCGTTTAGTGCGTTTTCTCTGCGCCGAATAATTTGGCGTGAAGCGGAAGATGCAGTAAACTTTTGTGGTCACCAGTGCTATCTGCGTAAGATATCGATGCGAAGAAGCATTCGAATATCCTTCACCATGTGTCTGCTTTGTGTATTCCGCGTGGCCAAGTTGCCGACACTACTTTTCTTCACCAAGACATCCAATAAGGGTATTTGGCTGTTCTTTTCCGTCCCGTTGTAAATTTAATGGCATGATACTGGGAGTAGTGATGTTGAAGACATTTCATTAGTTAATATAAGCCAGATAACGAACGTGTCGTTAATTTACCCCGGCCCAAAGGTTGGTCCATTGCCGTATGAGTTTTGTCAACACCCTTTAATGGGATTTCGCCATAAAAAGATCCACCACGACTATTTAGAGTGGTGGGTCCATCGCCGAATCTTCCGTTTGCACGAAGTAATTCCAGTTCTGAAAGGAAAAATGAATTTGGAAGGCATTATTCCCCAAATTCGGGTGAGTCCTTCAGAATGCCGAAGGATGTAAGTTCCCTGACTATCTCCGCCAATCTTAATTCTACACCTCCTTCAGTTCAAGAGGTGAAAGTTACCAGACCGTCCACGAAAAGGGTGAAGGAATCGCATGATTCACTCAAAAAACTGTGTACTGATGCCTTCAGAAATTGCGTGGAGTCAGTATATAATTAGTTTCGGCAAATAGTTAAAATTTTTATGCGGAAAAGGCCTCGAAAATGGAAATCATCAGTCTATAAATTCATTTACGTGAACTACTCAGTGATGTGAAGTGAAATTATTGTAGGCATTACTTAGTTTCTTTTATGTATATCGATAGTTTTCGCGGTATACTTTGGGCTCTTGTTGGGACCGTATGTGGTCTCCTCAAATTAGCTGAGAGAAAAAAGGAAGGAGCAGACTTTCATTTCTTTGTTACGTTAGGTGGCAAAGAGACTGAAAACGAATCTGTAAAATAGAAAAAAATATGTTCATCTGTGAATGGCCGTTTCAAACGTAGATTCTCGGATTTTGTGAACCTCAATGGAGTAGAAATCATGGATTTTAATTATTATTATTAAAATGTGCACGTGCATAAAACACATGTGCAGAAAGACAATGTCAGGTGGTACACAAGTCCCAAATATTACGATCAAACTTGCCTGGAAAAAATAACGTGACATATGAATCATTATCACAAAAGTAGTAAATAATATCAGTCAGGGAAAAAGCAATGTACCTAAAGAAAATCTCCAAACACTAATTTCTAAAACTCAAAAAAAGAAAATCCCCATGTCATTAGCGTCAGTTTCCCAATCAACAAGAAAAAAGAATAAAAAATTAAGCGGATACTTACAATTTTACGCAACACATCAAACAAATTATTACATAAATTGTTTACATCTTTTCTTAAACGTATTTACCCTCTTAAGGAAATGGTTAGAATAGTTTTTCAGGCAAACTCTTCCAATCAACATTGTTTTATTAAGAAACGAATTTTTTTTATACGGTCTTTGTGCCCGGCAGACCTTGAAGTTCATATAGATTATGAAACGATATAATTAGAGATTCATCTATGATAATTATGAAGTTATTAGATTGTTGGTACTTATTATGAAGGTATATAGCTTCAAGCTAGTTTATTTGGATTTTCTCAACTTAAGCGAACTCTACACAACTATTATGCTTATGAGATTACAGAGAAATTAAGGAATTTTCAGTTCCATTTATGTATAAGACTTGAAATTTATAGTTTTAGATCTTAAAGGCACGATGTAAGTTTATTCAATGTTTTGATAATTGCTTTCAAGTTTCGATATGAGTTTTATATAAGCCTACTTATGGTAAGGCTACATTTTAATAGTTGTTAAATCACCTCTGCCTAAATCCAAAAGCATTAATAGAAAATTGAATCTAATAAGACCCTGGGATAGATGACGCTCCCCGCAAAACTAATTTAGGGTCTAATGTGAGTTTTTATGAATTCACCCTTAGAATTAAGGAGGGAAGAAATTGTCCGGAAGATTTCTAAAAATCCATATTGACTCCTATTCCAAAAAAGTGTTGGTCGCCCTTCTGTGAGGTGAGTGGGATGATAATTTTGATTTCGCACGTAGCTCAGTTAGTTTTTATGACCATAAACAAAGTTATGGGAGAACAGGGTATTGGATTACTAGGACGATAGTAATTTCGGTTTTCGAAAGGGAGAGGAATGCTTGATGGGATAGCAGTATTCAGGTCATCAACAGAGATATATATATATATATATATATATATATATATATATATATATTTATATATATATATATATATATATATATATATATATTTTTTTTTAGGTAATCTACCGGTTAAGGTAGGTTTTTGGATGGACCCAACTATCAAACAAACATTTTGTGACTCCCCACCTAGCAAACTAATCTATATCAGGTCCCTCTTCATCTCGGTGTACTTCTTTCCTCCCATCATCTCGTCCAACATCCCTATCCTGTTCCTACCCCTTACCTCGCTTGCCCAACATTCTTCCCTCTATTACCCTCTTCAACATTCCACTACCGCTCAATACGCCCTTCATCCATTTTTCCTGCCTCCATAGGATTTCTCTCAACAAACCCCTCTCCTCCCCCACCATTTCTAGTACTTCCTCATTTGTTTTCCTTTCGGTCCATTTCACACTTTTCCATTCTTCTCCACACCCACATTTCAAAAGCCTCCAATCTACGTCTATCCTCCTGCTTCAGCGACCACGTTTCCGCGCCGTACATAGCTACGCTCCATATCAGAGTTTTTACGAGTCTTGTCTTAACATCCCTACTCAACGTCCCCGTCATCAACTCCCTCCTCCTTGAGAAAGCCTCCTTGCCTAGCGCAATTCTTCTCCTTACGTCCCTACCACTTTGACCGTGTTGGTCCAAAACACTTCCGAGATATGTAAACTGTTCTATCTGCTCTATTTTTTCCCCGCCTATTTTAATATTTAGCTTAGCCTTTTTCTTTCTGGAAAATCGCATAACCTTTGTTTTATTAATATTTATTCTCATCCCATATTTATCGCACTGAACCTCCAATTCACGCAACAATGCTTGCAACCCCTTGGCTGACTGAGCAACTAATGCTTGGTCACAAGCAAACCTAACCGATTTTACGAATTCCCCTCCGACTTTCATTCCTACCTCCAGTTCTTCCCATGCCTCTTTAATCATTTCCTCTACATATACGTTGAACAGTACCGGTGACAATGGGCAACCCTGCCTTACACCTCTTCCTAACACTGCCCATCCGGACTCTCCGTCCCCCACTCGCACCTGAGCAGTCTGAGACATGTACAGGTTGCGGATCAGTCTCCTGTCCCTCCAATCCATTCCTATTTTCTGCAATACACGCATTAATTTTTCCCAATTCACTCTATCAAACGCTTTTTCGAAATCTACAAAACAGGCAAAAACGTCCTGATTGTATTCTATATTCCTCTCGACTAGTGATCTCATTACTGCAATGGCATCACGCGTACCTCTTCCTTTCCTGAACCCAAACTGATCATCCCCTAAGTAATCATTTGCCTTACTCTCTATCCTTTTGTTGATGATCCTGAGAATAACTTTAGCTGCGTGGGATATCAAACTTATTGTTCTGTAATCCTCACATGACGAAGCCTTTGCCTTTTTTGGAATAGGAACTAACACCGATCTCACAAAATCTTCCGGCCAGATTCCTTCCTCATAGATACTACGAATCAGTCCATATATGGCCTTCTTCCCACCTTTCCCTAACCATTTCAACATTTCTACAGGAATATTGTCCACCCCCACAGCCTTATTTGCTTTCATCTCCTTTAATGCCCTTTCTATTTCATCGTCGAGTATGCCTGGACCTAAGCTATCTTCTTCTACGTCATGTTCCTTTCTATGTCTAACCTGTCGACTGCGGCCTAAGTTCTTTACCATACAGTGTTTCTATATATTCCTTCCATCTCTCTTGGATTTTTCCTGGTTCAACTATTATCTTACCCCATTTATCTTTAACTGTTAGCCACACATCTTGCCTTCTTACTTCCCGATAATAACTTAACCTTGCTGTATAGAGCACCAATTTCACCCTTCTTCTGTAAACTTTCCATATCCTCGCATTGCGTTTTCCACCATTCTTCTTTTGCTTTATTTGTGGCCCTTCTCAATTTATTGTTTAACTCTTTGTACTTCATTTTGCCTAACTCTGTGTTTACATTTTTCCATCTTCTTCTCTCATCTATCTTTGCAATCATCTCATCCGTTACCCATGGTTTCCTTATCCTTTTCCCGTTAACGGTTCCTATAGTGTCTTTAGCGGCTTCCAATATCCCTTTCTTGATACATTCCCATTTTTCTTCGATAGTACTCAGTTCTTTACCGTCATCCATCATTTTCTCTACAGCCTCCTGATACTCCATCCTCGTTAATTCATTTACTGCTTCTAAATTCCATTTTTTAGCCCGCCGCCCTTGCCTTATCTTCTTGAAACGAACATTACATTTCATAACAACTAAATTGTGGTCAGAGTCCGCATCCGCTCCTGGGAAACTGTGCGAATTTATCACACTGTTCCTAAACCTGTGCCTAACCATAATATAATCTAACTGATACCTTTCTGAGTCACATGGCATTTTCCATGTATACCTACGCCTTTTGTGGTGTCTAAACCATGTGTTAATGATGACTAACCCCTGTCTCCTACAGAATTCAATTGCTTTCTCCCCCGCGTTCATTCCTCGTGCCTAACCCATAGTCCCCCACCTCACCACCATCTCTTCCTTCGCCTACCGTCGCATTCCAATCCCCCATCACTATCAAATGTTTCCCTGCAGGAACACTCGCGATGATATCCTCTAACTCATCATACATCCTATCGACTTCTTCCTCCTTGTGGTTGCTCGGTGTCATGTATACCTGAATAATGACCAAGTTCGTCGGCTCTGCTTTAATCTCTACGAGTAAAATTCTATCTGTCGCTTGCTCTATGTTGACTACGCTTCTTCCTACCCCTTTATTTAAAATTACGGCAACCCCTCGTTGGCTCTCGTCCCCGCCGCTGTATATTACTCTATAATTGTCACTCCAGTAATCCCCGCTATCCTTCCATCTCACCTCGCAGAGGCCTAAAACATCTATGTTACCTCTTTCCATCTCTCGCTTAATATTTTTTAATTTGCCTCTCCTCAACATTGTCCTGACGTTCCAGGTTCCTATTCTAACTACTTTCGTCTTCTTCTGCATCTTCTGTCCTGCTGCTGTTATTTCTCCCCCGCAAGGATTTCGTGGGATGACGACCGCGGAAGCCTTGCCTCCCCCGCTGCCGGGCACGACACACGGCCCCTTGGGCCGAGTCCCGCAGTTGCCAGGTCTCAATTTCTGTTTTGCGTCCATCATATTTTCTTGGGAATGATAATTGAGGTGGTTTCCCGTTGCCTTCCTCAATAGTGTTTTTAACGTGACACATCACTTAATGGCCGCCCCACTGGGGTCAGACGCCATTGCAGCCGCCTCACAGAGGAACAGACGCTGCGTGGACTACCTTTCGTCTGGCTCCTAACCTTCGACCTATCTGGCATGGGTGACCCTTCCAGGAGTAATTATTATTACTCCCGCCAGTACAGCTCTAGGGGTCATCGGAACACACAAGCCCTTCCACCACGACAAGGTTGTAGTCCATGGGAGGGGATATATATATATATATATAGGGAATTAAAAATTTGACGTATCTCGAAAAGGCGCTCGGGAGAGTAAATTGGGGCGAACCGATGAATGTGTCGCAGGAAATGGGAGTAGACGCAACGGAATCTGTACATCTCAGCCAGGTACCGATACGGAATGGAGAGTCTGGATGGATACACCAGGGATCGGGACGGAGATGGCACCGTCCTCCCCAGTCTTTTCAACCTAAATGCTGAAGAATTGGTGAAAGAGGCATGAGTAGCGTTGGAGGCAGATACGAAAGTAGCAAATGTGGAATTTGTAAAATCAGATTTGGGATTAACTCAGCTTTAGTTAGCAAAAAGGCCAGGGATTGGAATATTTCTTGAGCACATTAGAAAATCAGTGTAATAGGTATGGATTTAGAGTAAATGTAAATAAAAACATCATGGTGTTCACGAAAAGTCCTTATTGTAAGTTAAAGTTTAAAGAAATGTTAAGGCACTAAAATTGTACATTATACACTAGAGCAGGGAGAGGAGTTTACGTATCCAGAAAGTATTTTGGTGGCAGTGTTAAATGTAATGCGGATAAAAAAGAATTAAGTTCAGAAAAGAAGAATTTACGAGAAGGAGGGAAGTGTAGACAAGGACCAATTAGTGTATTTATGCCATAAGCATAGTGATGTATTTGTTTTTAAAGTAAACATTCCGAAAATATTGAAGCATGGAGTTTGTCCGCGAATATCAACAACTGAGAATGTTTAGTTTTTTCCGGGGGACTCCTGGCGTTGAATTCCGCATGCACGCTAAATTTTTACGAGAAGCCATGCTTCTTCGAATGTGAGAGACTCGTGAACTTTAATTAATAACGGTAAAGAATGGCTGTCAAAGACTTTTTCGGCTCGATAGTCGTCGGAAGTTGTGGAGCGCTGGGAGCTGGAAATAATGACTGTGAAGAGGGATTCGTTACTTAGTAAAGATGGCGGCATCAATCATGTAATGGTGAGAGACAGTGGAGGAGTGAGCCAGTCATCGCGGGCCATCAAAGTGGCACTCGATTGCAGCGACGCCGGTGGATGAGAGGGAAAATAAAAGACACCAAGGAAGAAGATAGGGAACTGGGCGTACGCGGGGGCCGGGGAGGGCGAGAACCACCTGGATGGGGGGGGGGGCGGTGACTGCCACGAGCAATCGTGGTGGATTATTGCGGACGGGTGTAAAAATGTGAGATTCCCTTCGCGAGGAGGGATCGTGGTTCATTAATCACGGGCCAGAGGGGGCCGGCGGACGATGGGGTGAACGCGGCATGAAGGGTGAGGAGAGCGAAGGAGAAGGATGTGTGTGTGTTTGTATTTATATATTTTCATACACACGTATATATAATGTAAATATACATACACACACATACTGAAGAGTTCATATTTGTATATATTGTTTTTATATATATATATATATATATATATATATATATATATATATATATATATATATATATATATAACTTTTGGACGGCACAATAGAACACAGAATAAAACAGATAACACGTAAAAGGACACTCACACTGTAGATGATTTAAGCTGTAAATCATCTACAGTGTGTGTCCTTTTACGTGTTATCTGTTTTATTCTGTGTTATATTGTGCCGTCCAAAAGTTATATTGCTCTCGTGAGTACTTCCGCATCATCGATATATATATATATATATATATATATATATATATATATATATATATATATATATATATATATATATATAATGGTTAGAGAGTTTGACTCCGAAAAACCCGGACTCACACTTGAATTTGGTAAACTCAATCTATTTCCCTAAGTCTAACTAATTTCCCAGTCAAAACTTAGGAATCCGATTAGGTAATCTGTCACCCATAATCCGAATACATTAATTTCAAACGTCTCCGAGGTTAGTTTGGTGAGATCCATCCTCACTTATGGAAGCTATTGGTGGGACTAATGGTTAGAAATACAAATCAGGTGACCTCTGTTATATATTTTCCAAGATGAAGTACCTTTTTAATATATGTAGCTACACCGCATCTGATACCATAATAAATTATAAAAACCGCCTTACTCGAAAACTTGATCGATGTTTTTGTTCGGGTCCAACGCCACTTAGATCGAAAACAGTTACAGAAAATTTACAGTCAAAAGGAGACGCGAAATGAAGTAATTGAGAATATTTTACCTATTTAGCCGGAAAAGGACTGATATTTTGGTCATTAAGAAACATGCTTAAAAGCTGTTCTTCCAGCCTTCAACTGATTTTATCATCACGACTCTATTCAGGAATCCGAATCAACGCAATTTATCCGCTTATTTTAAACCTTATTCTTATCTATGACAGCGGAACGTGTTTCCCTTCACTTGTGGACACAATTCGGAGTTTACTGAACATTCAGTTATTCCAAATTTGAGTATTTTTACCGTTTCCAACTTTGATTGGGCAAAAGAATCGAAAGAACTTATCGTAATCCATAACCCTGCATTACTGCATTTCTCTCGATTGAATTGGTGACCATACACTATTCACAATAGCGCTGATTTGCCCGCGCAAACTTAAATATACGTAAGTTCAAGTGCAAGAATATAAATGGCCAACAGAAATGGGAGAGTATGACCGCAACACCATGCGTTTATTTATAGCTCCGAAATAGTTTCATTTTGAATGTAAAATGGAGGAAAATTCTTGAAACATGACTTCATTTTCATCTTTAAATCTTAGAAAAAATTTAATTTGATAGTCACATGGAATACAGGAATACCTGTCAGAATTTTATTTACCGTATTCACATGGAATACCTGTAAGACTACAATAATTTCCTATTTTTCTGTCTTGTATGCCTTCCTAGACTCTGTCCCTGGGCCTCTAGGAGAGGAGATTCCGTAGAGGTGGTTCTTTCTCTATGTTAGGTATTCAAGTACTGCGGTCAGATCATCGCATTTTCCTATCTCCACTTGGCAGAATACTTGTCTCTACTTCTATCGTCGGAGATATTCAAACCCTAACATTATGTTATGACAAAACTCTGGGGTTTTTTTTCGAAAATACATGATTATGGATTCCTTCGTTAAAAAGGCATTTTCTCATTTTTCAGAATATTTCCGTGACAAACCAACCCTATCAATCCTGCTCAGGAAAAAGAAATGATTGTTCAATTGTTATGACTGACTCGCCGACATACAGGCTAATGGCTGTTCGACTACTCAGTGGCTAGCAATAATGTGCGGATTAATTTTTAATTTTATCGTAAAACACTTTATGTTTTGTGCCAGTAAACTTTTATTGTTCACTTATCTTGATTTAGAATGGTTAACCTAATGGAAAGTTGATATTCGTGATCATTCTAACTTAAAGTATATAATGGCGAAAACACTTGGAAATTCCATCCTTCTCGTACGTTGCTCATTCTGAACAGGGAAAAGCAGCTCCCTTCACCTGCCGTTCCACAGAAATTGTTAGGGAGGACCGGGAATCGTATTCCATTAGTTCCCGCTGTTTTTCGCCCCGAGCAACACACCCCACTCCCATCCACCCCCTGATTGTACAGCAATTTGTATTTCTAGTTCCATGTCTGGAATCGGTCGAATTTTAATTGAGTGCATGCCTAAAAACATATATATATATATATATGTATATATATGTTTTTTATACATATATACAGACTGAGAATGTCGCGTATATGATGATAGCTTAGGTCCAGGCTAACTTTGCGGTGAGAAAATTGAGGGAAATGAAATAAAATAAGGCCGTGATGGTTCACACTATTCCCGCGGAATTACTAAAAGGTTTAGGATAATTTGGGAGGAATGAAGGAAAGAAGTACTTATTCTTAGCACTCATGAAGAAACAAAATGGCCAGAAGACTTTGTGAGATCAGTTTTGGTTCCTATTCCGAAATGGGTAAACCCTGTATCATGTAAGGACTACAGAACAATAAGTTTGATTTCTCACGCAGCTGAATTTGTACTGACAAGGCAAGATGTCATCGTAGTCATGAAATCACTACTTGAGAGGAACATAGAATACGTACAATCAGGACGTATTTGGCTAATTTACAGATTTCGAAAAGGCGTTTAATAGAGAGAAAAGGGAAAAACTAATAAGCATATTGCAGAAAATGGGGATAGATTGGAAGGATAGTACGTAGACTGATCCGTAATCGGTACATGTCTCAGACTGCTCAGGTGAGAGTGGGGGATGGAGAGCCCCGGTGGGCAGTGTCAGGAAGAGGCGTAAGGCACGGTTGTCCATTATCACCGGTGTTAGTCAACGTACAGGTATCTGTTGAGAAAATGAATAGAGGAATTAGAAGAACTGGATGTAGGAATGAAAGTCAGCGGGAAATTTGTAAAATCGGTTAGATTTGCTGATGGCAAGCTTTAGTTGCTCAGTCAGCCGAGGGATTGCAAGCATTGCTGAGTGCATTGGAAATTCAGTACGACAGATATGGGATGAGAATAAATATTAATAAAAAAAAGGTTATGCGGTTTTCCAGAAAGAGAAAGGCGAAATTAAATGCTAAATTAGAAGGCCAAAAATGAGAGGAGATGGAACAATTTACGTATCTCGGAAGTTTTTTGGGCCAAATGGTCAAAGTAATAACGTAATAGAGACGTTACGGAGAAAATTTGCGTTAGGCCAACAAGATTTCACAAGGAGGAGAGAATTAATAAAAGGGATGTTGAATAAGGTTGCTAAGAAAAGGATTGTTAAAACTTTGATGTGGAGAGCATTGTTGGGATAAATCCTAAGTCGGCAGGAAAAATGGGTGAAGGGCGTATTGGTTGGTAGTGGGATGTTGAAGACTGTGATCGAGGGGAGAATATTAGGCGAACGAGGAAAGGGCAGGAACAGGATAGGGATGTTGGACGGGATGAAGGGAGGACGGAAGTACACAGAGATGAAGAGGGACCTGATGTAGAGTAGGTTGCTGGACTGTTTTTTTGGGGAGAGACAAGATATTTATTTGGTAATTGTTTTCATTCAAAACCCACCTTAACCGGTAGATTACGTACAATAATATAAGTTTGATTACTTTGTTTATTGCTATACATATATATATATATATATATATATATTTTTTTTTTTAGGTAATCTACCGGTTAAGGTAGGTTTTTGGATGGACCCAGCTATCAAATAAACATTTTGTGACTCCCCACCTAGCAAACTAATCTATATCAGGTCCCTCTTCATCTCTGTGTACTTCTTTCCTCCCTTCATCCCGTCCAACATCCCTATCATATTCCTGCCCTTTCCTCGCTTGCCCAACATTCTCCCCTCTATTACCCTCTTCAACATTCCACTACCGCTCAATAAGCCTTTCATCCATTTTTCCTGCCTCCATAGGATTTCTCTCAACAAACCCCTCTCCTCCCCCACCATATCTAGTACTTCCTCATTTGTTTTCCTTTCGGTAAATATATATATATATATATATATATATATATATATATATATATATATATATATATATATATATATATATGTATGTATTTATGTGGGTCACCGTAGCCCAGGGGATAGAGCGTTGGACCGGTTCTCGTTCGATTCTCGGGCAAACCTCTCTGGGCATCTGCAGCTCAAACCAAGTTATTTGATTTTTCAGGGACGGGGTGAACTTAGCCATCACCTACAAAGACGACCTTAGGGTTGATTACTGTGTTTATATTTTTTACATATATTTATATATAACAATAAATACAGCAATAATAAAACCGAAAGTTGGTTTGGTAGGTGATGGTAGAGCTCACCCAGTACTAAGCCAGACCGCGTGTGAAATTCACACATCATGTTTGGGGAGCCAGTTCCTTTCCCTGTGACGGTTATGGTTCCCCAGGAAGTACAGGTACACGGAACCTCAAACAGCTTGGGTGGAGGTTGGAGTGCCTACGGAGACTCGCCTGAGAATCGAACCCGCGCCCTCAGGTTTGAAATCCAACGCTCTACCCCTGGACTACCATATATATGATAGTAATTTGTATATATGGGTATGTTTATTTATTTTTATGCAAACAAGTATAATATGCGAAAACTTAAATGTGGAAAATAAAATAAAAGTATAAGAGTTTTACGACACACTATTGAATGAAAGGAAAAACTCCCACATGGCGATGGAACCATTAATTTTATTCAAAAACAGAGATTCGACCTAAATTTTGACATCTTATGGTTTGTAGGAGGGATATTCTTTAGAAACCGGGGCAGTTGGTCTCCAGGCGGGCAGATGAATTGGGTCACAAGGTGAAGAGAATCATAAAGAGGGACTGTGAAAAAAGTGTGAAACCCACGGACGGCTTTCGATCTGAGCACGGCCCGTGTTGGCCATCTCAAGAAAGCCCTCAAATGCATGATTGAATCGGCAATAGTTGTGTGCATTCGGTTACGCATCACTCGACCACTTCGTACCATATCTCGCATGGAAGATCCTACATGAAACATGCTGCGTTAATTCAATAAATATTGCAAAGAAAGATTTCTGTTATATTTCCCGTCCTAAAGGTGAAAATTAATTTCTTGGTCGTCGGTTCAATTAATACGTCAACATTAGCTTCACGGAAAGAAAGGGTTTCAAAGGGCAGTGTTCAACATTTTAAATCGTAATTTTTACCCGAAAAGGAGAGTACAAATTCCATTCCACTGTTTAAGACGCTGGATCATGATTCCACGAGTCAGTGTGTCAACATATTCCATACATTCATGATGATTAACGTCAGGAAATGTAATACTCACCCATGCGTAGTTCATGAACGAATATGTGGGCATGCATTTTTGAAGAACTGTTGAGGTGGGTCTAGTTTTGAGGCGCTAATAATTGAAACTATGTTATGTCGGCTTTTTTTTCGCAAAGAATTAAGTATCATTTAAGTGAAGGCGGGAATGATCTGTAATGTCAATGCAATCACAACCATTATGTAAATGCCCACATATTACATCAGCTTTTAGTAAGATCGGCGTGTACATATTCCTGCGCCTTAAATCCACAATTCTTCTGGTGATAGTCCTCCACCACTACATGAGCATTTATAAACTCTGGGATTTACGATGTCATTTTTTACAAAAATTCCGTGCGAGAAAATCCAGTTTTGATCATTGTTATTTGATGCAGAGCACTTTATGACAACAACTGTAAAAAATTTTATCAAAGTGACACATGCTTCACATCTCGGTACAGCCTCCTTCATCAACACTAGATACCCGAGCGAGAGAATCGCGAGAATGGTGCGGAGAGAATCGGAATGAATTTGCAATAATTGTTTTCAAAACGAAGAAGCCACAAATGCCGAAAACGCACTGAAGCAATTCGTCAGGTGAAAAGGACAGGATTATTCAAGGTAAGAGTTAATTATCGACGACGCTCGGTAGTTGGGGAAGTAATTTTTATAACTCGAAGCATTAAAAAGAAAAAAACGAGGGCGACGGAGAAAGGAGAAAAAAGTGAATCGTACGCATCGCATGCGTGCAAATGACCCTCAAAAAAATGAGCGCTTATCTCCGACCGCACGCGCCCCCCCTCTCTCCTTCTGTGGAGTTCGGGACCCCTCCCGGGGCGAGTCGAGAGGGAAAGAGGGATTCGGGAAGAGGGGAATCGGCGGCGGCAAGTAAGCAATCAGGAACACAAATCAGATTATCGACGGGATAAAGTGAAAGGGAAAGGAGACCTTCATTCCTCGTCGGGCACGTGTCCGCTCGCATTACATTGGGAGGGGGGGGGGGGAGGGAGAGAGGACTACAACGGGGGGGGGGATGAAGAAGGAATGAGTGGAGGTGACTATTAAAAAGACACTCGCTCCATCGATCGAGTCAATGCCCCGAAGTCAGCTGAGTCGGGAGGGCGCGGGGGTAGGGAACAGCTGAGAATCCCGGTGTCGGAAATTCCTCTTTCCCCCCAACCCCTTCGGAAGCGGCGGCGATTAAGTCGTGTATTCCTCTGGAGAACGGCCCCTCCCTCCCCGCCCCCTTTCCTCACTTCCCGCTGCACCCCCTGCCTCCCACCCCATGGGCACAATTCCCGTCCGCCGCATCGGACACTCTCCAGGGCACTGGAGCACGCGCTCCGAGGGAGGGCCGAAGGGACGGGAGGGAGAGGGGAGAAGGACATCAGTCAAACAACCCCGACAAGCCATTATTCAAACGCCCTTATGAATGGAAGAAAAGGTGGAAGGGACCATTCGAGGGAGATAAAATAAAAACCCGTCGTCCCTCCAGAGTCCGCGAGATTCTTGTCGAGGATGTCGACTCTCATTTTCTACACCCACCCCTCCCCCCTTCTCTCTCCACCCCCACCCTGAAACACTTTCTCCCCCACCCACCTCTCCTCAGGAGGTGGAGGAATGAGAATAGCGGCGCGCGTCGTATTAGCATATAATGTGTGGCGGAGTCGTCCGCCCTCCAACCCCTCGGGAGGAAGTGGGCGTCGGGGATGGGGGGAGGGGTATCCTAGGCGACGGGGGACGCCGTGGGGTGGGTTAGTTCGTGGGCGTGTGTGTGCTGGGAGGAGAGGTCATTGGCGCACAGGTGCAACTGGGGAGAGAAGCCGAGATATACGCCCCCCGATAAAGGACGGCGCCCCGTGCACCTTGAGCAGCCCCCCCTGCCCCTCCCCGCGCCCACCGCCGCCCCCCTCTCCCGTTCCGTGAACGCCCAACAGAAAAGGAAGGAATTCCGAGAGGGGACGTGGAAATGGGATAGTGGGGCAGGGATGGGCAATGACATGCAGCAGTCCGCTTTCATATGAAACGGAGAGTGTTGAAAAGGGCTCCTAATGCAGGCTAGGTTCTGATAAAAATGCATTTACTGGGGTCACTGACTTAGCTTAAGGTGTTCGGTCGCCCTTTGTGGTGGATATCAAAAGAGCTGTAAATAATATGCACCGGCCCTTGGGGCTCCTGGAATTTGAAAATTGCTCTTCAGACGATTTATTTTTATGCCCAAGCAGGTGATGAAGGATGTAATGTCACGACTTTGACGTTTATACGTTGCTAATATCGCCAAGAAAAAGGATCAATGATTATGCATGTTCTCCGCGAGTTACAAAGAAATAACGTTATCTTTATATTCCGTGTTGATTTTATCATTAAGAACAGTCATTATTCTGGATTTGTAATTCCTAGAGGATAAAATTTAAAAAAATATATCTTGTAGTGATAGGAGAATAAAATATGTTATGAAGGAACCTCTGAATTATAGAAAAATACAAGATTACAAAAAGTGTATTGCTTAGCGTGTGCATGCGTTGATTCACCGCAGTAATCATCCAGGAATTGGTTTCATAGGTAAGAATGAGCTCGGAAACCTCAAGCTCAGAGCGTGTGAAATTTCTTTTCCTGTGTCGCCTATGAATGTAATCCCAAAAAATGCTCCAGAAATATCACACGGCTTGCCCGTAGATGTAGTGCGAGTCCAAAGGCGTCATCCAGAATCAAACCCGGACTCGGCACTCTATCCACTAGGCTAACATTTCTCCCAAGTGTTGATTCGTGCCTATTAAAAGAAACAGTAATTATTTTTTAATAAAGTAGATGAGCACCATTATATTAAATTTGCACGCGTGCAACCCAATACATTTTTACCCCTTTCGGATTGACTCCGTCGAAATACCAAGTTCTAAAATTGATTGAACCACACTGCATGCGCTTGGCAGACGTGCCACGATGTGGTGTAGCTCCACTGCGCTTCTATCATGTCTAATGTCTCTCGCCCATGTTTAGAAAAAGAGGAGAGAAGAACCTCAGGTGTGTCTTGTTGTCAATACGTATCAGGTATAAACTTAAAGTTGAATGAGCAAAAATATTATGGACGTGTATATTAGTTTTTTTAATATTCTCCACAAATGAAGATCAACGTGGCTATATTATACGATTTTTTACCTCCTCTTGTCACAAAATGTCGTCCTCCAATTAAACGCAGAACGTTTTGAATCTTATGGAGTGGTTTTAAAATCCTTTCGTCATTAAATGTGACTAGTGCTCGCGTTCCAATTTTCTCTGATTTTCCAAGTGTTTCTCTATTTTTGAAAAGATGAAGTAGGAGTGAGCAATGAGCTCCTGAAGTGTTAGCATGTTTGGTACACGGAGCTACCTTCAGGAGGAAGAGTATTCAGAGCAATATCCCCTAAGGAGAAATGCTTGTGAGGATATATTATAATAAGGATTCCTGGACCACTAAGAATTATACTTTTCAATTATATTTTGCATTAATCGATCCGTTAATTAGGGAGCCATAAAATCCGCACATTTCCTTTGAGCAGTTATATTATCTCCATCTAAAGGATTTCAATGCATTAGTTTCATATTTAAATATTACCATAGTTCTATCGACATTTATTTTTCAGAAATTTAAGGTCGGGATACACCAACAGGTACAGCTGTTTGTGTCTTGGACGGGTGTTCTTTTTGAATTAAACTCGTGAAAAGTTTATGTACTATATTATTTCCTAGTCTTCCTACTTCTACATTTTACGTTTAATCTAATAAAATCCAAATATAAGATTAATTTTTATAAGATTTATTTGCTCTTTTGATTCATCAAGAGAAAACTTAGAAAATAGAGAGTTCTTGTTTTGTAGCAAAAGTATGAAAATGCCTCATTAAATAAGGATTGAAAACGTGTTTTGCGGAATGTTGCCGAAATTCAGGAAATGGGAACCGCAGTTAGCCAGTAGTAATGTTTGAATGTTGCATAATATTGTTTTTTTTTGATAATCAACAAACTTTTAAGGCTCCATTAAAATCTCAGAATAAAAATGCGAAACGTTAAGAAAGTGAAATTTGAAATATTAGCTGAGATAAATTTCAGACCTCACAAATTAGGATTTCGTTGACGTAAAATAAGTCTCCGATATTTGTATATTTTACAATCTGGATTTAGGATGGATTCATGACGAAATTTCATGGCGATTCTAAAATTATTACAGTGTACGGAAGGAACATGCTCCCTTGGCTAGCTAAACAAGAAAACTTTGAGATGAAACATTTTTATTAAAGAGTTATTGTAATTACGAGGGTCATCCGGAAAGTAGTACCCGTTCGTGAAATAAAGACACAAAAGTAAATATTAACAAACATAAAAAATTTTATTTGAAAGAGGATACTTTAAACTACTTCTCAACATAATCTCCAAGCAAATTAAGGCATTTGTCATAACGTGTGACAAGTTTCTGTATTCCTGCTGCATAGTCCTTCGCCGCCAGCTCATTGAGATACAGGGTCACTCCTTCTTTAAGTTCTTCATCGCTGTCAAATCTTTTTCCTGCCAAAAAGTCTTTAAGCTTTGTAAAGAGATGAAAATCTGAAGGGGCCAAGTCCGGGCTGTACGGTGGATGGTCGAAAGTTTCCCATTTGAATTGCTGCAAAAGTTTTTGTGTTATCCCAGCTGCATGAGGCCTGGCATTGTCATGAACGAGAATGACACCAGTAGACAATAGACCTCGCCGCCGATTTTGTATTGCCCGCCGTAATTTCTTTAATGTTTCACAATACGCATTGGCATTAATAGTGTCTCCACGGGCCATAAAATCAATAAGCAATACACCTCGTCGATCCCAGAAAATGGTTGCCATGAGTTTCCTGGTGGACAGAATTGTCTTGAATTTTTTTGGTTTGTTTGGTGAATGAGCATGATGCCACTCCATTGACTGTCGTTTACTCTCAGGTGATGCATAACAAACCCATGTTTCGTCACCAGTAATTATGCGAGTCAAGAAAGAGTCTCCTTCATCAGAATAACGTCCCAAAAACGTCAGTGCTGCAGCCATACGCTTGGTTTTGTGCTCATCTGTAAGCATGCGAGGGACCCATCTTGCACAAATTTTTGCATAATGCAGATGGTGTTTAACAATTTCATGAACAATTGTTCGAGAAACATTGGGAAAATGCTCACAGATGTCATCAATTGTGACGCGCCGATCGTTCCTCACGAATTCGTCAACTGAGCTCACCAGTTGGTCTGTAATGACAGACGGTCTCCCCGAACGCTCATCGTCGTGTGTGTTCCCCCTCCCCATGTTGAAGTTTGCGACACCACCGCCGAACAGACGACTCGTCCATTACATTGTCTCCATACACCTCCTTTAATTGGCGATGAATATCACATGGGCGAACGTTTCTTGCATTGAGGAATTTAATCACTGCCCTCACTTCACAACTGGCGGCGTTCTCAATTTTTTTAAACATTGTAAACAATCACAGAAACAACACAGGCAATGCTAGCGTCACGCAACTTGGCTCAGAGAAGGCAGACAAGCCACTGAAGCTATCTGACCTCGTCCAGCGGCTACTCGCGTCGTCAGCACTTCATGCGGCACGAACGGGTACTACTTTCCGGATGACCCTCGTACATCGTTAGATAAGTAGTAGAGTTTTGAACAAGTATTAAAATTCAGAGGAATCCATGGCAAACTCTTAATGACTATCTATATCTCCGATCATCTAGAGTCGAATGCAATAGTTCGTCGCTGGAGGTCTGGTAACCCTTGGCGCGGGGGTCGCACGTATGATTCGAGGGCTATCGGGACACGTGTGTGTCGTGCATCTACGCATTATCCCCGATCGTATTTCTTTAGCTCTAGTCCATCCGTCTTCCCGCAGGGGCCGCCTCTCCAGGCATTCCCGCAGCCGAAGAAGGGAATAACACGCTCCCTGACGACGGGTCCTCCCCCCCGGAGAGTGACTCTCTCCCCGGTTGCATCGCGTGGTTGCGGCGAAGTAAGGAGGGGGAGGCGCAGGGGGAGCGAAGAAGAGTCCGCGTTTAGAAAAACACGAATCCCTAATGAGTGGAATTAATATCCGTCCCCACGGCGACTGCGGGCCTTTATCGCCCTCCTAGCATCTCCCCCCCCCGCCCCCACCAGAGCCGCAGCCCGCAAGGGGGCCGGAGAAAGGGCCAACAGGTGCGAAGGGGGACAGGGCCTCCCCAAGGGGCGGGCGACGTGCGTCAAGGGCTCCGGGGGCAGAAGTGCTGCGCCGCCCAAGCTACATGCGTACATACATGCATCGGAAGGGCGCTCCCCCCCTTGGTGGGTGCGGGAGGAGGCGGGACGAAAACAATCGGCCCTGTGGAAAGCAGAGGGGTTTGTCGAGAGTTGTGATGGGCAAGGAAATGGAGGCGGAGGAATTATTTTCAAAGAGAGTACGGAAAAATCATGAAATTTGTTTTTCTAAGCCATGGAAGACGGGTGAATGCGTAGTTCCAATTACGTAAATTAGAGCTTAATTATTGGGTTTAGCTCGTCGGTAGGTTAAACCTTTCATAGTGTATGTCGCATTCAATTTATCAAATATGTGCATTCACTCGGTGAGAAGATTTAGACCGCTCCAGCTGAGGTTGCCAATGTTTCGAATTCTTTAGTGGACGAACACTTATTTCGGGTCCCACTTGAGTTGTGCGTCGCAGTGAGAAAAACAGGAAAACGAAGGAATAAAAATTTGTTCGCCTTTTTTCATTCATTATAGTATTTTACTTAATAAGTTGTTTGATTTGATTTTATGGATAACTTCTATTTCTCCAAATGTGCTACCTATATTTAAGAATGATTAATTTTAAGCATTAAATTTTTTGGTTAATATTTACCTGTAGGATGCGTACTGATACGTTCATTTCCATTATTCCTCATAATGCGAGTATACATTGTGCCTGCAACACAATGCTTTTCCTGGGGCAACTGTGTCATCTGGGCTTTAAACTAATTTTCAATTTAGTGTCTTTATATTGTATGTAATTAATTAATTGATTTCGTTTATTAGGTATTTTTTAGAATTATCGTGAAGAGAAATAACATAAGACTTTGAAGAAGTGGATATATAATACATTCCAGGTGGAAAAAAGTCCCAAGGTCAGTTTATTTTGAGTTTATTTCATTTGCTGATCTCTATCTTTTGGAGTCAATAATCCGTCCGTCTCTTTCCTGCGCTTATTTTTAGGGGATGAAATACATTTTGCCTAAAAATGTAGTCGAGAGAGACAAATTTTTTACTAGTTTCTTCACTAATTTCAAAGGAAAGATTCTATCTTTGGCGGAGAGCGTTTAAAATGTGAAATATTAACCAAAATATAATTTTATAAAGGTTCAAAGGATTTGTTTACATGGTGAGAACTTCAGATTTTCTTACTGAGAGTATAATAATCCCTTAGGTAGAGCATTAAGTTACCTATCGAATGGGCCTGGTTCGATTCCGGGAGACGTCTCCGGGCACCTTCCGCTTCTCCCAAGCCGTGTGATTGTCACCAGGTTAACAGATCTTTCCGGGAAACCACAGATGGTACAGATAAAGGAAGGCCCCCTTATTGCTCTGATGTAAAAATTTCAATCCCCGTTATTTATATAACTTATTTACTATATATTATAACTTTCCTTAATATTCTGCGAGCTCCACCATCGCCTATTAAAGGAACAAACGGGTTGATAACATTGGTGGAATCTAACCCACATGAACTAAACTATTGTAAATAATTTTTTTTATTATTATTATAGGTAATCTATCGGTTAAGGTA
This sequence comes from Hetaerina titia, assembly GCA_037158775.1. Classification (NCBI taxonomy): domain Eukaryota; kingdom Metazoa; phylum Arthropoda; class Insecta; order Odonata; family Calopterygidae; genus Hetaerina; species Hetaerina titia. Next base: position 102,591,647 of record CM073774.1, on the reverse strand, counting down.
GGCTTTACATGGACGCAAATACCAAATAAATATCTTGTCTCTTCTTACAAAACATAACCCAACATCCTAATCTACAACATGTCCTTCTTCAACTCAGGGTACTTCCTTCCTCCCTTCATCCCACCTAACATCCTTATCATATTTCTGCCCCTTCTTCGTTTGCCTCACATTCTCCCCTGTATCATAGCCTTCAGCATCCCACTGCCGATCAATATGCTCTTCATTCATTCAGTCACCTTACGATTTATCCCAACAATTTCCTCAGTAACAAAGATGTAACGAGCTTTTTCTTAACATCTTTAATCAACGCTCCTGTTATCAATTCCCGACTCTCTGTGGAAGCTTCTTTGCCTAAACAATTCTTCTCCTTATGTCCCTACTACTTTGACCATTAGGGTCTTTCTTTGTGTAGTGTAAAATACATGATTCTTATCCTATGTATTACGCATGGTGTTCAGATTGGAATGGTTATATTAAATTGAAGCTAATTCGAAATGAAATTTAAAATTATTACCCTAACCTGACATTATCTCAGATTTTTGATTTGTAAAGTTAAGGATGAAACAATTGGAAAATTTAGAACTATCAAGTATGAAACTAATAATAATCAGGGAAGTTCTACAAAAACCTTAACGCACAATTCATCGTTGAATTTTCCTTTCGTTCAAAATGAAAACAATAAATGAACGATGTTACATAGTGATTTCAAACATTATTATTCGATAATTTTATAAACGATGCACGATGTACCTAGAATTTATTCTATTTTTACTTTTAGCTGGCTCAACTCAGGTTTCTATTCAGAGCTTTTGCAAATTTTTACCTTCAGCCGGATAGAACGTTGCGTGTGGACCTCTTTTGCCTTTCTCGTTCAGAGGATGGGAATCTAGAGACCGGCTCTCTCCCATTCCAAATCCCAGGGCCTGCTTCTTTCTCTCCATTACTCCATCAATACACTTTTCCCGACCACCAGCAATTGTACCACCAGCAAGTGTACGACCACCAGCAATTAATTCATAATCATAAATGGGGAAAATGACCTCATCTCTTCCGTGCCACTCCTAGTAATTATTGATAATTACCGTCATAAATCATCCCATTACACTCCGACGTCATTGCCGTAGGCAGGTTCTGGCCTAGAATATCAAGAGGGACTTAAGTGTTGAAATTGATTCGCACAAAGATCAAATTAATTAAAAGTGGTCATCGGATATGCTTATTCAATACGCCATGCATTTGTTTTAACGAAAAAGGAAGTAAACGATCTAGATAAATGTCCACACAGTACATAATGATATTAAATAAAATTAAAATATATTAAAAGATAAATGTCCACACAGTACATAATGATATTAAATAAAATTAAAATATATTAAAAGATAAATGTTCACCAGTTCGATCCATGGAAATTTAAGGTGATTTAAATGCCAGGCACTTTTCTTTAACTTTTAACTTCGAATGCTAAGGGCTGCGTTATTTATTTCATTCGAGTTCGAGGCCTTGACCTAGTTTTACTTACCGTTTAGCTGACTTGAACAAGGTGTTGGGTTTCAAGGTTGCATGTGTGTGTGTCTTTTGACGTCAGAAGTAAGTTCACTGTGGTGAATAGAGGTTTTGTCGCTTTCCCTGCGAATTTTGTATTCAATTTCCTAAGAGGGTGGGCTGATTACTTCAGATACTCTTTCCTTCCCATGGGCCCATAGCCATCATTTGATGTGAGATCTTGAATATATTTTTCTCGGAATATGAGTCAGAGAAGGTGAAATGGAGCGAAAGGAAAACAAATGGGGAAGTACTGGAGATGGTGGAGGAGGAGAGGGGTTTGTTAAGAGAAATCCTATGGATGCAGGAAAAATGGATGAAAGGCACATTAAGCGGTAGTGGAATGTTGAAGAAGGTAATAGAGGGGAGGATGTTGGGCAAGCGAGGAAAGGGCAGGAACAGGTTAGGGATGTTGGACGGGATGAAGGGAGGAAAGAAGTACACAGAGATGAAGAGGACCTGATATAGATTGGGTTGCTGGATTGGATTTTGTTAGGAGTTACAAAGTGTTTATTTGATAGTAGTGTCCATCCAAAAACCTACCCTAACCGGTAGATTACCTTATAAATAAATAAATAAATATATATATATATACAATATATATACACACAATATATATATATATACACACAATATATATATATATATATACACAATATATATATATATATATATATATATATATATATATATATATATATATATATATATATATAATGAAAGGCGATAGGAGGAGACAGCAAAGGTGGGGAAGGCGGATTTGAGCAGATCACAAACGTAAAAATATTTCTTTATCCGGGATTTGAACACCGAACCTTCCACTTGCTCTATGCTAATGCTCTACCACTTAAGCTAATAAGGAATCCTAATTTACGCTGAGGTATGCGATATTTTTTTAAAGCGCCCATGTGCTCCGATTGCTTGGCCCAGAGATGGCGTTAGGGAGCTGTTTCATCCACCAAAGAAGAAATAGACAATACACACAAGGAGAAAGGACAGTAGGTTAGCAAGTTAGCAAGCATTGGTTAAGATAATTAAATCTTTGCGTCATATATGTGTCTGCCTGTCTATATGTATTTAAGTGTATGCAAATGCAAAGGTATTGTGTATAGATATTCACATTAATCTTATGGCACTATTTATATGACATAATTTTCCACGAAAATTTTATGTATACATTTGTGAAGATAATTTTGTAATATTACCCTACAACGGCGATTGCTTTAGTTTTAGTCGGGTTGATAATGGGTTTATTATGGGCAACTCTGGAATATTACCTCATGATCAAGTCATCGTCATCTTAATTGATTATTCAATCCCGCGCAAAATACACGGTGCGAAGCCATTAGAATCCTGTGAGGACCAACAGCTAAATTGCTCGTTTTATGTTGGTCCCACCTCATTTCTAACTGTCTAAATGTGAATAGTTATTTACGATCTGATCCATTTTAAAGCACGGACTGAGAAACTGAGGGTTGTCAATTTCATTTATAAAAATATTGAAATACTTTGTCAATAGTTTTTTTAAACCAAACAGGATCATCACTGTAAACTCTTAATTTATTTCCCCTAATGCTATCCGTAATCTTAATTAGTGTATTTCGAGCGCTATGTGATGTCCAGTTACAATGCATGTTCGGCCCTTTTCCGCTAAAAAGTCAGATATTTGTGTGAAAAGAATCCTTTTCAAAGCCTTGGGCGACACTAATAATGTATTTTCTATATATGACTGTTGGTTTAAACTTTCCTCGGTGTTGGAGTGATAAATTCCTTTTTAAATGATAGCGATGCACACAAGTTTAAAATATAGAACTCTTAAAAATGGTGAAAACAGTAATTAGAGAAACTTGTAAAGTTAGATGAGCAAACTTGATTGTCAAACCGCGTCTTATTTCATTTTTTTGACGGGCGTAAACCTTCAAGTGACTTTTGAATATGAACGCAGGCGTTGATGACATATTATTACTTGTTATTCCACCATTTAAGGCAGGTTTTTGTTTTATTACAGACTCTACACTCCTACATTTATCACCCACACCTGAGGAGACTAAATCTGACACCCCACACTACATTAAACCCTTCTTCAATTCCGGAAACTTCCTTCCTCCCTTTATTCCGCCCAAGGCTCTTCCCTCTATCACAGTCTTCAGCAACCCATCGCTAAACATATAACAACCTATCTTGCCTCCAATGGATTTCTCCCAACAGTCCCCTCTCCTCTCCTAATATGCTCAGCACTTCCTCTTTTGTTTTCCGTTCTGTCCACTTCACCTTCTCCATTCTTCTCCACACCCACATTTTCGAAGCCTCAAATCTACGTCTATCATCTCGCTTCAGTGACCATTTTTCCGCGCCGTACAAAACCGCGCTCCATATCAAAGTTTTCACGAGCCTTTGCCCAGCACACTTACTCAACGCCTCTGTCATCAATTCCTATTCTATGCTTTACTCAATCCTTCCCTTACGTCCCTACTACTTTGATCATTTTGATCCAATTCACTTAAAATATCTTAAACTGTTACCCTGACTCTATTGTATGACCTTCAATTTTAGTGTTTAACGTGGCCTTTCTTTTTCTCGAGCATCTCACAACTTTGTTTTGTTAAAATACGTATATTCTCATCCCATGCCTAACTTCTCGATTCTCCAATGCGGTCGGCAACGGGTCGGCAGTAATCCCAAGGGTTGTAACAACCTTTGGATTACTGCCGAAATAAAGTTTAATCATTGGCAAACCGAAGAGATTTTATGAAATTCCCCACCGATATTCATTCCTAACATCAGTTCTTCCCATGTCTTTTTTATCATATCCTCTATGCATTGAAAATGATTACTCTTTTCTCAGTCACTGTACGCATGTATGCATAATAATTCGATCATTGCGGACATCTTATTCCTTCTAATGCTTTTTCTTCAGGATACTGATCACAATTTGTATAAAAGTTTTTAAACATTATTATTTGTAATCAAAACGAAGTTTTGTACTTTTTAATTGAAAAACATGAGCCCCCATTTTTAGTGTAAAAGAGAAATGCATCCTTTGGATGACTCATTATGTAATCCTTACATAACTTTACACCCAAAGTAGTAAAATTTATTTGAAACTCTAAGAAATGAACTCTTTTAGCAGACGTTATCCATTCGAGGGATAGTCTGATGAAGTTTTTCAATTCCTCGGCCAATTGCTTCCTCTTATTCTTTATTCACTTAGTGAGTTCTATTTTTAGTGTGCATCTGGACCCTGTTCCATTATAGTCTATGTCGTTTCCCCCACAGACGTCTTGTAAGAGAAGTGAAATGTAATCACTGGATGGGAAAATACGAGTGTATTATTACCGATGAGAAGCAGCAGAAAATTCGTTGCCGTACTGGCTTGAATAATTCCAAGTTTAAAAAAAAATAGTACTCACCCAGATTAACTTCTAGTTTCCGTCAGATAGCAGCATATTTGCATAATAGTTTGCTCTATTGCCGCAATAAGGATTTAAATCTCAAATATGTAAGTAAATATTAAAAGTTAATAATTATTGGATAACAAAATAAAAGCATCTAGGAGGAGTTACGTAGTGATAACCAATCGGTCAAGATATAGTAACCATTGACCTGCCGTTAATTGATTCATCAGTCAAGACAAGTAATTATGTTTCTGTGCGATCGTGCCTGAGTGTATCTTGGTTTTTTGGTGAAATGCGCAGAATTCACAAAATAATCCATTAATCCGCTTTGAGGAAAGAAACTAAATACTTGAAGGCTAATATACCTTGTAATCTGAGTGGATAGCTCGTTTTTTTACTTAATACTAATTGCAATTTTTCACTGCCTAACCTCATTTTACATCTTCACATATTCTTTCTTGATTAGGTTTGTACGTTATTTTAAGGTTAATTATTTCTACACTCACGGTAGCTGCGAGCAATGTTATCACGATGGAGGCGACATATTCTTGAAGGTATTCCCATGAGAGCTATTCAGGTCCCTCTCTTAAATCCAAGCAATTTTTCACGTGGTCATGTGTATCCCGGTTGGGACATTATGCCACATAACTCGTGCCGACCGACAAACGTGTTAATCTCGGGGCCGCCCGTCGCCAGCGCTCGACACCACCCACCCACGCCCCCCCCCCCCCGGGGGGCAAACGAGGCCACGCGACCGGCACGCCTCAACCACAGCCACCCCGGCTGCCCTTAACCTATCCCACTCCTCGCCCTCGGGTTCCTCCACAAAGCCTTTGGTATCATATCCCCAAGCCCTGCCCTACTCTGGACGCCTTAACCTTCGTTTGTGAACGGATTTGACGACATTTCGACCTGAATATTATGCAACAATAGACTAATCTAACAATTTGATGATGTTTTGGATGCAGACAAGCCTTTATCAACGAAGTCTCTCACTCCTAGCACTTCTCCTTGTAATTGGTGATAAATATTCAAATATTTCTTTGCAATGCGTTTTGACCCCTCATACCTGAGCAGGGCTCGATCGGGAACTTGCCGCCTTAGTCCGTTTATTACCGCTTAATAGTTTTTGGTGTTATTGTAATTGAATTTATGTGATGAACGGTAATATTTTCCTCAAGAAAACTCATTGAGAGGCACAAGTTGACAACGGTTTCGGTCTTATCAATCAAAATGCATAGATAATAGATTTATAATTTGCTTTTTAGGAGATATGGCCTCGTGAGCGAATAACTATGAATTGAATTTATTGTTGAGTTATCCTTTTTGGTATAAGACAACAGGGAATTTGAAAAAATTCCATTCAAACACAATCTACTTTACTCAGATCCATCGTTTTGCGATGATCATTTGGGTTTATTTTTAGCCAAAAGACTTCCCCGTCACCATAGTTACTATCAATTTTTATTTAACTCAAACGCCCAGATTCAAGGGAGTCAGTAGCCTCCTTTTGTTTTCACTCATCTCCCTTCCGGTGGCATAAAAAAAGCCCATTTCCGTCAAGGTACCTCTTCGAATATTATTATCTACTAGAATCTATGACGTTTGCATCATGTATTATTAACTAAGAATTTTTGCATAGTATTAATGAGTCATAAGAATTATTTCACTTTATAGTGTTTAATTTATTAATGTGTTAAATAAAATATTTCTTATATATATATATATATATATATATATATATATATATATATATATATATATATAGGTTTTACGATGTTAAATCACTATTATGCCTACTTCGTCATGGTTATATATTCTGCCAAATGTGGTTCTCCGTGTTTCGTTTATTTTTCATTTTTTAATTTCAAACGCCATTCTCTAACACTGTACGTTCAATAAGAACATTCTTCCTCCACCCCTTTCCTCGCTTGTTTTCATTTCTGTCCACTTCACTTTCTTTTCCCATCTCCACACCCACGTTTCAAAAGCCTCCAATATAAGCCTATCATTCTGCTTCAATGACCATGTTTCCGCACCACAACAAAACACGCTCCATATCAAAGTTTTAACGAGCATTTCCTTGTCGTTCTTACCCACCGTCTGAGTCATCAAACCCCCGTGAAGTCCATGTGAAATTTTGTTTGTCTAACATACTAATAAACATAGTAATTCTTCTTCTTAAGTCCATACTACTTGCACTATTTCGGTTCAAAAACCAAATTATTTGCTCTATTTTATGGCGTCTTATTTTAATTTGTCCCTTAGATTTCCATTTCCTCTAAAACAGCATTTTGTTAACTAACCTTTCTTTCAAAGTAGGAATAGAAATTTTCTCAGTAAAACTTTTCTTCAGTAGTTACCTTTGAAAAGAGTATTTGATACGTGCCAAAAAAGATTTTTTAAGCGGCTATTCATTTTTTTTTAGTTTGAATTAACTTATTTCCTTCAGGGCTGTAACTAGAAACTCCTTTAAGAATTTTTCTGTTAAGCTTCTGTTAAGCAAAGACTACATAAAATCTGTAATTGTTTCCTAAGTATTTCAATCAGAAAGTTTATGATGGACTGTTACAGAGTCTCCGTCCCTGAAGTTAATAACCGGACCAGTAATTAGTCTGAAAGTGGAGGACAATTGACTATTAAGAAATATTCTTTGTTATCTTCTCAAAATTCCTATTTCACATGCCTTTCCCATATTCCTCATTGGAATTTGGAAATGGTTACGTTTTATGCAATCCCAATATTTTACTGAGTAAATACTTTTATAACATTTGCTATTTCTAGTAATGGTATCGCAACTACGCAAAAAACAATAATTCTTCTCGTTACTTGCTCACCCATACTCTTAGCAGTCGATTTGACCAGGATCGCAAGGCCCTTAGCATTAACCTAAGGGTGATGCACTGTAGAGACAGGGGAGTCTGCAGGTGTTGTGGCGTCCATAATAGCATACTATCCTTCCATGTGCTCGTCTGCCACGGTGCCGCCAATCAGTCGGCTAAGCATTCAAACTGTGTGTCTCACGGTATTTAGAGTGGGTCCGGCAGTATATGTGTAGTTACTCTGTAGTACATCGCGGTAATAAATGTATGATATATGATCACGTTAACTGAAGTATTTTGTTGAAAATTTAGAGCAGTTCCATTTTATCGAATAATATTTGAGGATAAATATCAATGTGCATAGTTTTACTTCCTTTCCGTAGAGGCAAAATATTTACACAATCGGGCTTAATTCAAAAATAAAATTGGTTTCAAACAAATCTCATAAATAATTAAATGACAATTATTTGCAATTAAATGCAAGTTACGCTTATTGGGAACTATTAATTTTTTCATTTAAGTTAGCATGAAGATTATCGTAAGAGGACAAAACTGAAAATAATGCATGGTAAGACGTTAAGTAAACTAATAAATATTTTACGTAATAATAAGGCAAGAAGCAGTAGCAGTCTCTACCCAAACAAGGAGAAGATTTTAGCTCACAGGGATAAAACACGTACTTTTAAATGATGATGCCAGGAAGGTAATTAATATCCCACTCAACAGTGAATGCAATGTTCAAACAAGTGGTAGTAGCACCTGTCATTCTTTGAATTTTAGCCATCTGCAGGAAAATAAATGCCAATGCATGAGGAAAAATAAGGTCCTGGGTATAAACAGAGGTTAAGGATGATTAATTGAATAAATTTTTAATATATTTTGGTCTCCATCTTTATTCTTTCAATCCTCGTAAAAGTGATATGTGCATCAATAAATATTACAATTACAATATGTACTTCTTTGGCTGGAAGCTTTCAAACATCCTTAAAAAATATTCTGGTAAAACAATCCGAAAATAGTTAATTAACCTCAATACATGCTCATCAGCATTAAAGGCACAACAAAAGGAATATCAGTATGACTTGAAAACCGGCATTCATTCTAAATACCGAATATTTGTTATCTGAACTCACAAAAATCCATTCAAATTTCCACACAAACATTTGGAAAATATTTATTTCATCGTTCATTCACTACACACTCACATATACGTACTTATCGTATTTTAGTCACCGAAGTTTCAGGGCTAAAAAAGAAGCTCCTGATGATGATTGCTAACATAATGTGTGCTTCAATACTAATGCCACTGTAGCTATCTGTAGAACTGGAAATTTTCACTTGATGAAGATATACCTTTGCTCGAAAAGAGACAAAGAAAAGCGCACTTTTAGCAAAAAGGGAGAGTATGGCATAAAATGTTATTCGCGGAATGGTACAATGAATACTCGTCTCAGAATTCACAAAAGTTTGTCATGTCCTTTAGGGTAACGAGTATATTTTAAAAGAAAAAGGCTTTGCAGTGCCAAAATTCATTTTTAGTTATTCGTAGTTGTAGTAGATAGTCAATAATTCATACTAAAATGTACTATCTAAACAATTAGTGGGATCATTGCCACAGAAGTCGTCCAATTATGTGGTAACGTTTCCACGACGAGAAAAGGTAAGCATGGTTGCCTGGCGTTTTGTTATAGCAACACTGCTGTTTCTTCACTCTCATGCCTCTCATATCGTAAGCACTCGTTTGTGATGGGCACCGAATAGTCATACTCAACATAAACAATAAATAAATCTCTATTTACACGGACTATGAGGGGTTTTTCACTGGTTGGTCGGGATCTTCGACTCCGAAGCCTGCCGCTCCCTCTCCAGCAGTTCGACGAGCGCCGTTATGTACGTCTGCGCCATCTGCAGCGTCTCGAACTTGGAGAGGCGGTGCTCCCCACCGAGGGACGGCACCACCTCCCGCAGGCGGTCGAAGGCGTCGTTGAGGCCGTTCATCCTCCGCCGCTCCCTCGCGTTCGCCGCCAAACGGCGCTTCTTCATCACGGCCGGCGAAGGGGGTCTCTCGGAGCGCCTCCCGCTGGAGCCACGACCCCTCCTGCCGCCCCCGCACGGCCTCTTGGCGGGTGGCGGCCCCACCCCGTCTCCCCTTGGAGATTCGGGGACCCCTGGGGACCCCGATGCGAGGGAGAATCCTCCATCCCCAGAGAATAGGGCGCAGGCGGAGGTGTCCGATGCGCTGATTCCGCTGCTCCCTTCGGTCGCCGCGCCCTGCTCCCACGAAAGCTCCTCCACTCCGCACTTCCCTTCCAACCTCTCGTCATAGGCCGGGTAGTAGGCCTCCTCGCACCGCTGGTCTTCGACCCCCGTGGGATTAGTGGTGCTGGACACTAGGGTGAACCGCGAGGGTGGTGAGGGAGAGGGGGAAGCGGTCCCAGGGGTCATGGCGGCGCAGAATGCACTCCCAAGAGTGGTCCTTCTCGGCTCGTAGAAGGAAGCGGCATCGGGGTGGACGGCCGCTGCTTGCCCGACCTCCTCTGCCCTGCACCGGTACAGCATGTCGTCGTCGGCCCAGAAGCGCAGCGGGGGTTTGCAGGGAGGTGTGGGGATGATGCCGTGGTCGACGTCGTACGGAATGGCAGTAGTCGTCGATGAGGAGGAGGAGGAGGGCTCCTCGGCGGGCGGAGAGAGGGGAAGCGGGGAGTGCTGGCGGGAGGGGTAGGGTGGGCAGCGGGGCGGCGGGGGCAGGAAGGATTCCCGCTCCTGTGGCGGGGAGGCGGTCGCCTGGTGGCCGCCGTCCCGGAGGACTTCGCCGTGCACCCACCTCCACTCCTGCTTAATCAACGAAGGGCCCCAAGAGAGCATTTTTCCGACTTTTAGCGCCTTCCACTGGCACAATTGGCGGAGACTTCAACGCTCGTTTGTAAAATCACTTTGTAAAACATGTTTCGCCGTCACTCACAATGTTCGCATCCTGGGATGGGGCGCGAGACGATGCTCGGCTGCTCGGACGAAAACTTGATGATACTGGCATCGTCGAGATTCTTTTACCAGAGATGCATGGTGCCAGTTAGGTGGCATACTTATCGCAAACTTAAAATCTTTACCCAGCGCCTAGGCATTCCTTCGTTCATATAATGGGCATCCAATTGGGCAAAATTATCGAAATATTAACTCCTGAATGTGCAGCACTCAGAACATTCATTTCTTGCACAAATGATTTTTATATTTCAACGCCTCGACTAGTGTTAATTAGTAATATAAAAGAGATGGACGTTTACAACTAATTTGGGCTAGCGTAGCTGAAATAATCCACCATCAAATTTGATAGCCTAACCAACAAATTATCCACTGAGCCACCAAATGAATCGTAAATAGATAACTGTTTTGGATATTTTTCGTATTTTCTCGTATTATTAAACACGATAGGAAAGTCACCAAAATATTGCCCTATAGGAGTTTATCGAATGGAGCACACAGAGATCGCATTGGTCCTAGGCAGGGATTGATATAACACTTTTCCGTTGGATCCCTCAAAGGGGATTGATTAAGTCTCCCCTCCCGGACGTTGAGGGCCAAAAGGGCACGGTGGAACCACTTGACACCAGCGTGTTCGCTCCACTCCTTCGGACCTGTTTGCCAACACCGAGCACTTTTCGATTAACACACACGCTCGCCGGCTCAAGAGAAAGGTGGGTCCGGCCGGTGTTTCCCGGAAAGGGCAAAGGGAGATACTGTTTCAAGTGGGCAATGAAGCGGGGCAAAGGTTGACTCTCCGTCGAAAAACCCTTTCCCTTCCCTTATTCCCTTCCTCTAGCTCTCTCGGCCCGCCTCACCCAAACCACCCGCACTCGGGTCGGGTATGAGGAGACGTCCCGGAAAATATGAATCACTTAAACGTCCGGTTTTATAAAGAGCGATCGATTGGAGGAGGAGGCGCGAAGCCTTAGAAGAGAGTTTGGAAGAGGCCCGTGTCTCGCCCTCCCACGTCGCCCCCGGGAAAGGCACTGCCGCTGGCCGCACCGAAAGCCGTCGCTGCGGCCGAGTGGGTGGTGGGCCGCGCTGTAAGACGAGGAGGAGAGGACGAGGGGAGGAGGAAGAACGGTGGACGACGTGTGAAAAGTCGGGATGTGGATAAAAAACGACGGCATTCGGGGAAGCGTGCTCCTGGGTCGTCGGCGGGGGGCTGGGTGGGGGCGTGCGCGATCTCGCTTCCCGCCGCGGTGGCGGGTCACGTGGCTGCCGGCTAGCCAATGGGCAAGGCGTCGTGGAAGTTGATGGGCCCCCTCCTGCTGAAGGCAAACGTAGGTGGAAATATTCCCCCAGCTCCCCTAAATTTTTGTTTGCCGCCTCTAAAAATAAAATAGGATGTCCGGGCTACTACCACTTTGAACTTAACGTGGATATTGTTTCACGGGGTTAATCGTTTATTAGGAGATAATTTATTTTGAAGTTTTAGTCAACATTTATCATTTATTTTTACAATTTTAAATAATATACATGACTATTGAGATATCACTGTTTTCCATCTTGAAAAATATTTTTCGGCTAATACTAACTCAATTACGAATGGAGTTGCGAGTGGAAAGTACAACAGGATGATTTATATATATATATATATATATATTAGCACTAGCGAACAAAAACAAAAATAGAGGAACATACAAAAAAGAAAAGAAACACGTCGCATTTTCGGTGATCAAGCCAACTTTTTTCAAGGAAGAGAAGGAAGGAACTCCTTCCTTCGTGAGAGAGTTATATATATATATATATATATATATATATATATTATCTAATTCATGCATATGTATGATGCACACAATAGGTTTATTACTCATAGACACAGAAATGAACACCGAAGCGGTGGTTTGGCTCACACCTTTGTCGACGGAAGATAACAAGGCGGTGGGTCACCGCTGAAAGAGTGCAGGAGTAATGTATGAGTTTTAGTACTTCATGATTATCCTAAAGTTACTACTCTCCGTTGCCGACGATGCAGTTTCAAATATTTTGAAAAGTTGTCTCCTATGCAAGCAGTCGTTGAAAATTGTTACTCTATGATATAGGCTGAAAACATTTATGTGCAAAAAGTTCTGGATTATTATTAAAATGTTTCTTTTTAATCTAAATTCCTAGAGGAATTCTTTCAAGCTGCACTCAGGGTCCTGAGTGCCCATAATTAGCCAATTTTCGTTACTAAGTATTGTCTTAAACCTTGAAAAAAGTCGTCAGTACGGTGCATTTAGTTGTGCATAGTTGTGTATCATTGTACACATTTATTGGATTTGGGAGTTTCCTCATGATATCTTGTAGTGAAAAAATAACCCAAGAATATATTATAACAAACAGGATCTCTTCTATTGCTTGGTGATTGGTGTTCAAGACCGATATCCACACGACTATGGGTTGAAATAAATAGTAAATCAACCAGTTGTATCCTCCTGCTCCATTAAATCATCCAAAAAAATATTTTCCCATAGCAAATAGATGAATTATTTTTTTAAAATTTTGATACTTTAGGGTTTTAAGATTACAGTGCTCCAGACATGAATACATACAATGTATGCGGAATTAGGAAAAATATATGTCTAATCTCAAATGGTGACCAGAAAAATTAAGGTTTACTTGACTTAACCGTCAATGTTTTAAGGATTCAGATCCTATCTTTCTGTAATTTCTGTCTAGTTTTTAATGATTTATCTAATTTTGATATTACTTATAATTCACTCATATTTCTGCTCTTCCTAAATTCACATCTCTTGCCGCGGATTCTTCCCGCGGTAACCTCCACGTCGGAGAGCTTTTGAGGTCGCCTTTCCAACCCCTGCCTCCTTCCCCTCCCCCTTGCTCCCCAACCCCTCGCCCTGCCCCGGGGGAAGGGGGGCAGAAGTCGCACCATAAGGCGTGTAATCATTGGCCTCGTCAGCGGGGCGAGTGGCTCGTGCCCTCACCCCCTTCTCCCCACCACCCTGGCACACTCGCCCCGGAAGGAACACCAGGGAGGACAGGGGGCGCAGACCCCTCTTTCCCTGAGCCGCCGCTCAAACAACACGCGCACGGCCGCTGCTCGACATTGAGGGACAAGGCGGCCGGCAAGCAGGACCTCGAGGCGGGCGGGATGGCCCCCCGGCGTGGCGGTAATGATTTCCGAAAGCAATGGCACCAATAGCCACTGGTCGACTGTCTGCTAACCACTTGGCATTTCGATGAAACGAGCAGAAACTAATGAGTAGGTTCAAGTCAAAGTAATGAATAATATAATTGCATGTTATGCTAGACACTTTTTCCAATACAAGCGTTCTTATAACGCCATTCATTTACGTCATAGATGGAAGAAAATATAAGGGCTCTGATTTCGGGACTTTGTTAGTCTTACCTAAAAACTAATAAAAATTGTGCATATTACCTCTAGCTGTATCGGAGTCGATCCTAAATTTTCCAAAGCTCTGTAGAAATGTCTGTGGAACAATTAACGTCGGAAGAGCAATTGCTTGAAAATATCTCCTTCGTTTTTTGGAAGTACAAGGCAATTGATATATGAATTTCATCTGTATTTCAGTGGGCCATGAAAATTAAAACCAAAGATATCAAATGACATTGGATTAAACCAGTGACCAATATTTTCCCTAAGCTTTGCTGAAATACCCTGCGGCTGAAGTTAAAATCGCAATGTATTCGTTGAATTTATAATAAAACCTCCTTTTTCGCTTTATCTTTCCATTTACAGGTATTATTAAAGTGAAACATAAGTTTCAATCTAAAATTTATATTTGAAAATTTCATTTTGACCGTGAATTCAATATTTAGTTCTGGCTTTTTTCTTAGAATAACATTTTCATTTAAATGACGGCTTGCCAAATGATAAGTTAAAAGGAAACAAAGGCTAAGATTATTTTTTTGATGTGAATTGAAATTGTTAACGCATGTAAGTATTAATAAGCCTATTTTTATTGTAACGAGCGAGGGTATCACGTGAAACATTCGTACGTTATGGTGTGTAGGTATAATTTGAATGTGGGAATACACACCAAATTATTTCAACGACCGATCAAGAATTTTCCAAAATGTATATTTTACGTCTACATTTACATTTGCCCTAATTCTACCGAGCGGAGCTCCAAAATACACATTGTCTTTTCTTAACTATTGTGTCCATATAGTTACTAAAGGTTCCTGAATTAAAATAAAAGCACCCTTTGTAGCTTTTATATTAATCCGGGACAGAGTGATACACAAACAGACTCGACATTATGAACCGATAGGACATTAGGATTTTCCAACGTAGTTAATTAAAGATACGAAAGGTAAAATGAGTATCTATTTTCAATTCCATCAAGTAATTAGTATTACCATTAATGTTACCAGTCATTTACACATGAGGAAGTGTCTAATAAAACAAGGTAAACTATATTAATTCTCTAACAAACCGAACGGTATTAGGGTTAACCTTGTGAAATTTATCCATGATGGAAAGGAGACAAACTATGCAAATTTCACTTGAATAGAGATTTATTCACGACCCGGGTTTCAAACACTTAATTACATTAACATTACATGTCATAGATGACATTAAGTGTTTGAAACCCGGGTCGTGAATAAATCTCTATTCAAGTGAAATTTGCATAGTTTGTCTCCTTTCCATATTAATTCTCATTATACATTTAATTCTTACTCTAATTCGAGATATATGTTAGAGTTATATTTTAAGAAATATCTGATATCAAAACTTTCTGATGAAGAATAAAACCAAACATCTTTTAAAGAATAAATTAGTTTCGTTACAGAAATGTATCCCATCATAATTACCTAAAGAAAAAATATTAATTTGTTCATTCAACTTGAATGACGTCTAATTTTAATATGCCCTTCATTTTTTCTTAGATATTGAATTTTTTTGCAAATATTTAAAGAAAAATATTAATTTTCTTTTATGTATTTGTAGAATTTAACATAATTCTTGAAAAGGTGCCACCTTACTCGAGACAAAAAAGCAGAGTTGCGGACGTGTCGGGGCTCCCTGAATTTCTTCTGGCGTACTCATTCATCAATTCATCATCGATCTAACCCAATATCGTGGGAGATGCTCTCGTGAATATTCAAGGTTGAACATCAAGCATCACAAAGCGGTTGGATGAAATAGACCCTCGGTTCCTGATTTCTGTTATAAAAAAATCTCATGGGGTACATGCTCATTTTATACAAGATTTCCTTAGGCAACGATTATTTATATGATTTACAATTTGAATAATTAACTCAGAGACTCATTCGTGATTGGTTTTGATTATAATGGGTGTCACTAAATGCTGTTCTCTTAAGGCATATTTTAATGACATCGTCATTATTCCTTTCGGATGTGATCTCCTCTACACAAAAAAATCTGAAATGGATAAGAGGTAAATCCCTCCAAAGAAAGGAAACTAATTTTCAATGGTCCATTAAATCCTTTTCTCCTCTTCGGCTCGTAATACATGTTCCCTCAGTCACTCGGCATCATCATTCGCTCGACTCCTAGAGCCGTTAACTGGTGTCATTTTTTTATACTACAGATATCCCCGAGAGTTTTATGAACAGAAAAAGAAAGTTGATACATTACTGCTCCTTTCGAATGAAGTTTGAAAGAAGTGAATTGACCAAAACGTAATCATCGTATTCTTTGAAAAAGGTTCAAGGCAGTGGCATTCGTTAATATGGAGCTCTCCATTAACTCAAAGGATTTTAAGGTTATTTCAAATTCATCATACTCGTCCATTCCTTAGACGAATAATTGAATATACCTCAACTAAACTCTAAAAAGAGACGAAAAATACTTAAGAATGCATATTCGAGAATTTTCATACTCGAAAATTCGGTACTTCATTTTCATACTGTAATAAATGCGTCTTCTACTTATTTTTCCTTTGTGCGCCGTTTGTACACATTCTGTCCTACGTGCGTGGAAAAATTAAACGTTTTCTTTACTTAAAAAAATTTACTGAGAGAATAGGTTAACCATAGAAGACATGCCAAATAGAAATGTATGCTCGTATAGCCTCTAATACCGTAGTATTTACATCTGTCTTTTGAACAGATTGGAGGTTTCCTTAATTTGAAAATTCGAGCGTACAACTCTCGACGACAAAATTTTAATACTCTTTTGAAATTTTTGACTGTTTGAAGCGCATTCAAATTTTGTATTTCCCCGAGCTTTTTTATGGGCAGAAACTTTGTTTTTGTTTCATAAACCACCATTTCAAGGGAACGCGGATCCAAGTATTCTTTCTTCATTCTCATTTCCCTTTGGCAAACCGAATTCTTCATTTTTATGTAAATGTTTCCCTCCTTCCAACTACGCTGTTCGAATTGCGTATCATTACAGTTTTCACGTCGTCATTCTTACCATTTCCTTCATGTCTAAATACTGATGACATATATTACTTGTATTTTTCTCCTACGCTTCTGATGTTAACGAACGCACTCCAAGGAGCTCGGTGTCTGCTGACACGTGTCATCATTTCAACGCCACTCCTATCTCGCCTGCTACTATGTTTGATCTTCCCTAAATATGAGACTTTGGACCAAGTCCCTCGTACCAATTGAAACTTTTCCGATTCCTAAGCATTTTATTTCCATCAATCTTATGCTTTTTGTAGAAAAAGTGTGTGTCACTTCGTTCATTTTCCCAAATTTATTCTGTCTGTTTATTCATTATTTTCCTGGATAACTCTTTTCAAGTTTGACATAACCTTTTCTATCCTTTCACTCTTTCCAGGCACGATTTTCCTTGGACTGTGCTCACTCAGAAATAAGAACGTTCGGAACTCTAAAGTCACATTCCTTCGAAATTTACATATTGCGTCAAATTCCGCCGGAATTGGGTTACAATTATCAAAATATTATTTGCGATATGCTCTCATACCCGAGAATTTTTGTATTATTTTTATTGAGTAGAGAGTAATTAATAAAAGGTAATGATACAAATATGAATATTTGGATGGAATATTACGGAATAGGGACAAAGCGGACACTTTCCGACTGTAAAGCGCCGTTTGTGGTGAAGAATTATTATTTGTCGTCAGTGCTCTTGGGTACTTTTAGCTTTCTTGTAAAAATAAAAAGAATGGTGTTGGTAGTTTAGCCATTCAAACAGTGACAAAATCTATGTAAACACGCCCATTCTGAAGCGATTCACCAGGCGCGTGGTTGCGCATAAGATGCCTAATTAACAAGTTCTCCTCTAAGGCCGATGTTTCTTTATTTTAAAAAAAGCAACCAGTTCCAGCTGTCGGCATTCACTGGTCGAAAGCGTAGGCGCGGATTTGAGTTACGAGAGCCCTGGGGAAGGGAACAGGATCTATAGGAATGGATGGAGAATCCGTGTGAAAAATTGTAACATAACCTTGCCCAAGGAAACGTTGAGGCGGCTACAAGAACCGACAGGTATTACCACTATATCGCAGACCGAATACCAATGTCGTAGGAGATATGAATGGTGAATATCTTTATGATATTATTTATTAAGAGACAAGAAACGAGCATTTAATACGAAATATAGTATAGACGGAAAGGCACCCGAGAATATTCTGTGAAAAATAATGGCCTGGTTTATTGTCCTACTTGTTACTTACGGCTCGTCTCGTACGTTATTTTTATTCCAGGAGTGAAATCAACCCTTGCCACACATCCTAGGGTGACTTATAAGGTGTGGTGTAGATTTAAATGACTAAGGAAAATCAAGACTTAATTTAACGCTTTGGTGAAGGATCTAGTGGCAAAGAGGATCATGAATCATCAAAACTAACCTGAAATCAATAATTATCCTGTAATTGGGCCTACCGCAGTTTTTAAGACTAATTTGTCATGCTATAGCTGATGAGATATACATCTTTCCAAAAATCATAATCGCCCGCTGACTGAAAAATAAAACCGGTGGTGACTCCAAAATTTATTACCGAGTTCTCTTGTAAACTTTGTAAATAGGATCGTGGTGACCACAACCTACCCAACAATAAAAATTAATGCGATAAGGGTTCCAGTTCACACGATTTTGATCAAGAAAAATCAGAATGACATGAAAAGCTAATCCTGTTCTTGTATTTATGATATTTTAGCATACTGTAAGCCCCTTATAGTGTGTGTGGCGGGGGGTAAATACATTCCAGATTAATTTTTAGGCGAATATGCACTCTAACCAAGTCGTTCGCTGATGAGCATCGATATGCCAAAATTATACTGCGTAAAAATGAATCAAACCCGGGCAAGGCGAATATTAAGAGGCAAAATCTCAAACTCGCGGTTAAAACTGTTGAAACTGAATTTGTGCCGTCACGCCATCTGAATTTGCAAAGGTGAATTTCAGTGGGAGATCTCTAATTAGCTACCGAAATAATATTTATCTGTCGCGACAATATGGCACTCGATTATTCAGCGAAATCTCACGTCGCTTCCATCCTTTTCAACGAATGACAGATCGCGTTCATTTTATTGTCATCGACACGGAAATTCCATTTGCGGTTACCCTTGTGGCGGCGGTCTGTTTTTGGCGAAGGTATGCGGTTCTAATCGGGGAATGCGGGTATCACGATGGATGCTTCCCACGCCGAAAACTACCCTCCCAGATGGGCCCTTTGGCCGCAGGCCGGGAGATCGCTCATAGCGCTCGTGAAATAGAATGCGGAAAAGGAGGTACTGGGATCGAACAAAAGAAAGAACGAATACGCAGAATGCTCCCGCTAAGCGGCGAGAAGGGATGTTGCTGGTTCCTTGCCGATAATTATACCTACTCACCCTTACAACCGAGACATCGTTATGCAGGCACTTAATCACACTCATCCCTTTAAAAGGGATGGATGGAACTCTTTTTAATGTCATCGAGAAAGGCGATCTACTCTCTCGCTGCCTTTTATCATCTGTGGCCCGTTGTCGCAGGACTTCAGTTTAGCTGTTACCTGCATGATTGCTTCAGGTACCACTATCTTAATGTCCTCGCAAAACAGTTCTGTGGTGCAACCGTCTTGAAAGTATTATTTGATCCACAGGTGTTCCGTGGGCGGAGTATCATTTCTAAGGTTCATAGCACATTTAGTCCTCGCACAGTTAAAAAAATCGAAGCCGTCGTGTAGTAAGTTGATACTGATGCAATTTAATGGATTTCCTTTTCAGTCGCCTTACAGAAGAACAGACGCTGCATGGACTCTTTCGCCCTATCTGGCTAGGGTGATCCTATCGGAATTCGTTGTCATTATCCCGGTACCAATGCTCTAGGGTCATCACAATATAAGGTCTCCCGGTAGATAGAATAGAACGAAAGGTTAATTGGTTAGGTTATTAGGCAAAAGTTTTTACAAAAGACGGGGATATAAGTGGAAAATAGCCCAAGATTTAGAGACTATTGGCATTATAAAATCCTCAATCCTCCTTCTCCCCCATCCATAACTCTTCCTACCTGGTGCCTGCACCCCCTGCCACACCTTTTTATTTGTTCACGGGGTATTCCTGTAGATTCAAATTTAGATGTTTAATGACTAAGCTCAGTTTCTGAACGGAGTAATTGATTCACATCGCTTCCTGGGAGTTGATGTAGATTCAAGTCATAATTTAGAGCATAGACGAGAAAAGGAAATGGGAGATGTAAACGGAGAATAAGGGAGAAGGAAGTATACAGAATTGAATGGTCAACCGAAATGTATAAGGATGTGAGATTGGAAAATCCATGCTCTCTTTTAAAACAAGGCAGAAAAATCATGAAATTTTGCCGGAAATATTCCAGAGAAATTCGATAATTTCATAAATAATACATGTCGTATATGGCGAGGGCATTAGGCGAAGAGGAAAGAGAAATTGACGAAGATGAGGATAACTTAGGTTCAGGCAGTCTTGATTGCGAGAAAGAAAGTAAATTAAGAGAATATAACTCAATTCAGGCCATGAGGCTGGATAATATCCCTGCAGAATTACTTAAGGGTAGAGTAAACGTTGAAGTAAGATTTTTTACGCTCATTCAAAACATTTATGAGGAAGGAATTTGGCTAGAGGATTTCATCAGACTAGGTTAGTTCGTACCCAAAAAAGCGAAAAAAGACGCTAAGTACATGAAGACTATACATAACTAACGATAAATAATTTATGATAAATTTGAGTTCACCCAAAGCCAAAGTGGTTCTCACGATCAAAATAAGAAGACAGGGAGCAGGGCAAATGAACTTAGGGGATGATGAGTTTAGGTTCCTGAAGGCTAGAGGCACATTTTATGCTTCTATATTAATGAAGGCACTAATTCAAGAGCAACATAGAATACAAGGAGGATGTTTTAATATATTTCGTAGATCTTGAGCAGGCGTCGGCTGGAGCAAATTGGGTAGCAATAATGAATATGTCACAGAAAATAGAAGTATCGTATGTTGGAGGAATAGGTAACCTGTCTGCAGCCTGTAGGACTCTCAGACTGTTCAGATGCGTGTGGATGATGGAGTCTAGGCGTATAAGTAAGACAGGAATGCTAAATATCACGTCATTAATATGTATGCGAAGGTAAGGGGAAGGGAGGTATGGTAATGACTGGAGACATCTGTGAAAGCAAGTGAAATTTTCGGATGGTCAAGCTTTAATTAGCCAGTTAACCATGGGGCAATTGCTGAGTGCATTAAAAAATCAGTGGATAGATATTTGTTGGAGATTAATGTTAACAAAACAAAGGAAATGAAATATTGGAGGAGGAAAAAGTTAAGTGTTAAATTAGGAAGGCAAAAACTAGAGCATTTTGAAAAATTTAAATATTCTGGATGTATGTTGAACCAAGGTAAAGTACGTATCTGGGGCATAAGAAGAATAATTTCGTTTTCAGAGAAACTTTCACAAGTAGAACTGTTTTAATGGCATTGGCGTTGAGTATAGATGTAAAGAAAAGATTAGTATAGAGGTACTGAGCATGGAAGAAGAAAACTTTACAGTACTGTAAGATGGAGCGTGGTGGTGTATGCCGCACAAACATGGTCGTTGAAGCAAGATGATAGGAGTAAATTGGAATCTTTTGTGATGTGGATTTGGAGGTAAGCCATACATTTATAGGGAGATTAGAGTAGTGATATCCATCAATAGACATTTTAGCAGCGTTCTAAAAATGGGTTGGAATACGAGATTAAAGGGAAGAATTGAAGTGAAAGCTGAATTTACTATTAGACGATCCTGTACGGGTAATATTTTCAGCCTCAAGTAAATAAGTGAAAATATGCGCCCTGAGGACCAGCAAATTCTTTTGATATTTGTAAATCTAGAAGAGACATATGATACTTTAACTAACAGTATATAAGTCGTATTTGGGATAATATAAAATGGAATGGCATTGGATCTCAAATTATATCACCAATTAAATGTGTAGAGAAGCAGTCTCAAACTTCAGAGTTAAGATAGGAAAAAAGCTGTATGCTCTGTGCAGAACAGGACATGTACAAGACTGTGAGATGTCAGTCATCCTTTTTACAATATGTATATGTGCAGAATGTTTTGGAGCAGTGGAATTGATGCTGTGGAGGTGTGGGCATTCCGTTTAGGCATGCATCAATATACTCTCCACTGTTTGCAGATGACTACGTGTTGATTACTCAAAGCTGGTAAGATGCTAATTCTATAAGAAAGTATTAGGAGAAGGAATACTTCGAGTAAGCAAGGTGAAAACAGAACTCCTGGTAATAGGAAGAATGTACTGTAAAGGATTGAAACCTGCCCCAAGGAATCCAGGGAGTTAAACACTTGAAATATGTAAGTTCCATAATTCACGAATCTTCAAGCCGTAAATATGATGCAGAATACAAAATACTTCTTGAGGAGTTATTACAATGCTAAATGTGGTTTCTGGAGTAGTGTTACATACTAGGGAATAAAGAAGAGTATCCTGCAAACAATATTATGTAGATGGCATAGAGACTTAATGAGGCAGAGAGCTAGACTTAAGAGTAAACGCCTGAAAAGTTGAGCAGAAACTGTGAAGGTAGAGAGGGAATAAAGAGGGGGGCCAAGAAAGTCAAGTAAGAAAGGAAAACTAACGAAGATATTAGATGAGAAATGGACAATAAATAATAAATTGTGCCAATAATCCCGGGATGAGCTCTTCAATGGTATGGCCAAGAATGGACGGGGAGAGATGGCCGAGAACTCTGGTTTGAATGTACAACGTCATGAGAAGGAAAGGTGAACGGCCAAGGGAAACGTGGAGAGCAAGAGGAGTCATAATGATCGAGGCCTGGAAGAGGGAGACTGCAACGACCGAGATGGCACGGAGGATGAGAATACAGGGTAACCTCTGAAAAGTGGAAAGCCCACTGAAAATAATCAGGAACCCAGATCCTCTGGATGGGAAGCCAGTAAGCTAGCTACCGCACCAACTCAATCCCCCGGTGAGAGGATCATTGGGAGAAATCCAGAGGCAAGAATGATGAATGTAGAACTTTTTAATTTGTGACGGAACGTTGAATAATATGATAGAGGGGACGATGCCAGGCAGGCAACGTAGGGGAAGCATAAGAATAGTCATGTGAAGGAGAAGTGTGAGAATCGAGAAAGAAGTGAGAAGGAGTGTGTAGAATCCATGAGGAATTGAGAGAACCATGAGTGTCGGGGGTCAACTCATCTCTCGTTAGTCCAGGCTAAGACACGTGGGGGTGTTAAGTTTGCGCCCGTCCAAAAACAACCAAATATTTAATTATGGCCAGAATTTATAAATTTTCCAGGATGGCTTTAGTAAGAACTGGATCATTTAACGTTTTTCCTCCTCCTTAGAGCCTAGTACGGGTCGTCGAAACATCCATCATTTCCCCTTTCACTGAGTTGTCATTTCACCAGAAGCCTCATACTTTAAGTTTCTATGAAATTCCTAATGAAACTATGCGATCCATCATGAAGAAGTAAGTGATGTAATAATCAGAGTGAAGTAACAAAGTGATTATAGTATTTGTCTTGAGTGACAAATTTAAAGAGTGAAATATTGTGAAATACAGCGACCTTATAAATAGCAATAAGTCTGAGAGTGCGTCAGAATCTATTTGAAGTAGGTATTTATAATTTTTAGTGCGAGTTAATAAAAGACGTAATAGGATGTTTGCTCCGCCTCTGACTGCTGGTCCGGAGGAACCACCCTCCAACCCCCTCCGTCGATCTGGTGGGGGACAGGAGGCGAGTCGCGGCTTTTACCGTTCACGGTCATCCAGAGTGTGACGGAGACGCGTCTGCGATTATTGGCGGAGTAACGGGAAGGAGACTTATGGCCTCATAGACAAGAAGGATACGAGAGAGAGAGAGCTATATGAAACCCTCCATTTCGTTACCCTCGGCCTTAGAAAGCGCCGCTCCGCTCGCTTTAAAGGTTTGCTGGTTCCCTCGGCTCGGTAGCGGCCCCCGCGCCCCGGGCGACGGCCCCGCGCTAATTGATGGGCCCGGGATCCGTCTCTCGCGCGTAATTGACGATCCTTCTTTATTGCTCCCTCCCTCCCCCCACCCTTGCATCCCATCGTCCTGGAACAAGAGGGAGGCACCCTCGCCCCTCCCCCAACGCATTTTGCGGTCGCCCCATCCCCACTCACTTCCCCGGCGACACTCGCTCATTTTCCTCCGGCCGCAACAAGAACACCCCCCGGGAAGTGATGCCGACTTCGCCGGGCTAACCGTACTGGATCTACTCGCCCACCAATTCATTTTTTCAGGATCCTTCGTTTAACTAATATGATGAGGGTGAACCAAAATTTACTTGATTCCCCTGAAGTCGCCATAGGGTATCATGAGGTCACTGGCTATTGCCGGAAAGAACGATTTGGCTCTGAATTTATAATAACAATAGATGTGCCGTAGTCATTTTTCAAGTAGTTTGACATTCTTTTCGTGTTTAAGAAATCCGCCTATTAAGAAGGTTTTGATCAAAATATCCTTATTTTAATTATTTAATTCGTTGCTCAAAAGATATTTGAGAAATATGTTAATGTTGAGTGTTGAATGACCGAGAATTTTATTGCCAGAAATTTCATCAGCCTGAAACTTGATTGTGGGAAAATATGCAATATGCTATGATCACACACTCTGGTATGTAAATTAAAAGAGGAAATATTCCACCACCGCAGGGCTGCTTCAAGGCATAAGCTTTCTAGCATCATATACATTTGTATTCCATACATTGATGGTAGGTGGACCAGTGCTCCTTTCTTACCTTAGATATCTCCTATTTTTCACGAATTTTATTATGCCCAGAAAATAGCAACGCTTGTATTTCGCACGCCATCTGGGCATCCTGAAGTTATGTTCCCCCAACTCTCTCCGTCTGCATTGTCTCTAACGTACCTCATTGACGATTTAGCTGTCGGAACTTGGTATAATAGAGAATGGGTGTGAAATCGGCATCGAGAATCAGTTGTTATGCAAATGGTCCATAATGCAATCGTATCTTTCCGAGTCGATATTGAGCCTAATGCATGCGGGGGTAGGAGCGTTGGAACTCGAAAGAAAGAGTGAGTAACGAGGCGGAAGGGGGCGCCAAGGCTGAGGGCGGCGGGGCGCCTCGGCGGGACCGGACATTCCCAGGGTTTGCGGTCTGCTAAGCCGGCGAATTAGTTGCCACTGTTGGCAAATACTTAAAGAGACTTCTGGAACATGGACAAGCAGTATGAATCCCGATGAAACATATCCTTTTTTCATCTCGCTTTCAATGCGCACCGTCTAATTAAAATGCATGTTTCAGTTCTGTAACCATAGAGTAAATGATTATGTTAATATATTCATTTAACCGGAACAAAACAGACATTTTATTAGCTAACCCCTAACCTAAGTTTCGTAAATTTCTTCTGTATTGTTGACTTCAACGACTCCCATCAAACGAATATTTCCCAAGCATTTGAACAGTAATTCTCGCTACGTATTATTCCATTAATATTTCACTGCGACAGTTACCAAAGGCATTTGCCCTCTAGCCTAACGGGAAATTTTTCATTATCAGCTAATAAGTTTCTTGTGAAATCAGCGTTAGGATCGGGTACAATCTTTGATGTAAGATTTATGCCTACCAATTTGCACATGCCTGTCATCTGCAAAAGTATAGGTCCTGATCTTATGCATAGCTCGATTTGAGAGTAATATGGGCAATATAAAGCATGGGGATATAAATGAAAACTGCAAAAAACCTATTTTAGCATGAGTATTTTGGTCGCTGTGTCTAAACTTAGTACGAATAAAGTTCTTAAAGCATCATTTGGATAAAAAAAGCATGACTGGCGTTAGAAAGAAGATCGGTTGCTTTTGCAGACGGTTTCAATAAAGAGAGAGCAGGACTTGGGAGAAACCCCTGGGTTTTGAATATTGGCTCTATTTCGCCGTTTAATTTCCGCATGCCCTATCTACACAAAAAGACCCTCCCTCTCAGGAAGGATCACTCACCCTCCCAGTGTTTTCCTCTCCCTCATTCCTCTCCATCCACTCATCCTTCATTTGCCATCCAACCATTCACTCCTCCGCGCCAAGGAAACAATATGCTCTCTCGTATTCTTCCGCGTTCAAAATCGACCGTAACGGACAAGTAGAAGGGTCTCATTGTTGCGGTTACGTCGGACACGTTGCACAGTATATTAGAGGAGAAACCGTAAATATCAAAAGCATTAAACGTGAAAATGAAACGCGTTATCCTGATCTGAGACTCATCTTACGACTTCCGCTGCTCTCTAAAAGTTTATTGCAAAGCAAGTAGACGGAAATTTGTGCAATTGTATTCGGCGCAAGAGATCTAACTTACTATTTCAATGCAGGTGCATTGGCGTTGTTCGTCATTGATCTACTTTTGATATTTATATTATATCATATAATGCTCTATTGTAATATATTATGGAAAATTTTGCTCCTAATTTCATTTAAATGATTTTTTCAATAAAATGTTAAATTACGTATTCATGCAGGGGTTACCTATTTATTTGCAATTAATGACTACCCTAAAAAGTAACCAAGAGACTATTAAAAATAGGTTTCTTTAGCCAGGTGAGACGCACGGTCCCTAACTGACAACCATTTTCAATAATCATAGTACGCACTTCATTTTCATTGAAATAGGAAATCTGTGGTAAACTAATATATTTAAAAAAATATATTTATTTAAAGAAACTACAATTTCCGCTCCATTTATTAATTCTTAGTCGGAGGTTTTCAGTTGGTCATTTTAAGTGTCGGTCGTGATTTCTCACGGGAAATATAATTTTGAAATTTCCAGGTGATTAGCACAAGAACGACGGGGAACCTCATCTTGTACCCTGAAGCCCATTCGTCAATTCTGTCCGCAACCCATCATGCCAATTTCGGAATCGGTAAGTACTCTTAAAGGGCACTATGAATGACTACTCCTCAGTTGAGACGCGTATTATAGATGTCTATGTATCAATATGAATAATATGGTGCCTAGTAAGGTGAATTTCAGAGACATTTTTCAGAAATATTGCTTGTATATATTTTACTACAAGATATACTATTTAAGACATAAGCTATTTTTGAGTGAATTAGACTGAATTCCGAGACAATTAGAACATTTCATTATTTTATCCGACTATTATCGTAAATCAATTTCATTTCCGATTTAATGATCCCCACAGTTCTCGGCCTGAGGGTAGGTTTGAAGGGCGACAGAATTGCGCTTACCTTGCGGGTGGCGGATTTTTCTTGGGATTGAGGGAAGGGAAGCAACTGGGCTGTGGTGAGCGGAGGACGTCGCTCATTCCGAATCCTTTTTGCTCGAGTCCGAGGCAACATAGAAAGATAGGCATACATAAAAATTGACAACATTATACAAACAGTGACCGTTCAGATAAAAGCGTTGTACTCGTCTTCATCGATTTCTGAGACCGCTCCCGTGTCACAGCAACCAATGACCGACGTTTTCTCCCAGGATATTCATCTCTTCTGTTACCATCAAGTGCAGTCCCTTTTGTTCATAGGTTCTCTCAAAAAAAAAGTCTCGGTCGTCCTCATTCTTTTTCTTTCCGATACATTGGCTGGTAAATTATGGCGTCTTACTATATGCTAAATGCATTTTCCTTCCTTATTTCTCTTTAATTGATTAGATGCACACTCTCATTCCATTCTTTCAGAAATGCTTCACTTATTTCCTTTCGTATTAAACTTTTCCTTTTGCCAAAGCATTTTTGTGTCTTCTCGTCAAAACTTCATCAGCCATAATTTATTGTGCTCCCAGCATATAATTTTGCACATTTCCCCCTTTGTATGTAGCTATGTATCTTTTAGTTATTTGTCTTTCTTTGCTTTGCAAATGATTTCTTGCTAAAGGTGTACACTCTATTGTTATTTACTTTTGAATTTAATAGCATTGGTTATAATGCTTTCAAGGCACCATAACTCATTTTCTTCACCAAACTAAAACAGTAGTAAATAACCAATGCTAATAAATTCAAAAATAAATAACAGAAGAATGTATGCATTGCATACTTCCTTTGGTAAGGAGGAATAGCAAAATGTACCATGATTATTAAAAAATGAATATCACGGAGCCTGAAGCCATAATTAATATGCTCATTGTCTACTCGCGGGACAAATCATCCGATTCGCGGTCCATTGCTTCAATTTCAATCGTCCGCCCCTCTAACAGCGCCTCACGCCTTGCGGAAAAGTTTAACACCCATTCCGAAATCTTCTCTTAGAGGTGAGAAGGACCTTAAAATAATTCATTTAAAAACCTTATTTACCTTAAAAAATTTGCACCTTTCAACATTAACAAGTTTTATTAATTTCCAAGTTTGAACAAGATTACATAATATCGGAAAAGGATATTATTGACTTTGGTTTTTCCATTACTGAAAATGATTAAATAGTGCGCACAAGACAAAGGTATTTAAATAGAGAATGAATATTTGTGTGGCAATGGCTGCACTTCTCAATCCGCTTCGAAATAAAACTTGAATTAGAGATTGGAAGAAATTGTTAGTTTTTTTTCTTGCTCTAAAGTTAGAGAACCCGGAAACAAAGAAATAGATATTTACGATAGAAAATACGAAATCAAATACTTTGATTTTAAGAAATTGACGAACATAACACTCTGATTTTCTCAAGTCTCACTCAACTTGATTGGGACAAATTTCTAATATGCCCAAAGGCTTTTCTACTGCCTCCGACACTTATAGTGATTAAAGGTTACATGAAATTGCAAAAAATATAAATACCTTATATTTTAGCGTTATGCTTACAAAATACCGTAAACTTCAGCACCTGGCTAATTTATTTTATACATC
This sequence comes from Hetaerina titia, assembly GCA_037158775.1. NCBI lineage: Eukaryota > Metazoa > Arthropoda > Insecta > Odonata > Calopterygidae > Hetaerina > Hetaerina titia. The sequence continues at coordinate 102,562,655 of CM073774.1, read as the reverse complement.
CAATGTCCAATTAAATGCAACGACAAAAACTGCTTATACCTAGAAATTAAAGACACAAAGTTATGCCTTGTACGAGTATATATGTTGTTGATTCATACTTCGATATTTTGAAATTGTATTGTAGAAGAGAAGACACAAACAACATAATATTTGATTTGAAATATTACTACGACAAGTACTACTAAATATAGATACTGCGATAGAGCTCAGGGGTGGATAGATTTTTAGTTAAGAAATTTGAAATTTTTGATCCTCAAGGATTATTAAATTAACACTAACAAAAGTAAGGCAATTGGGTTGATTTATGGATGAAACGCTATGGAAAAAATTATTTTGAAGTAAGTTAGAAATATCACTGATGATTTTTCATTGAAAATAACTAATACATGTTGGTGGAAAAGTCCAATAGTAGAAAGAATTATGTCATTTGGATAGTCAATTGGTAATGTCAATTGATTTTCTTGTTCCCATAAACTTAAAATTTACATGCATGCATTTGAGAGACCTTTGAAAATGGTCGCCTTTTTACGATTTTCCCTCCCTCTCGCCACTGCTGGCAGCACTTTACCTCAGAAACCCCTTTGGTCAACTTTCCCAGCCGTCCCTCCCCCCCCCCACCCTGGGCGGGGAACACTCGACCGTCGCATTTATTCTTTATCAGATAAAAAAATATCTAGCTGCCCTCGCGTTGGGTGATCGGTGCACTCCGAGGGTGAAGAATGGTTTATCTCGCCTCGAAACCAGATACCTTCCGTTTACGACTCGGGTCGGAGCAATTTAATTCGCGGTCGATCTGCAAGATGAGCGAGGGGGGGGATACTCGCTTTCGACCCCCGGGGGCTGCCGCGCTGCAGCCACCCTTCCGACCGCACGTATGCAAACACACACACACGACCGCAGAAAAGAGGGAGAGAGGCAGAGACACTCTCTCTCTCTGCCTGATCCCGGCCGCCCCCACCGCCACCCGCGAGTACGTGCGAGAGACCGACCTCCCGACGTTTTCCCCGCCTCCTCTCGAATCTATTCAGGGTCCCTCGTAAATCAAATCCCGTGGCGCCCACCCCTCTCTCCTTCTCTTCCCAAGAGTCTTCTTCTTTAACGTGAGGGGACGCCTCTAAACACGACAATCGTGCGCCTCCCCCGATTTGTTTTCTCCGATCAACCGAAAGGTACAATCTTCGTCGTGTTTCTGCGCTCGCGTACGCCTCCCCCGTTCGACGCGAGGGGGCGGGAGGGGCGAAGCGAGACGGGGTGAGAGAATAAAAACAGGAGGGATGAAGAGATGAGGAGGGAGCGCTGGAGGGAGGGGATGGTGGTGGGGCGATGAATATTAATCACGGCGGTTTTTCCCCCGGCGTCAAGAGGCGTGCGAAAACTCCAGACTCCCTCTTCCTCCCCACCCCCCCTCTTGTTTTCTTTCACCCCTCTCATCCCCCACCCCCATCCATCCATCCATCCATCGGGAAGACGGAGCGCCATATTCACTTAGCACTTCTCTCCTCCGACCTTTTCTCTCTGCATTATAAGTTTCCCTCCGGGCAGAGAGGGGGCAATAGGGGGGGCTACGGGAAGGGGTGGCGTGGCACCGTGATGCAGCAACGAACGATGATCGAGGCGCAGCCAGTTCATCCTTCCTCGTCCCCCGCGGCCATCGAGGAATCATCATCACCCATTATCACGGGGGCGCAGACTCCCCTTCACCCCTGAATGCACCCGCCCCCTCTTCCCCCGCCTTCCCACCCCTCCCCCTCGGACACTCTAATACTTAAAACGCGTTCCTATATTTTGCTCATGAAGCCTTCTTGCATCATGACGGAACATTTTACATCAACATTTTTTTCACTACAAGATCAAGACCTAACTCGGAGGTATTTGTTCGTCGCATTTAAAAAAGAAGCGCTCAGCTTTCTTCCTCCCTTCAGTCGTTCAGCGTCTGATGCTTATGAGTGTTCAAGCGTATTATAATATGACTGTGGAAGCATGAGAGGGGTGGGTGGCCTTCTGCGTACGCATTGCTTCATGTAACGTCGGATAATGGCGGGAGAACTTCCAAATTTACAAGAACATTTTTTACCAATAAGAAATCTAACTGTTTCTGGCTCACGTAAGGAAATGAAACTATCGTTTCCATTTATGACAGCCCTTAAAAATGAAAATAACTGGAATTTTGGGTTTTTCGTCGTTTGCTGTTGGAATTGTGTGACTGTCAAAGAAATAATAGTAATGAGTAGAGCATTGTACCCTCAACTTAATGTAGAAAAATTCATATAGGTTGAGAAACCATCAAAAGTAAAATGATCATATTATTGGCTTTTCAGTTAAAGTGGACATGAAAAAATAAGTAAATGCTTCCGACGCCTATTTACGAATTTTAGTGGAATAAAACAGCATAGCGATAGCAATTGGCAGTAATCAGTAGCAAAGGAGAGAGGAGACGATGCAAGCCCCGAATATGTTTCAAAGTGCGCTGCTAATTGAGCTGAGAAAAAATCGGTAAAAGCAAGCGATACTTGAATCTATGATGAGCACATCAGCGCAAGTGGAGTATTGAAAAGGAAAAAGGGCCTTATGCTATAGAAAAACGAAGTTCGTTTTGAGGTAACGTTATTTGAATAGGTCATCATCGAGAAGTTAACTTTTTTAATTATAAAATGAACGTGTCTATGGGCAAGTACTTTTTTATAGGTCATATCAATCCATGTGTGTCGTATTGATGCAGACAATCCATAAGACACCAGAGAAAATGGCGTGTTCAGAAAGCATGTGATGGAGCAATTATGACAGAAATGTCATTAAAAACTTTTATGCTGACCTCATCCATAGCTTGTCTAATTGAAAATATTTAGTTTTTCATGGGTAAAACAGTCTAACAAAAATTTAGTGTTTCCTGGGGCACTATTTTATTAGATTATATTTTTAAAAATCATTAAAATGTAAAAATTCAAATAGAATCAGATCAATAAAGTTGCTTTAGTAACGACAAGAAAATAAATCTAATTTCTGTTACTTACTAGGACGTTATTATTCAGGTTACAATTCCATATCATGTGACTAACTTCACAGAGCCTCACAGGTTGATTTTCAGACCCATACAGGGGCTGTCCCAAAAAAAGTAGAATGATTTTCTGCCACTAATGCAGTTGACTGAAGGGGTGATTTCTGCGGCGACAAAGGTAATGGAAGGTCTTGGGAAAGCAACACAACCCACGTCAGTTAACTATGGGCATTTACAGTGTACGAATTGCTGCTAGACTGGAACCCTGTTCGACGGTCACGTCACGAGTTCACGATGCCATGATTTTGAAACTTAACAATTGTACTTTAATGCACTTTTCGCCCGATCTTGCTATTTGTTTTTGTTTGTGGTCTACAAGCACGAGTGCATTACTTTTCAGCCTACCATCGTAACATGTGTTCTTGCTGACAATCCTCCCGAATGGCTGCTACGTATTTAGATTAAATGATTCATATTTTATTAAATATGTTGTGGGAGGAACAATATTAGTTCGCCATCTTCCTCGAAATATCCTTCGTAGATCACTAATTAAATTTAAATGATGTGCATGCATAATTGTATCTCCATTCGGAAGTGTTTGGTGATTTTTGGAACAGACAAATTTTCGCTATAGCTTAATATGTTCTCCGTATCTAAGATATGAGTGCAAAGCATACATGTGTGTGTGTGTGTGTGTCAATGAGAAAAAGCGTGAAGAAACGAAGCTACTAACTTTCTTTTTGCTGAAACGATCGATTTAATGAAAGTTTTTCCATGAAAAATTTATAATGGCAGAAGAAGATAAAATAAATATTGACTATTCTGAATAAATCTAAATGAAAAGCTCTTCACAAATGTCCTCCTGAATTGTGTAATGAAATCATAAATGTATCTTATCAGTTGATGTTTGTGGCGGAGGCTATAAGTTGCGTAAGTGTTAGTAGATTTTCCCCTTCTTGCTTTTCGATCCTAATTTCCACATTCATGGATAGATTTTTCCTATCTTTCTATGTACATGTGTGGGTTGGTTAATGATATATGTATTTGTATTTGCGTGGGTTAAGAAGATTTTCACATGAATATTTACGCTTCTTTGGGTGTAGGCTTGCACGATTGCGTTGGTTTTGCATGCGGCTATATTCCCTTTTACGGATGGTGACCTAGCAACCTCCGCCGCTTGCGCTTTTTGGGTATTTTGTAGATGTAGATGTGTTTCAAGAGCTCAAAAGCACACCCGCCCCCTCTGTCCTTCGCCTGCAGGGCTCAGTGTTTAGCTACCGATTCGGTGTTTCGTCAATCGTACGCGTCATTGCTCGTGGGAATGCTGACGGGGCCGTTTCTCAAGAGGTTTCCTCCCCCCGCCCCTCCATGCCCCCCTTTCACGCATGCCCCAAAGTCCGGGTCGGAGTGCATCCCCTGCCACCTGCCCAAGGGTACGTGCGCATTGATTGACGTCGATCCGTTATCCTCCCCGAACTTTCCACCCCTGCACCACCACTGGCAGCCGCCGCGACCAGGAAGAAGTCCTCCTCCCCCCCGCTTCAAGAAGGGGCGCGGAGGATAAGCAATGCGACGCGGCGTCCACCCCATTTGCCTCCGCGCCACCAGAGGGGGCCGTCGGCGGGGGTGCAAGGCGCGAAGGGGGTTCGATTCTGAAGGGTTGCTTCGATTGGAGGCACGACGAGAGCTTTGGAGAAACGGATAGAATGAGGGCCGCACGGGGCTCCCACCCACAACGCACCGCGGTTTCGTTCCTTAAAATCGCCCTCGCCTTGTGAAATGGCGATAATTGAGAGAAGATAAAATGAAGAATAGAGCGTTTCGTCCAACGCATAGATTTAATCCGCATAATATGTAATGGATATTCCTCGTCGTGAGTATAGTATGGGCATGAAAATGAAGACCGATCACCCGCCATAACTCACAGTCAGCTAAAACCTAGGAGCTAGTTTTTTTCATGTATCTATGCTGATATTGCCGTGATAGGAGAACTGCATAGTGGCAACTCACTGGCGCACATGGTTATTGGATAATGTCTTGTTGCTGCACGGACTGGTTTTTGGAGCGGGTGTTCAGTTCTCATCTGACTGACCCTTCTTGTACTCTCTCCTGGTTATGAATGGGCTGATTTTCCATGATGCGAATTAGTCTTTCTGTGAAACTACCAACATATTCAACAGCAAAATGTTTGCGGAGAAATGCGTTATGAATATAATTCCCTTGTTTTTCGCCATTGTTTCCACGATAAGGTTTTGTTTCTTCATACCTTCGCCAAATAGCCTTGAAAAGCAGTGTATCATGTTTTATTGTTAGTTTGTTTCACTCATGACAGTTGACGCCGTGTCTTCCCGAGAAGCAACATCCACATCTTATGACAATGGACCGGGTGAAGTAGGCCGCTCCTTAAAAATATCGCGTCCCGTACATTTGCTCTGCGTGCTGGTTAGTTTAATCCTTCATCAGAAATTCAGTTTTATGACCCGCACAATATTTTGTGAATCAACAGGAATCCAATTACTTTAAATCTTTACTATGGTTTGGAGTACTGTTTTTACTAAGATGGTAGAGACTTTATTCTTCGGCATATGTAGTTATCCTCATAAATTAATATGTTTTTGTCTACATTATCGACTTGAGATGATTAATTAAAATTAGCAATTTTCTACAATAATAAAATGTATTAATACGACCGGTTTCAATGCAACTATGTCATCTTCTGGTGACCAGAAGATGATGTAGTTGCATTGAAACCGGTCGTATTAATAAATATTTTGTTTTTGTGGAAAATTGTTAATTTTAATTAATCACATTATTCCACCATATCACGCCTGAAACGTCTCTTTTTATTGACTTGAGATGAGTTAGTTACGTTTGCCTGCACACAAATTGCCAATACTTTTAAGTAGGAAAATTCTTAAAATGTTCAGGGTATTGTGACCCAGAGTTTTTATACTTTTGAATAACCTGAAATCCATGTATTAGAACCCATGCCAAGGAGAATTATGGTTTTTGCTGGTTAAAAATTCAATTCGAATTGTGCTTAAGGAATTAATCATGGATGCATTTAAATTATTATTGAATAAGTTGAAATCTCATTTGAATAAATATTCGCCGATGGCTGCAGTGATGAATAATTTTATTAAGAATATAAGGCTTATGTATAATGTTAGGAAAAATTAAATATTATTATTTAAGTCCATAAATTGGAAATCTTTAAGATTATAAGAGATAGCGCTTATTGGTCTTTAAGTTTCATTCATTATTTCATTTATTCATGAGTTCATTCGTTCAAAGAACATAACTATTTGAAAATCAATGAATTGCAGCAATTTGTCAAGGCTCTATTAAGTATTGAAATGGAACAGGAAGACATTTTGACTCTGTATGAGATATTTCATGAATTAAACGTGTAAACTAATAGTGATTGTCGTGCGTGCGTGAAGCATGTCATTAAGAGGATGGCATTCATCCAGTAATTTGAAACACCAGTGCCTCGCAAACAAATTCCCTCCGAATGAGATTCAAATGCACAAAAATTCTCATAGCTCGCCCACACATGCTTCGTATAAATGCGAACTCACCTCGACAGAAGAGACGTGAAAATCAGATTTCACATCATCATCCCCTCGGGGAGTCAATTTGACCAGCGCAACCCCGTAACTCTCTTCATTATGTTTTTAATTTTGTCATCTACTACAATGGCTAGCTCGGGTTTCTGCTTCACATTTTGGTGGGTACCAATCCAGGAATTCTTGAGATCCTCAGATTCCATGGCCTGCAGGCACAGACTCTTTGCATAAGCGTCAGTTTTGTAAAACAAAGCAAAGATGTGTGCACAGGACTTGAATCTTCAAATATGAAGATGAGTAAGCATCATCATGTTTCTTCTTCACTGAAAACATAATGCACGAATACCATCTAACCATCACCAAAATTTCAATTACGAATACCCCGAATCGAGTGATTTCTACATTAACATTACAATATAGAAACACTCGGATTCATAACTTCAGTTATATTTCTGTAACACGAGAGGCTAAACTGTAACGTGCTTTGATTTATGTTGTAAAACTTTTATAAATAAATTTACGACATGCCTGGTGCATGGTAAAATTGTAAATTTCACGTCTATAACATAAAAAGTTGAAACGCCTATAATTCAAAATATCTTACATTTTTAAAATACATAGGAGAACATTCATGAAAAACTATTAATTTTATATACAATTGCAAAAATTGCATGCAATAAATTTAAAATATTCTCTCGATTGTGCTGGTGCAGTAATTATTATTGAGTGGTTCCCAGATCGAGGGGCAACGTTCACATTCAATTGATAGATGATTTTTTGTTCCCATTTCTATCCTTATTTAAGTGTCGCGTGAGTGACACTACAAGTTCATAAGAAATGCTAAATAAATTGCTAAAGCATGATCCGGGGTGGAAATCCTGAGGCAATAATATTACTTCGATGAACGATATGAGATGAATTAAGAGAGATCAGCGACAAGCGAGCGTAAATGGCGTTATGCAGCGAAACAATAGTACTTAGAATTGCTTATGGTTATTCATAGGTAGGATGGGGGTGATCTTTAGTCTCTCTTGAATGTTTCGAGAGAACGAGAATGGAGGAGACAGATCTCAAAAGGCATGGAAAGAATGAATGCAGAGAGGATTCCAGAGAAAACGTCCGAAAACAGGGAGGTACGGGAGGGGGAGCAGGGATTGCGTCATCGGCATGAAGTGGTGGAATGTTTAATGAGCCGCCCGCGTGTTGTCGACCCCTGCGGCCGACGACGGCGCTCACTCGCTCACACTGGCCCTCTGGGGCGCACGCCCACTTGCGCTGACTCTTTGGCGGGCACACTCCGGGGAGGCCCGCGGATGTTTAAAATCCCCCCCTCCTCCTGGGATGGAGAGTATTGTGCGGGGAAGGTCACGGCGGGGATGACGCCAAGGACGAAGGTGGAAACGAAAATTTCATTGCCAAAAGTCAAAGGCACAGTCAAATAATGCCTCTTCATATCTACTCCTTCTGGCATTACATTCAAAACATTATGCTTACGTAATGGCTTCATTAAATTAGATAAAAAGTACATTCACCACCATTGATAGTTAACTATTTCACGTGACCAACCAAAGGATGGGGTTAGTAGTACTGGAATTAAACAGGACACTTAGAAAAGTCCCCCGATTCGTGAAGAGTCGTAAGGAACGCGCAGGAAAAGTCTTATTTTGATTGGATAGACTGTGTGGCCTGAGTTTGGACTCAATAGAAGAACTATACTTAAGATTTCATAAAGTATTATGAACATCACAAAAACTTCTGTTTAAAATGAAAGAAGTAACATGGTAATCTGACAGGAACTTTATCAAGATACGAACTAGGTTTCGACGTCATCATCACGTCTGATGATGGCGTCCAACGTCAAAACCTTGTTCGTATTTCGATAAAGGTCTTGCCGGATTACCATGTTACTTCTTTCATTTTAAATATATCGCATAAATTCCATAAATTTCGCCGGAAACCACTAAAATAAAACTGCTAGCTAAATTAGAATCAGAGAGGTTTAATGTTGACACCGATAAAAATATTTTGAGCTTGCATCACATTTGGAAGCGAGACCGTAGCAAGGATATTGACTGGACAGACTTTTATAAAGTATCCTTTCCCTTACTAGATTCGGCACAGTAACTGTAGGAATCATTATGTGCGAAAATGCGATCGTCGCGTAAATAAAACTGCCACCAAAACCAATGATAATTGCATTAACTTATATATAATGACCACCACCTCACATCCTTATCACCTCCATGCTAAAATCTGTGTCCGACTATTAATGGAATGTTCGGCTCACAGAATGCTAAACCTTACAACGCACATGCGCAAAGTGCAAATTTACCTTCGTAGTGTGCGAGGAAGATCGAACGACGGGAAAAATCTTAAGTAAATTCGCCAAATATGGAATCATCGAGCAACCCAATCTTAGGGGTGAGGTAAAGATGAATGTTGAGTGCCAGGTCCTTTTGCTTTGCCTCGTCCGATTTTTTCGGGTAGTTCTGATACACAGAAAACGGCAATAGTTGGATGTAAGCCGCAATATTAGTCAGAGACAATGGATGCCATTTTAGGCTGGGGCCCGCTAGTCATTAGTCTGAGGCCCCAGCTCATCAGCAGTGTCTTGCAGACCGTTCCTGTTTTCACTATCTATCTATACATAATATGTGTGAATTTCACGCGCAGTCGGGCTTAGTGCTGAGTGAACTCTACCATCACCTACCAAACCGACCTTAGGGTTGTTTTATTATATCTTACTGATTAATTAAAGATGATTGTATCGTGTCATCAAGTATTCAAATTTCATTTAATTGATACCCGGGAAATGCTAGTAGTCTGTAGATTTGCGACGATGGTTCATTTATTTCCTGAAGGGTTTGAATTGAGAGGGAAACGGATATGGGTGGTTCAATGAGATGGTCGGAAAAAATTTGAGGAAGATTTGCCGCTCGGGGAGAGAGATTCATACACCTCTTGAGTCATAATTTCCAAAGGTGTTAATGAAAATTACGGAATCGCGAAGATCAAAAGTGCAAAGATTGGGAAGTAGCCTATCCCATCCGATTGTGCAGGGAAAGATTCTTTGTGGTAGGTACATTCTTGTTGTAATTGGCGAGAGCCCTCGCTGTACAATGCATAAATAATATAAGTAATGCATGTCCTAAGAAATTTTCGGTCTGCATGAGGAGCCGTTTCCGAGATGATGTTTGAAAATTGCAAAATTTAAAATAGCGCAAGCTGAAGGGTAGTGCATATTACGATCGCAGGTACTCACAATAGAGGACCTATCACGCAGCTTGCCTTGGAAGCGCCACTCACCAAACTCTAGTTTTTTAGTGAGCAATGATGCCAGGGAGGTAAAAGTAAAGGTAATGATTTCCTTCTTTTAAAAAAAACCAATTGTGCGTTATTTAATGTAGAAATAAGTGCATCCCACCAGACAAGTCTCACAAGGCATGCCAAAGTCAGGGCTGACGCCATTCTTGCGGGACATAATTTTTCCGCGAAATGCCAATGAACAATACCAATAAACCTAATAATAAAAATCAATTGAACTGAATGACTTAATCACCGCCTAAAAAGAGTGCCACAAATACTAAAACATTAAAGCGTCAAATTGTGTCTACATTTCTAAAAATGTATGCATTCGATGGTTTCTGGCTCAACTTTGTGGAAGTTCATGTTCATTAAATGAAGAACACAATGCATTTTTCCACTGTTCTTTATTTTGGTACTACTAGATTGGCAACGCTTATCGCCTGATTGATGTCTAGGCGTTTATTTATATATACCCTGCAAGCCACTGCTAGGGTGTGTGCCAAGGGGTGAATACATGCCAGACTAATTTTGACCTGAAGATGACCCTACCGCGGTCGAACAATGCCATTATGACTCTCTATCGTTCGTGGAAAAAATGACATCTTAAATCTATATTTTCAACATTTAATTTCTATAAAGTTATTGAAATGATCTATTTTGCCGTAGTAAATACATCGGAGGTAAGAATGTATTTTCAACGTCACTGCTAAAGAGACGCCCTTCCAATTAATGCAAGAGCTTCAATCAATAATTTAACTTTCGCTCCATTTAGTGATTCCCAGTCTAGCTGCTCCTCTAATATTTCGGATACGCTACTAAGTTTATAATAACGACGTTTTACAAATCTAGCTCCTCTACGCTGCACGCGATCCAATTCCGCAATCAATCCGACTTCGTGAGGACCCCATATACTAGCAACATATTTTAAATTAGACCGAAACTTTGAAACTAGTAGTCCCAAAATAAATAACAATGGAAATATACATGGTGGCCTTCATTTAATATTCTAAAAATTTCTTTAAATACGACCAGGGGATATTTACCATTTTATTAGGTGTTTTTCTAGGTACCCATTCATTTGTATTACATGGTGTCTTTGTATGGCTTGACGAGGAAGTCATACGGTCAAGCATATATACGTATGTATGTGACACCAAATTTATGGTACGAGCGTATGTGCTGTACAAAAAATTACGGAAATGGGAATGATGGGAAGAAAAAAACTGGTTGGTAAAAGGAGAAGGGCAGCCGTTATGTTGACTTGTAAGAAATCCTCAAACAACGAAAACTGATTGTGAACAAACAAAAACCAGAAACACTTGAACAGGCTTAATGATGCGTGACAAGGTTCGACACGGAAGGGAATTCGTCTTTCGTTAAGGATTTTCAATTTATTAACCAATATTAAATGGCACCAATTCAAATGCAATGGCTATTGTTGCTGCCGTTATACAGTTTAAGAGAGGCTTATGTTGGATTTTTGACGAACAATGATAAATTTCTTTGTCTCTCCTAACAAAACACAATCTGACTCTCTTCTTAAAATACGCATTATTCTTCCTCACTTTATTCCGTCCAACATCCCTAACCTATTCCTATCCCTTCCTTGTTTGTCTAATATTCTCCCCTCTATCACAGTCTTCAATCAATTAATATCAACGTGTAATTAATACGGTCTGCATCCATCTTTCCTGCCTCTTTTTGATTTCCCACAAAAATTTTATTTTTTCTCCCCCAATGCCTAGCACTTTCTCGTTTATTTTCCTTTCTGTCCGCCTCAGATTTAATACGAGTACTACTAATACTCGTATATACCTCCAATCCCACATTTCCAAATCCTCCAATCTACGCCTATCCTCCTGCTTCAACGACCACGTTTCCGCGCCGTACATTACTACTCTCATATCAAATTTTTGATTACCCTTTTCTTAATATCCTCACTCAACAACCCTGTCATCAACTTCCTCCTCCTTGCCTAGCGCAATTCTTCTCCTTACGTCTCTGCTACTTTGACCGTATTGGTCCAAAACATTTCCGAGATAAGTAAACTGTTCTTCCTGTTCTAGTTTTTGCTCTCCTATTTGAATGTTTAGTCTTTTTCTTTCCGGACAATTGCATAACCTTTGTTTTATTTATATTTATTCCCATCCCATATCTGTCTTTCTTCTTCATATTCTTATATTTATTCTCATCCTCTATCTGACCAATTCACTCAGCAATGCTTGCAACCCCTGATTGACTGACAAACTAGAGCTTGGTCATCAGCAAATCTAACTTATTTTACGAATTCCCCTCCGACTTTCATTCCTACCTCCAGTTCTTCCCATGCCTCTTAAATCATTTCCTCCACATATACGTTGAACAGCACCGGTGACAATGGGCAACCCTGCCTTACACCTCTTCCTAACACTGCCCATCCGGACTCTCCGTTCCCCACTCGCACCTGAGCAGTCTGAGACATGTACAGGTTGCGGATCAGTCTCCTGTCCCTCCAATCCATTCCTATTTTCTGCAATACACGCATTAATTTTTCCCAATTCACTCTATCAAACGCTTTTTCGAAATCTACAAAACAGGCAAAAACGTCCTGATTGTATTCTATATTCCTCTCCATTAGTGATCTCATTACTGTAATGGCATCCCGAGTGCCTTTCCCCTTCCTAAACCCAAACTGATCATCCCCTAAGTAATTATTTGCCTTACTTATAACCATTTGCCCATTATCCTTTTGTTGGTGATTCTCAGAACAACGTCAGCGGCGTCTGAAATCAGATTTATCGTTCTATAGTCCTCACATAATGCTGTCTTCCCCTTTTTTGGAAAAGGAACTAACACTGATCTCACAAAGTCTTCCATCCAAATTCCTTCATCCTAAATGCAACGAATTAATTAATAAATAAAAACTCTTCCTCCCGCATTTTCTTAAACCTTTTAGTGATTTCGTGAGATTGTTTCCCACTCCCATTGTCCTATTTCATTTAAATTTTCTTAATTTCCTTTCAATGACTAACCTTGCATATAATCATTCAGGATATTTATCCCTCCGCAAAAATAATCCAATTCTCTTCTGTTATAATACCAATGATTGTGCTCTGTTAGGGAACTTTGCCCTTATAAGGTTTTTTTGAGTTTAAACCTCATTATAGAAAGATGCAAGCACTCACATAAGTACGAATCATGAATCACGACTTTGATCATTTATCTTTTAGTTGGAATTTGAAATACATTAATAACTACTTTCAATTTTAATGGAAGTATAACTTTGAATAGTTTAGTGATAATAATTAAGTTTACATTCTCAGTGAATCATTTATTTTCTCCAGTTTCACTCTACTGGAAACCAATGAGATCTGTAGACGCGCTTTTGCCTCAATTACCTGCTTTCGTCCCCGCAGCCACTTTTTTTGTTTTCGCACTATGTACGAAGGCAGGCTGGCGCCTACTTCATTAGTATCTTTAAGAAGCGTCAATCCTCTTCCTAGATTCTCTAGTTGTAAATTTTTTTAAAGGTATCTTTTAATAATAGCCTTTCTCTAGTTTCTAAGAAGTTCTGTGATTCCTGAATTTTTCCCATTAAGATTTCCACTGAACAAATATTCCTTTTCACACCAAATTGATGCAATAACGCACTTTATTTGGTGTAATATGCGGCGGCATTAGAGCTCATCGTGAAATATTTCAATTCGAGGGCCGAGCATGAAACTCCCTTCCCAAACAATTGGTAACTAGTTCATTAAATATAGTGAGAAGTAATGAAGTATACCATGCTAATCGCAAAATAGTATATTTAGTACGACCTGTTTATTCAACAGAAACGGATATCAAAATTAATGGTTTCATGCCTTCTAAAGTCATATTTCTATGCCATCTGCGATTGTTGCAATTTGCGTTCAGAATGTAGTCCATTAAATATTTTAAGTATGTCAAAGTGCACATGACCGTGGTGCAATTAAGCTATTAGGCTGATTCATTGATCCTAAGAATTCTCATTTTGTGAAACTGATGAGAAAACTGCAAAGTGAATCCTTGAACCAACGTGTTCATGCCTAATTTCAAGAAACTACGGGAGATGCCGAAACAGTAACTTTTAACGGAGTCATCCGCTTGGTGTGTATTACAATGCAACAATTTCAGAGCGTAAAAATCATTCGCCATGACCATTTCAGGGTTTAAGAGGACGCCTCGGTAGCTTAACTGGCTAAAGCACTCGGCCGGACATCGAGGGTTCCGGGTTCGAATCCCGGTCCAGACGAATTATTGTTGCGCTCTGAAATTGTTGCATTGTGGGCATGCCTATTAGAGACAAAAATAAATATATCCCTGCATCATAGAGGTTTGTGAAAAACTTGGTATGAAAAGAAGTTATAGAGAGTAAATAATAGATAATAAAAGGGTTGATAGGAGAAGAAATAAAAACAAAATTGGCACTTGCTAATTTTCAATTAATTTTGCCTTTCTCATAATGACGACCTTCCACTACATCTCGCCTTAATCTGTTGAATGTGTAAGAAGAAAGAAAAGTGAACGCAAAGTGTCAGTTGCTACAGCATTTTCTTTTATGACACAAAACTAAAAGAAGTCATAACATAATGGATGCTCTGATAAAAACGAAAGCGCGTCGAGACATTTTCGGTCATCGCATGCATGCATCGTGTCTTTATTAGATATAATAAATAGTATAGATACCATCGACGAAGTCACCGACCTACTATTCTTAGTTTCTCCTCTTGGAAAAAGTTTGGTCCGAATTGAAAATGTCATTGGTTAATAGGAAACCAAGGCCTACGTGTTGCATCTTGTTTGAAACTCTCTGTTTCAATCAATACATTCCCTGTCGTTATTGCTTTAATGTGCTCGCATTTTACCTTTTTACTTGGTGACAGTATTTTTACTTTTTTTAGCGTCTCACCCGTTTCATCACTTCTCAGTAACCTCTCCAAATCCTCTCATTGCTCTTCCCAACATGTTTCCGTTTCCTAGTTGCTTTGTATCCTACGTTTATCTTTTTCCTTTTTCTATCTCCTTCATATTGGTATGTAATTTCTTCTATTTCCTTCTCTCATCTATCGTCCTAAGTATCTCATCTGTAGCCCATGCACGACTTCTCCGGCCTCTTCCGATTTACCGTTCTTTTATTTCACGTGCGGCTTTCATTTTTCCCTTTTCAAATAGTCCAAGGTTTCTTCTAATGTACTCATCCTCCGTGCGGGACTATCAATGGATTCCTATTGTTCCTTTCTTTTTGCTTCAATTGAAGCTTCTACATTCCTTTTCCTTATACTTCTGGCACTTATTTATCTTCTCTGGCTTCATTTCAATTCATGCATGCTGAATAATGATCCGAATCCTCATCCGCCCCTGGGAAGCTGTGTGAATTGATTTCTCTCTTTATAAGTCTATCTGAGCTTAATATAACCTTAATGATATATCCCTTTACATTGCAGCACTTTACGCACACTGCTTTGTTTAACTGGAATTAGTTTCAATTGAGGCATTACTCCTGCCAAGCTATCGTTTTCTGTTTTCTCCCTACCATCCCAATCGTAAATCAATATGCTATATCAGGGACGTCTGTTAAAGATTTGGTAAGGTTTATAGCTAATGCCAATGTGAATTTTGAATTGCCCTAAACCTGAGTGGAGCATTTTGATTCCTTTGGCATCAGTTATATTGACAAAAAAATGATGCGTTTTCCGAGTCTGGTTTCGGACGTCCCTAACATCTTCTACCCTCGTGAAGACAGCTATGGGATGTGATATTATTGTTTTTAGTTACCGGTTATTTATTAAGTGGTCATTATTTCTTGGTGGGCAAAGGTTGGGGGACCTTGGATTTTTCTTAAAGATCTGCCCCAAAAGTAGTGTGATATCATTTTTTTCCGGATAGACGGACGGACGGGCGGCGGTTTCTCTGGCTGGGTTTGATGAATGTGGGTCTAAGGAAAAACTCGAGGTCGGATCCCAGCCTTTCAAAGTGCGGACTGATCGATTGCGAAACCTCTACAACGTGACATCATTGCGCTCCGTAATGAACCGGTTATTGGAACAGCGGTACGCCATTAAATTTTTCGTCATCAAACTGGAAAAAACCGGGAAAGAAACTCAAGACATGCTCAAGGCAGCTTATCGTATTAACACCATGGGTAGATCGGTTGTTTTTGAGTGGCACCATTGTTTCGGGAAAGTAGAGAAGATATTGAAGACGCCGAATCTTCAGGACGACCTACGACCTCAAAAAGTGACGAAAATCTTCCAAGAGTAAAGGCTTTGTTGGACAGGGATCGCAGATTGTTATGCATGATTTCTGACGAAAATGGCATCCTTAAAAGTGATGTGCGTCAACTTGTTACCGAAAACATGGGCATGAGAAAGGTGTGCGCAAAGTTGCTGCCGCGAGTGCTCTCGGACGAACAAGAGGAAACTCGCACGCGGATCTGCCAACAGCCTCTCGACCATGTGAGTGAGGATTCAAATTTTGTGCACAGTGCCCCGCCAAACCTCTTCCTCTTCCACCAGACTTCCTCCTCAAATTCCTGATGAAAGGAAGTTCCCATGGCTCAGTGAAAGCAATACAACCCGCCGTGACGAGAGATCTTGGCAGCATTCCGGATGTCGCCTTTCAGAAGGCTTACTAGGAAAACCCGCTGGCAGCGGTGTGTGGACGCACGAGGATGGTACTTCGAAGACTTCTGAGTGAGTGTATCAGTTCTGATAATACATTATTTTAATCGACCCAGTCCAACTACTTTTGAGTCAGACCTTGTACGTACTTAATGAACAAGTGATAGGTGGCATACCTTCCTTAATCATATGCCTAGAATGCAGCATCCGCAAGGCCGTGCACCCTCCTAGCCTGACCCGATGCGGAATAGCCAAGAAGTTGTTATTATCAAGCTATATTGTTTTAATTAACAGTACCATAAGTATTAAGTATGGTTTGTATGAAAAGTTTCGAAAAAATAGATTTATTTTAGACATTGCTATAATGCCTCAAAAGTCTTCAAAGTGCATACCTAGAGCGTCGATACACTTTCGCCAGCGGATTTTCGACAATTCGAATGGTCCCTGGTTGGCGGATTCCGCAACGCCCTTAAGGGTAAGCATGCAAGCTTCTTTGACGGTCCCATGGCTGTGTCCTTAATGGGAGGATTTCACTTCTGGGATCAGAAAATAGTCTTTCGGTGCAAAGTCAGGACTATGAGTGGGTTGGGAATTCGTCACGATGCCGTTGCAGAAGGTCTTAGCAAGCAGGCAGACACTCTACCCTGCTCTTGGTCATCCGTCCAAAGACTTTCGGGACAAGTTAAGCTCATATTTTTTGCATCACCAAATTTTAGCGTCCTCTGCGTCGCCACAACACTAAAATTGTTGTTAACAGACCACTGCATGGTAATTACTACAAATGGCGTTGTTTTCTCCGGCTAACGTTATTACTCTCACTTCACTAATTTACTGGCGCGCTCTTCAATGATTTTTTGAAGCTAGGGAGTCCATTCTGCTTCATCCTGTATGTGCATGCGGTCATGCACATATGTCTCGAGGTATAAATATCCCAAAGACTTCCGAGATTCCAAAAAAGTTGAAAATAAAATATTTAGAGGAGGTTAAGTAGCCTGTTGTACATTTCATGAGCGTTCCTTAACGCTTCCCACTTTTTGGAGGTTTCCTGCTCTTAAAGATGGGTTCCTTTGGAGACTTACAAACCGAAGACATCGTGCTCGGGCTGTGAAATACAAAAAATGTCAAAAAAATAAATGCATTAAGAAAAGAGAGGAGGTCACGAGAGAGAGTCTGAATGAGAGAGAGAGAAGCCGTCCAAAATGGGCCAACGTCGCGTATTATTTTCGTAGCATTTATGCAATGTTATTTATTTGGAATTATTCAAAATAGGGCGCTGATTTTGTGAAAATCAACAATGCGATCGTGAAAAATATACTCGTCGGAACATTTTCAAATTGCGAATACGAATAACGTCAAATAAAACTTTGCGATTCCACATAGAAAGTAAACCTTATTGTAATCTAGGTTTCACTCTGGTGCAACATTATTAGGCCTGATTATATTGCATCCCAGTGAAACTTACAGGTAGGTCAATTATAGTACATTTTGTGTGTGCAATCACATTTTTATTTTGACAATATTCATTGTGAAACAATTTCAAAAAGTTAAGCCAAACGATTAATTATATTTTCAAATTAATTTTTGTCCAATAGCACGAACGTTAAATTATTGTTTATATATGGTCTCAACACGGAAATAATCTGACCTCCCTACCCTGACGTTTGAATTCCACACGCCGTTAGAACTAGTCCTGGGTGAACTTTACCTGCACGTACCAAACCGACCTTCGGGTTAATTGCTTTATTTATGGTTCACATGTTCTCAACTTTCATTTGTTATCCTGTTTAACATGATGTAAACCGATTCACAAATGCAAAATCCAACATCCACTACCTTCTAAATTAATGTTAAGGATCATAAAAGAAAATAATGCACGCCTGACCCAACACGCCTTGGTGGGACTAGGGAAGGAAATTATACGTGTCAGGCAATTAAAGCCAATCATTTATTGGGATGATACCAACAGTTAGTTCACTTTCCCCCTTTTGGGGTACTTTAATTGTCACTTGAAACTCTCGCTCATGAATTGCCATTGCTAGAATTACTGAGACCAGTGGTTTCTTCTTAATATGTGACTTATTTTTCTCAGTTTTATTGCCAGGGAAACTGTTAGCTTTAGCGGGACAGGGTAAGAGCTCGATTCGGAGTTTATTTTATGTTTGATCTAGGCGGCACGAAGCCAGCCAGCCGTCCCAGTCGGCTGAGGCTCTAAACCCCCGTCTCACCTAATGAACGCCTCCCGTTTTGGCGACGAATCCTTTTAGGGTGAGGTGGGACTCCTTTGGTCGGGTTGGACGGGGAAGTGGGTGAGAGGGGCAGAGGGGGAAGAAAGGGGAACTGAGCAAACAACGAAAGTCAAACTGCGTGCATTTCCACAACGGCCTAAAAGAAGAGATGAGAAGTCGCGTGCCAAAAGGGGAGTTGGGAGGCTCCGGAGAAAGAGAGAGAGCATGTTTATGGGTGTACGAATGTTTGTATGAACTCTCCGGATGACTACGTAACTCAAAGAAAGCCCGCCCGCTATATGGCTTTGGAGTAGAAAAAAATTATGTATATGAAGCGACTCGAGATTATTTTGGAAATGGAGAGTACGTAATGTTTGAGCAGGTGTCCGCACGTCCGCAAGGGGCGTCTTCTGCCTCTTCCCTCCATGTGCCTCGTCCTTCTTGTTCTCTTTCTCCTTAATCCGGCGAGACGGAATGTCGCTGAGTCGACGTAACGTGCCACGAAATGGTCCGGCACCAAATCTTGGACTGGAGGGGGAAATGGTGGCACGGGAGAGAGAGCTCCGCAAAAGACTATCCCCCGCGGATATCACTTTCGCGGCCGAAAATAAGGAACATATGTATTTTTATATTTGGTGAGCACATTTTAAAAATAAATAAAAAATTAAATCGTATTCTTCGTCAAGTTCACTACATTACTGGTTTTGTAAGTTTGAATCTCATCAAAACAGTGTATTTTGAACTGGTTGAGAGTATTTTAATTTTGGGTATAACCGTCTGGGTATCCACTGATTCTGCAAAAATTGATTCAAGAAATAAACCGCAAAAAGTCCTAAAGAAAATGTCAAGAGGCTAGATAAAAAAATATAAACATTCTAGATGGAAGAAATATCTTTCAAAAATTAGGAATTCGGCCTGTAGACAGGCTGTACAGATACGCCATCATAATAGGAAACTATTTTTATGACAAATATAAAATACCTGATTTAAACAAAAAGAAATTACCATTATGGGACAATATTATAGCAGAAAAATTCCACGCAAATCAAGGTAGAAGAAAATTGGAGGTTATTGTTCCTCTAATTTTTAATGATATACCAAAAGATTTAAGAATATCACAATTATTAAGTCATTTGAAAGGGAGAATAAAAGACTGGCTATTACACAGAATGGATTAGGGCTTGGAACAAAACTTGACACAATATATGTAACTTTATAATTGCATACACTTTAAGTTCTCATTTTTGTGCACGTGGAACCTGCTGCCAAGCCAGAACTGACTGGCTTGGCAGGATTAATATGAGTGTTCCATTTACAAATTTTTAATTTATACTACTATTGTATATAATGAAGATCGTATCACTGTGGTATATGACAGATATTGTCTGTAATTGTATGTTGTATCTATTTTCTTAATTCCTTTTATATCAATGCTAGAATAAATATATATATATATATATATATATATGAGCGAGAAAAAGGAGAGTGAAATTCTCCACTCCCGATTCATATACTATAATTTCGTGTAATGCTCCAAACACACGAATGAGGCATAAGACTCCGCCTAACGCCAATTTTAACGTCTCTGAGGTTTTCTATTGGACAATTTATTTTTATTCTCGTCAAAAGAACAGAATAACTATATTTTTTACTAACTAAAATATTTCTGCTCACAAATTAAATCTATGATTAATTTTTAACTGGCCATAACTGTTTTGTACATTTTCGTCCAGTTGGTCGATTCTGAGTGACGCATGATAAAATCCGTGTCAGTTTCACCGGAGCTTTGTGATTTTTTGGGCAGGGGATCTTCCTGCAGAATCACGGGGAGTAAAGGCCGCCTATCAATCACGGCTCTTCTCTCACATCAACCAACGGGTCTAGTGTTACGTTTTTTAACAGTTTTTTTAAACTCACCTAAAACACTTCGTGTACGTCAAAATATGACTGATTCATAACTGTGAAATCCTGAGACAGTGGAATACCATAAATGGAAAATCAGGACGGTGTTTAATTAGGGAAGTATAGGAAATAAGTCTAGAATTAGGTCAATTGGCGATCGTAGGATTTTATGATGAAGAGAATCTATGGGATGTATTATATGCGAGATAAGTTGGCAAAATAGAAATGTCCGAAATGGCTAATACTGTGGATTGGACGTGATGAGTACTCATTGAAATGAGTGATATTAGAATATCACAAAGATAAAAATCCATTTGAATTGCGATTAGAAACCATTTATGTAATAGTACA